>MU826833.1:1554476-1921976 GCA_029204205.1 Desmophyllum pertusum | reverse complement strand
ATAATTGAACAATTTATTGTTCAATAATTTACATTACAGTGAAACTATAACCTTCCTTACCCTGATGGGTCGAGTTTGGTCCTTACAACAGCCGCCATGTTGACAAAATCCTCTTGCTCTCTGAATCCCACCGGTGTAGTCTGAAAGGCTTGAGACAACTTTACAAGCTCCGTTTTCTCCTTTAACAAATTTATGGCCAATGGCAAATTCTTGCAAGGCTCAATATTCGAACCGATCGATATATGAGCTTCATGCCAGTCAAAGTCCTCCCAGCGTCGCTCAATGGTCACAGACGAGCTTTCAGAAAAGCGTAATGCATTCGGTTTTACGACAATCACTTTGACTGATGGTACACTATGACGCACCACACAAATACGCGCTACATCAGTTGCTACTGCTTCAATGAGGTTGTATTTCTTGTTCTCGACGTGGAAGAGAACCTCTTTTGCGATGGTCTTGTAGTTGATTGTGTCTTCCACACGATCTGTCTCGCCAGCTTTCTTGATGGACGTCCTCATATGTATGGTGATGCTGAGCTCTTGGAGTTTTCCTATCTCGTGAGGACTGAAACCTACTTCGGAACGGACGCAAAGGCCATTAATCTTCACGACATCCATTTTAACTGAACTATCCTGAACAAAAAGAAAGCATTTAGCAATCTTGTGGTATTGTTTCCCAACCATTTTTCACTGAGTTCATCGTTCCCCTAGGTGATTTTTCAAAACCCATTTAATATAACTGATTTGTATCAGGTTTTTAATTTTTTAGAATATACAGTTGAACCTCCACTAACGGGCACCTCTCTATAACGGCCACCTCTCTGCAACATGAGCCAGGAATTTTCGTCCCGACCGTGCGCCGATCCATACTCTTATTGAAACCTCCCTACAACGGCCATCTCTCTACTAATTTATACCAGCTTGTTGATGAGCCTACATGTCCTTTTGGGGGGTCTAGATTTAATTTACTTACGATTCGCTCAGTCGGGTCTTGCGAGCATGGGCAAAACATGTCATGACAACTTATGAAACGCATAGAAAAAGTACGTTTTATCCCAAGAAAATGTTAGTTTATGTTCTAAAAAGTCAAATTGAGCTTCTAAATTGTTAATAAAGAAGAGATTCATACACTTTACTCTTATTTTAAACTCCCTACAACGGCCATCTCTCTCGAATCTCTCTACTAATTTATACCAGCTTGTTGATGAGCCTTCATGTCCTTTTGGGGGGTCTAGATTTAATTACTTCTGATTCGCTCGAGTCTTGCGAGCATGGGCTAAAAATGTCATGACAACTTATGAAACGCATAGAAAAAGTACGTTTTATCTCAAGAAAATGTTAGTTTATGTTCTAAAAAGTCAAATTGAGCTTCTAAATTTTTAATAAAGAAGAGATTCATACACTTTACTCTTATTTTAAACTCCCTACAACGGCTAGTCTCCTACGCAGCCGTTATTTGTGTCGTCACGCAACGCTTCTCCCCACTAACGGCTGCTCAAACCTGGACCACATTCCTTTCCTTTTGTTTTGACCGCAGTAACTTTGACACCTATCGGCAAAAACGTGACTGTTACCGTTTGCCGAAAACTTGCTAGATAGATCTATTTCTTGAACTAGGATGTCTGTTGTAATTATAATGAAGTTTTTTCGACATTATTCTTTCATATCATACATTTTTCTTCAGTAAAACCGTGTTTTATTTTGATGTCTGGTGTGCGTCAAATTCAAAAGGCGGCATACTGACGTGCGTTTGGCGTTTCCGACACTAAGGTCATGATAAGACACAATCTATGATTGGTGTATTTTGGCGCGAACGAGTTCCGAAAATGGCACTGCAACTGTGATTGGCTTAAATCTGCAAAGGAATGTGTTCCAGGTTTGAGCAGCCGTTAGTGGGGAGAAGCGTTGCGTGACGACACAAATAACGGCTGCGTAGGAGACTATACAACGGCCATCTCTCTCGAATCTCTCTACTAATTTATACCAGCTTGTTGATGAGCCTTCATGTCCTTTTGGGGGTCTAGATTTAATTACTTCTGATTCGCTCGAGTCTTGCGAGCATGGGCTAAAAATGTCATGACAACTTATGAAACGCATAGAAAAAGTACGTTTTATCCCAAGAAAATGTTAGTTTATGTTCCAAAAAGTCAAATTGAGCTTCTAAAATGTTAATAAAGAAGAGATCCATACACTTTACTCTTATTTAAAACTCCCTACAACGGCCATCTCTCTCGAATCTCTCTACTAATTTATACCAGCTTGTTGATGAGCCTACATGTCCTTTTGGGGGGTCTAGATTTAATTACTTCTGATTCGCTCGAGTCTTGCGAGCATGGGCTAAAAATGTCATGACAACTTATGAAACGCATAGAAAAAGTACGTTTTATCCCGAGAAAATGTTAGTTTATGTTCCAAAAAGTCAAATTGAGCTTCTAAAATGTTAATAAAGAAGAGATCCATACACTTTACTCTTATTTAAAACTCCCTACAACGGCCATCTCTCTCGAATCTCTCTACTAATTTATACCAGCTTGTTGATGAGCCTACATGTCCTTTTGGGGGTCTAGATTTAATTACTTCTGATTCGCTCGAGTCTTGCGAGCATGGGCTAAAAATGTCATGACAACTTATGAAACGCATAGCCAAAGTACGTTTTATCCCAAGAAAATGTTAGTTTATGTTCCAAAAAGTCAAATTGAGCTTCTAAATTGTTAATAAAGAAGAGATTCATACACTTTACTCTAATTTAAAACTCCCTACAACGGCCATCTCTCTTGAATCTCTATTAATTTATACCAGTTTGTTGATGAGCCTACATGTCCTTTTGGGGGTCTAGATTTAATTACTTCTGATTCGCTCGAGTCTTGCGAGCATGGGCTAAAAATGTCATGACAACTTATGAATCGCATAGAAAAAGTACGTTTTATCCCAAGAAAATGTTAGTTTATGTTCCAAAAAGTCAAATTGAGCTTCTAAAATGTTAATAATTAAAGAAGAGATTCATACACTTTACTCTAATTTAAAACTCCCTACAACGGCCATCTCTCTTGAACCTCTCTACTAATTTATACCAGCTTGTCCATGAGCCTACATGTCATTTTGGGGGGTCTAGATTTAATTACTTCTGATTCGCTCGAGTCTTGCGAGCATGGGCTAAAAATGTCATGACAACTTATGAAACGCATAGCCAAAGTACGTTTTATCCCAAGAAAATGTTAGTTTATGTTCCAAAAAGTCAAATTGAGCTTCTAAAATGTTAATAAAAAACGGAATAAACGAGAAGCTCTATTGTTATTGGCTGACCATAACCATGACGACATAAATATCCTCAACCTCGTTCCCAGGGTCTCTCATCTTCCCGCCCCCTGGAGCTCCAGGGGGCGGGAAGATGAGAGACCCTGGGAACGAGGTTGAAATATCCTCTGCTCACATGTGAAAGATAAAAATAGTAACTTCACTTCGCGGGATGAAGATACAATTTTTTTAGTAACAGCAAAATTAGTATTTCAGTATTTCATCAGTTTATAAATAAACTTTGAAAGTTGATGTAAATTGGAAACAATGACTACTCGACTGTATCAATAAATAAACAAAGGATATGATATCGCCCTATTACATAAATAAAACATGATAAAACTAAACCACGCTACCCCCATAAAGGAATTATTGTCCAGACAATAAAAATGTTATGCTGCCTCTCGATTAATGTTTAACTTGAACTAATTATGCGTGGCTAGGGTATTCCAATAGGGGGTGCAACATATTGGGGCATTCTGGTAACCCTCTAGGTGAATTATCTATGCCATGTCTGCTCAGTTGTTGGATTCGACAGCATAGAGATAGTTGTTCAACTCTATCTTTACTTTACCCACACCCCCCCCCCCCCCCCCCCCCCCACCCTTATTCTAGCTGCGTATTCTTACGTCTATTAGATTTTAGTGGATTTTTGCCCTCACCTTTGCTGGGTAGGGTCTTTCTTTCATCTATGTGTAATTGAAATTGAATTTAAATGGTTAATAAAGCGGCTATGTGGCCATCCACATAGCCACAATTTATCCAAAAAGAAAGCTTGTTTAATATCTGTCTAACACTTTTCCCAGCAAACAGAGCAAGCCCGAACAATAGTGTATCTTGTTGTGGTATTCAACTAGCAGAGGGGCAGTATAAAATCACTTTTTTTAGCGCCGAAAGTTCGGTTATTTTAATAATCATTAAAAATTTGACAGATTTGACGATAGTGAAGTTACTTATGTGAGTTAATATGGACTCCAAATGTTGTCCCAGTGGAACCACTTTATCGACTTGAAGTTCAAAGAGACTCAGCTGAAATAGCCTGCGAATACAGCCGACTTCGGCTGAAAGCGCATCAGTATCGGTTAACGTTAAGGCAAAAGTCCATAAGTATTGGTATGGACTTCTCGTTTGCGCAGATGTGATGTTACGCTTTCTAAAACTGTTAATGACTTCAAACATATAGTCACAAGTGGATACAATCAAAGTCAGTTACGATCCCTAATTATTTCTTAACAAGGTTGCATTTATAACACTAAACTGACCTTTTGGAAGGCTTCTGACCTTGTTGTAGTCTGCTGTGTTGTACGACAAAAATACAATTATGGATCCAGTGGATCATTTTAAACAATGCGGATCAGACCATGTTGATATTAGTTCTGTGGTAGGTCAATACATTATGTGATATAATTATAATATACTCATCACAGGATATTGCAATTTTGGACAATCTGATTGATTCCCTACTCGAGACATAATTAACAATTATTCCACGAAATCGAGTCGTACATTAACTCACTCATAGCCAACGAGGCGTAGCCGAGTTAGCTATGAGTTATTGTACGACTCGATTTCGTGGAATAATTGTTTTATAATATACTCACCACAGGATATTGCAATTAAAATTAACTGGGGAAAGAACGGAAGGAAAAACAGAGGAAACATGGGATTAGTAATTAGCGGCATTCCCAAATAAGGTAGTAATGGTACATTGCCTCATATGCCTTGAGTAGGGAACCAATCAGATTGTCCAAAATTACGATATCCTGTGGTGAGTATATTATAATAGGAAATGTACCATTACTACCTTACTTGGCAAGCCCTCTAATAACTCGGTTATGAAAAACGCTACAAAGCTATAATTTGGACAAAACGTTTCTTTCTGCCAGTTCTTTTACCTGTTAATTTTCTGATGTTGTTCATGCAAGCAAACAGTTTTTGTAATGTTGATGAAAACCACCAATAGGACAACCTTTCTCGAAACAGCTGTATACTTATTACTGTACTTGTAATACGTGATTCGCATGGGTCCTCGCGAAGCTGGGATAGGAATTAATTATTGTTGGGTGTGCGGGTGATAACCAGGCTTTAGAGATCAACTGGAGTTCGTTAGTCTCCCGAAATCTGCCCTTTCCATGGGCACCCAACGGATCGTTTCGGTGGGATATCTGTTCCGTCAACTTCAGTGAATTTCACGAATGTATCGCTCGCCATTTTTCAACCGGCGTTTGGCAGCTTTGCACAAGCAACCATGCAAAAGCGGGAAATGACGTCATCGATATCCTCACTAGTGAGGATATGGAAAATACGCCACTCGGGTCCCGGATGTAGTTTCGTATGAATTTTACGAGTGGTCTATTTTCCAGTAAAACACTCGTGTCTATATAATAATGCAGTGTATTGTCCGGACAAAACAGGCAATATGAATACTGATTTTTTATGGTAATTTATTCTGGACAGGGATATCCGGGGGGGGGGGGGGGGGGGTACTCAAAAAAGTTTTATACGGGGAGGCTACGCCCAGAGGTCCAACCCCTTACCCTTTTATATACCATTTTTGAAAGAAAAGGTACCCCTTTCATATACCTTCCATGGAAAATGGTACCCCTTTCATATACCTTCCATAGACATTATGAAAATGGTACCCCTTTCACATACCTACAGTAGAAACATTACATCCCTTTTCTATACCCTTGGAATGAACTTAATGAACAATATATATCCCCAGAAGGAAGAGGAAGGAAGCTGTCTTACGCTGGCTAAGAACTTCAAACCTGCAGTCCACCTCATATCTAAATGACAGTTTTCCCTACCCTTTTCTATACTCCAACTCGTGAAATCCCTACCCTTTTATATACCTCTAGTCTGAAAAGGTACCCCTTTCGGGCGGAGCCTCCCCGTATAGTCCATTATAGGGAGTACCTCCCCGGGCAGGGATAATAAAAATTGTAATAATACTAAGCAATACAGTCGACCGTGCACCGATCCATATACATCGAATTTACTGTTATTGAAACACGGCACCTATCTACAATGTCTAGCCAGGATCTTTCGTCTCGGCCGTGCGCTGAACTATACACTTAACTCCAAGAAAAGGATGATCTAAGAGAAGGATTTTCCGTAGCCTGCGAGGCTAGATTCCTCGTGCCCCATGATAAGTAGACTACGAGTAGTCCCTAATTTTTCTCAGATCGAGCGGGTGAGCGCGCGCGCGAAGCGCGTGGAAATCTCGCGCCCGCGAGAAGACGCGACGCGAGGAGGCGAGAAACTTAATACGGGGAACTCAATAAGGCGGACATCTCTCTAAGGCGGACAGCTAGACCTGGTCCCGAGGTCTAGCCCGCTCGATCTGAAAAAAATTAGGGACTACTCGTAGTCTACATGATAAGTTATTTTTATTTTCTTCCGATCGAGGCTGCGACATCACGACAAATATGATTATAATATACTCACCACAGGATATTGCAATTTTGGACAATCTGATTGGTTCCCTACTCAAGGCATATGAGGCAATGTACCATTACTACCTTATTTGGGAAGCCCGCTAATTACGATAAATATCCCATTTTTCCTCTGTTTTTTCCTTCCGTTCTTTCCCAGTAATTTTTAATTGCAATATCCTGTGGTGAGTATATTATAAAACAATTATTCCACTCAATCTCGTCGTACATTAACTCATAGCCAACCCGGCTACGCCTCGTTGGCTATGAGTTAATGTACGACGAGATTGAGTGGAATAATTGTTAAATATTTTGAAGCCAAACGGAGGCTATTGCGTTTATTATCCTTCAAATATTTTAACGCAAGGCCTCTCTATTTGAGAGATTTCAGAGAGATTTCAGCAAAGTCAGAATTTCGTATTTTGGTATTCAAACAATATATATAAGTATTTTCGAATTCTCCAAAAGCCAACAAAATGCAATGATACGTCATAACCGTGTTTGTGTAGCTTGATGCCAAACGATTTCTCAACCAATCAAAGCGCGCGTTATATGATCAAAATGTAGACTCTCCCCAGTCTCTCCATTTTCTCAAATTCGTTGAACGCGCGAAAATAACCGGAGAGAACTGGAAGCGAGCTCGGAGCGCGAGGCGCTCGCGGGTCTTCTGCGTTCTTTTGTAAAACGTTGAGATGATGATGATGATGATGATACATTAAAAGAGGGACACTTTTCGGTGTTTTTTTCACAATGGTGAAAGGGGGACAGTTTTGGGTGGTGATTTTAACGAGGGTGAAAGGGGAACAGTTTTGGGTGGTGATTTTAACGAGGGTGAAAGGGGGACAGTTTTGGGTGGTGATTTTAACGAGGGTGAAAGGGGAACAGTTTTGGGTGGTGATTTTAACGAGGGTGAAAGGGGGACAGTTTTGGGTGGTGATTTTAACGAGGGTGAAAGGGGAACAGTTTTGGGTGGTGATTTCAACGAGGGTGAAAGGGGGACAGTTTTGGGTGGTGATTTTAACGAGGGTGAAAGGGGAACAGTTTTGGGTGGTGATTTTAACGAGGGTGAAAGGGGGACAGTTTTGGGTGGTGATTTTAACGAGGGTGAAAGGGGAACAGTTTTGGGTGGTGATTTTAACGAGGGTGAAAGGGGAACAGTTTTGGGTGGTGATTTTAACGAGGGTGAAAGGGGAACAGTTTTGGGTGGTGATTTTAACGAGGGTGAAAGGGGGACAGTTTTGGGTGGTGATTTTAACGAGGGTGAAAGGGGGACAGTTTTGGGTGGTGATTTCAACGAGGGTGAAAGGGGACAGTTTTGGGTGGTGATTTTAACGAGGGTGAAAGGGGACAGTTTTGGGTGGTGATTTTAACGAGGGTGAAAGGGGGACAGTTTTGGGTGGTGATTTCAACGAGGGTGAAAGGGGGACAGTTTTGGGTGGTGATTTTAACGAGGGTGAAAGGGAACAGTTTTGGGTGGTGATTTTAACGAGGGTGAAAGGGGGACAGTTTTGGGTGGTGATTTTAACGAGGGTGAAAGGGGAACAGTTTTGGGTGGTGATTTTAACGAGGGTGAAAGGGGGACAGTTTTCGGTGGTGATTTTAACAATGGTGAAAGGAGGACAGCTTTCGGTGATGATTTTAACGATGGCGAAGGGGGGACAGCTTTCGGTGGTGATTTTAACGATGGTGAAAGGGGGACAGTGTTTGGTGGCCGATTTTAACAATGGTGAAAGGGGGACACATTTTAACGATGATGAAAGGGGGACAGTTTTCGGTGGTGACTTTAACAATGGTGAAAGGTAGACAAGTTTTGGTGGTGATTTTAACGATGGTAAAAGGGGGACACTTTTCGGTGGTGATTTTAACAATGGTGATAAGGGGACAAACTGAAATAACATCATTCTAATTTCTAATTTACGGAGCTTAAAATTTACCGAATTTCTTTCTTTTTGCTGATCCTAGCAGTATGCAGGACGCGTGTCACATATGAACCTACTATATGGCCTAGCTATCCACGAGTCTCCCTGTAGCTCAGTGGTTAGAACACCTGTCCGGTATGTGGAGACACGTGGGTTCAATTCCCGCTCGCGACAACGTTTTTTTTTCTTCTTTATTATGGGACGTGTGTCGAAAGTCTTGTTTACACAGTTAAATATGTGAGTGTATTTTATTTTTTGGTTCAGTTGTTATTATATTTTATTTATTTCATTATATATTGTTCAGTTTTATGTTATAATGCAGGGCCTCCATTGATAACAGTCCAGTAACTGAAGGGGTTAAATAAAATAGCACACTGATCCTTATGGCAGAGAAAAGACCGAGGCAAGATGAACAAAAATAAAATATATATAATTATATTGTGCCAAATATTTGGGTTTGAACCTGAAGAGGTTACCCTGCTTTTCATAGTTTCCAAAGTTTATTTTTTGCTTTGAACCCAACATCTTTGTAATAATTTCCATAACAATGATATATTTTCTCCGACATGTGACAAATTAGTGTTAGCCGATTGGCCGCCAGTTCTTAATCCATATTCATGAAACTTTGCGAACATTTCTCAAACAAAGAAGTTCAAGTCGTTGACTCGAAGGACGCGAAGACGTTTCTTCTACTATCCTTGAAGGACTGTGGTTTCAAGATTTTTGAGAAGCGACTTCGTTTAAGTGAAACAGTGGTGAGTTTTACTGGACATATTTATCATTTAGTTCAAGTATTCGTCGCCAATGAAAATGTTATCGTTGAATGTTACTGAAAGTTTGAGCACGTGCGCGGGTTTCCGTCGTTTTCCTATCGCTAAGCAAACTTACTTTTCAAATTTCTAGTTTAAAAACACTTCAAAAATTAATACAAGCAAGCAACTCCTCGCGTCCAAGCTAAACAATTTTGTGTGTTTTTCGTTGGACTTACGATTTAGTTGTCTTGAATTCGTGGAAGAGACCGCGCTTACGTGTTACAAATATTGCTTGCATTGCACTGCACGCTTTGTGGTTTCAGTAAGTTTCCAAATACTAAAAACGTTTTCTTATTCATTTCTGCAGGGCGAAATATCAGGAACATGAAAAACCTTGAAGAGAAAACTGTTCAGATTATACAACAAAGGTGAGTCTATTTTTGAACTACTGTTAGTAATACAATATCACCTCAGTTAGTTCATTTTTTTAGGCCCAATTATGTAATTCAAGCCGCAAAACTCTCGATGGTATTCGTCGATGTAATACAACAAGGCATTGCTATTTCTGTTGGCATTTCGCAGCGATTTCAGAAGCTAAAGAGTCAGTTTCTAGGACTTGAATTACATTCGACGCGACTGAAATGCGTCTGAAATGCGATGTATAAATTGCATGTACATCAATAGTTTGCGTATTTTTCCGTTGTATCATGAATTAATCTATTTGTTTGTTCAATCTTTTGTAGAGAGAAGAACTGAGGAGCCAATTGGAAGAAAATGGAGTCAAGGGACGATCGAAGAAATAGGATGGCACAAAGTTAAGAATTTAATTTATAAATATTAAGACAAAACCTAGTTACACAGCAAGAAATGGTGGCTATAAGTTAGAAAAATATATCCAAAGAGTTGAACTCGCACAAACATTTTAAGAAATATCAACAAGTGGAAGCCAATAATTGTCTACTTTTATCCAAAAAAAAACACAAATTGAGAGAAATTAAACACAAACTATTGAGATAAATGAAACAAAAACACTTGAGAGAAATAATGTTTTTCGTTCGAGAATCAATTGATTTAGACTAATTTATGCATGCAGTGCCACCTTAACAGACTTCGCGTAGCCAACGTACTTTAGTGATGGTTGCTAAGAGAACACGAGACTTTGAAGGCGTTTTCATTGAAACGAGAGTCTTCGCAGTCGGGGCCGGGAACAACTGTCGTCTCCGGGAAATCTTCGTGAGGGTAGCCGAGCAAAAGCCGATTGTTATTACCCAATCAGAACATAGGACAAACATTACGAAAGCTGCTACTTAACACGACACGCAACACTTTACGACATGTACTGACTAATCAACTAACAGACAATCAACGAGAAATATTACTGGCAGGACTGATTTAAACACGACTCTTACCGAACACAAACGAGCTACTTGGAAGGACGAAATCAACAACAATCACATTATTTAACACCGTCGACAAAATAGATACGAAATTGAACTGGACTGTGCTGTGCTGAATGCATTGACTACGAACATTACTAAGTACTGTCAACGACTTTTATTGAAAACTGCCACAACAACTTGGATCAAGCGATTGTAAACATACTACTTACATCAAACAAAATGGACAAACAATGGACTGAAGTAACTTTGATCTCGATCAGAGACCAACAAAATGACTAACAATGGAACAGTAATAGACTGAACAAACTTGACAACTACTAACAATTGTATTTTGACAAAACTGACCAATCAGATCAATAACCAGAGACTAAACAATATCATGACAAATAGCATTTCACGTTAGTCACCAACAACAATGTTTTTCAAGACTACTCCTACTCAGACGATGACACCTGACGAACTACTGAACTACTGGATTCAAACCAGTTACTAAGGATTCGTCATGTTGCCTAGCAACATGAAATACAACTGATTACAAACTTGACAAAGTACTGATACTCCTGGATTCAAACCTGTTATACGATTCCTCATGTTGCTTAGCAACATGAAATATACGACGGCTTTCAAACTTAACAAACTACTGATACTCTTGGGCTCAATCCAGTTATTGGGATTCGTCATGTTGCAACATGAAATAAGACGGCTTTGGACTCTCGTGTTCTCTTAACATTGTTTGTTAACGTAACTGTCAATGTCTGGTTCCAGGGGTGATACACTGTTTAGCACATCGATATTACGGTTGAAAGCGCTGAAGGCAATGGATCGACCATAATGAACACTTTTATTTGAACATAATAATATTTCTTGATAGTTTTACATCTAAAAACTGATCAGGTCGAAATTCTCATCAATACTAAAATTTCCGTTCTTTGCTTTCTAAAATTTTTTCCAAAATAAGTTTTCTCAATGGTAGATCGAATTTTGACTTGTTTTTCTCACATTTGCAACAAGTACTCGAGCAAAGTTCTTTGATTAGAATGTCAATTTTCCTTCGTTTAAATACCAAGAAAATCGTAGCAATTTATGTGGAAATATATTGACTGAAATCAACATAATTATCTTCTGACAACCTTTGGCGTTTTTGCCGGATCGATTTGAAAACTTTCATTTCATATAAACGGTTCTCGATTATTACCTGGGTAAATGCTAAGAGGTCATTTGTCTGTTTTTTGGCTGGAATCAAGGTGTCTTTGGTAATTTTGCAATTGATTTTAAAACTTTGAATGTTGATTTGATTGTGTTTAAAAATGTTTCCGGCTCTTACGAGATTCTTTATTATTTGGATAAAATGTTACCAAAATAATTATTTATTTTTCACTGAACTTCAATGGTGGATCTTCACATTTGCAACTTGTATTTACAAACTCAAACATTTAAACTGATTTTAAAAGAGGAAACATTGTGTGGTTTCTTGGCTGTAATCAATTTTAAAACTGACAAACTGTTCTTGATACACTTTTTGTGTTTAAAAATGTTTGCAGCTTTTACTACTATTATCTGGACAAAATGTTACCAAATTATTTTTTTTATATTTTTCACTGAACTTCAATGGTAGATCAAACTTTGATTTCAATTATTTTTACTGATTAAGAGCCTGAATTGTCTAATTTATTGGCTAAAATCCACATAATTATCTTCTGACAATCTTTGGTATTTTTGCAATAGATTTGAAAACTTTTCACTTTCATTTCACATAAACGGTTTTTGAAAGATTTTTGTTTAGAAATATGTTTCCAGCTTTTATGAGGTCTTTATTATCTGGATCAAAATGTTACCAAAACTTTTTTCATTTTAGACTTTTGCAAGGGAGAACATTCATTAATTTCGATTTGTTGTATAAAAAGGCAAATACAAAGCCAGAAACCGTAGGAATTTGTAACTGAAAACATTTTAGCTGATTTAAAAAAAAAACGAATTGTCAGATTTCTTGGCTGGATTCAGGATGCTTTTGGCATTTTTGTAATCGACTTTTAAAACTTTTCTCGTCATTTCAACGGCTGTAGATATATTTTTATATTTAAATATGTTTGCAGCAGTTTTTACGAGATTATTTGTTGTATGGATAAAATGTTACCAAAATAATTTATCAGAACGAATTCTTTATCACCTTTGCAAGAGAGAATAGCTTCATTAATTTTGATTACGATTTTCTTTCTTTATACATGTACAAAGAAAATATAAAAGAGATGATGGAAGAAATTTTAGCTGATTAAAAGAACAAATTGTGTTTTATCTTCAGCAATTTTTTTGCAATCGGTTGACTTTGATTAAAAAAAACATTTCTTTAATTTATTCGGCTGATGAGAAATCTTTGAAGGAATTTATGATGAAAACAATTGTCTGGAATCAACATATCAATTTGTTTAATATTTTGCATCGATTATCAAAATACTTTGATTTCACATAAACTTTACTGAGAAATCCTGGGTTCTGTATTATCAATAGTGGACAGCAGTTTGGCCAAGATAAACTATCTTGTTCACCGGGAAAATTAAAACAACAACAAGCTTTATTTTGTCTTTGTTAAAAGCAAATTGTCCACGTACATGCACTTTACAAAAAGGAGAAATATTTACAAGCTACGGTTGTGTTCTCAGTAGTTTAACGAAGCAAAGCTGTGTTCATTGTGGTTTTACATTGCCTTCAATTGTTTTTAGTCTCGGACATGAGCGCGTCGAGTCGAGCGATGTTGAATGAACTCTGAAACATATATAGGACTATTTATTATCCTTGGAACCTGGCATTGAAATATGTGAGACAGTATCACGATTCTACGCCATTTTGCAACACTGAAAATAATTTTCAGATCAAAATAATAGATAAATTTGCAGTTTTTTCGCTATTTTGTTCGAGGTACAAACATGGCGCTAAATACAGTGTTTGTATGGTAATCCGATGTCAAATAATTTATGTATAATTTTATTTCTGAAATATTTACAGTATGTAAACTTGAGATACCTGGTTAAAGATTTCACTGATTAAATGTGAAGGATGTGGATGCGTTGAGAAGAGTGCAGAAGCTTTTTCAGTTTTCCATACATTTGTCATGCAATTGTCTGTCTGAAGATCAAGTCAAAATTTGCGAGAAAGTACAAGTTCACGAATAAATGTATGAAAAACTGAAAATACGTCTACACACTTGTCATCGTAGCTATACTCTTCGCATTTGATCAGTCGAAGCCTTTGCTTGGTATTTTGAGTTTACGTACTGTGGATATTTTGGAAATAAAATTTTACGGAAATTATTTGACATGGGATTTCCATGCAAACATTGTATTTCGCGCCATGGTTGTACCTTGTTCAAAATGGTTGGAAAAAGAAAACATTTTGTTTCGAGTTTAAAAAACGTTGCAAAATGACTTAAAATCGTGATGTAAAATTTTTTTTGGAAAAAGTTTACGGGAAACTCTGTTTAATTTTATGCAAAAAAGTTGCCAGGGAAAACGCTGTGCAAATTTTTTTTAATTTTCCCGCCAAAAGACTTAGTACAGTTTTTTGGAAGATTTTCTGGACACCTTTTATAATAATTATTGATTTTAATTAAGTAATTAAGTTGATATTGTTGTAAGATAATAAAACAATGAGAGACAAATATTATTGTTTTGAGTCTTTTATTTATTACTTAAAACAAATAGAATATTAATAAAGTATAATAAAGAGAACAACACTTGTGTTTTTATTGACCTAATTACTTATAATAATATTAAAATTATATACTTGAAAAATTAAAAAAAAATTGGCGCATGCGTATTTTGGGCGCCGTATTTTTTCTAAGTTTTTTGGCGGGAAAATTGAAATAATTTAAACAGATGTTAAGAACACAATAAATATTTAAATTTAAAAAAAAAAGTTGGCGCATGCGTATTTTGGGCGCCTGGTATTTTTCTAAGTCTTTTGGCGGGAAAATTTGACAATTTTAAACATATGTTAATACCAAGACAATAAAACTGGAAAACATTAACAACACTGTAAACATTGTTTTAATGAAATAAAATTGTCAAAGCTTAGAGCCAAACTACGATGTCGAGAAAATACAACTTTTACATCATAACTTCAACTTGTTGCTGGCAAAATACAGTGACAATTGGCCTAGAATGTTTTCTTTTACTCCCGCCAAAGTGATTCAAAATGGCTTGTAATCCTCCTGATATTCTATGCCGAGTTGAATTCAACGTGTATTTATTAAGCTACCTTGACTAAAATGGTTAGAGCTTTTCAGCGATTCGTCTTCTTCATCTGTTTGAATTTCCACGCAAGGTAAAGAACTGTCACTGAAGATTCTGAAAGAAAAAATAAACACGACAATTAATACTAGTAAATGCCGGCTGTAACACGAACAAATGCATGCAATAACTTTATACAACATTAATCAACTGCAACCAAAATTGTTTCTTTTGCATAAATATTCTGTGTTTACCCAATTAATTTCGACGACGTGTCTTGCAGGTTTCATGACTACAGTCTTTATCCGTTTTTGGAATAAGAAATGTGACTCTAGTCCTGAAGAAGAGCGCTAGATATCCTCGGACAATTCATATAAAGTTGACAGAATTCGAGCAGTGACAGTTTTGGATATATTATTGAAACTTGGGCGTTTCGCCAACAACATTGCACGCCTTTCGGGTGCGACAAGCACATTTACATTTGTAAAACCTAGCTTCCAGTGATCATCTGTGATGGCATCTTGAGCGTCCAGTATAAAACTAAACATGTTTGTTCACAATTTTATGAAACCAAATTATCATAATGGTAAAACAAATGCTCTCGATAATATCAACAACGAAATCATAATAACAATAACTCGTCTTTCTTTCAATTTTTCCAGCATTGTTACGGCTTATTACTTGTATTGTTTCGTTAGAATTTGTATTTTTGGTGTTGATTTATCAAAAAGATCTGGTAGAAAAGCACAAGTTTTTGTTAATTGTTTATGCTTTGTTTATCCCAGAACGCCTTGTTGAAGGATTAAAACTGATAATTAACAATAATCCGAACAAAATGAACCCTTTCTCTATGGTACTGTTCGTTTTTCTAATATTCCTAAATGGATATTCCAGAAAATTTGTCAAATTTCTACATTTGTGTTCTTTGCCTGAACAACTTGAACTTTGAATGTCGTAATTTGCTTGACATCTCAGCTACATTGCTTTATCATTCTATCATAATTAGATGATCCATTTCATTTCAAAACCGGTTTGAATGTTAACGAGAATCGCCTAAAACGGCGCTAACTAGCGTGACAGAATCGCCCAATAGTGCAAATTAGCGTGACAGAACAGGCAAAAAAGCGTTACCTGGCGTGACAACATTGTTCAAAATAGCGCGACTTCTCTCCAACTGAAAGCCAGTGAAAACGTGTTTTAAAACCCGTTTTGAACTACTATTTTGTTGGCGAGTGACATTCAATTCGTTGTAACTCCAAAAACAATTGTTGATTAAGACACGCAGCTTAGTGTGTAAATTATGACGTCATACAATTAAAAAATCCGCCATCTTGGATCCGCCATCTTGGATTTCAAGATTTTTCAGAAACGTCAGAAAATCTCCAAATTTGATTTGAAAAATTCGAGAAAATATAAGGATGCAAAAACTATAAAGTCATGAAAACTGCAAATTAAACTGAAAAACACCAAATATGGGTAGAACAGTCTGTTAAAACTTGGTTACCATGGAAACGAAGTTCACAAAGTTTGGCCACAATTGCTTGAATGCTCTTTAAGTAAGATAAATTTGAAATCAGCGAGAGCACTTTCTGCCCCCCCCTTTCCCTCAGGCAGAATAGGGTTAAAGATTGATGGATTGAACAAAACATAATTTTGGATTAATAGAAATCAAATTCACGTCAATTTATATAAAAGGTCGCGTACTACAATACTGAGAAATGTGTTGCTAAGATTTCACAAGAGACTATGAGATCATAGTCTCTTGGATTTCATTATAATAACTGAATTTTATGTTTGAAACTCGTAATTAACCAAATTTTCGCTACGTGCCTTCAGTCTTAGACTAAATAACTTATTTCGTTTCCTCGTCAGTGAAATTTTGTAATTTTCGTAATCCTCGCGACCGCGTATAAAGCTGAAAAGAATGTTTCTTTCTTGTGAATTTTCAAACGCACACAACCACAAGAGAAAATGTTCCTGAGGTCGGGGGTACTCCCGTACTACGTACATGGCCGGTGTACATTAATTGCGGTAGGAATAGAAAATTTACTGACCTGCTATTATTGGGATTCAGCTGTGTTATGGCGACTTGAATTCTTTTTTAGTTCATCCCTGCTCTTGTATTCATTCTGATTTCCTGATAAGCAAAGAAGTGACTGTATTAGACGTATGGTACGTGCATTTTAATAAATCTCATGCATGCTAATTTTCAAACAAAAGGCAGCAACGAGAGAAGAAGTTCAAAAGTAGGGGGTACTTACCCCTATTCCAAAACGGCTGTCAGTTTAAAATTATTTTGTATGTATTTAAATTTAAATAATTTGCCGCACTAACCTCGTTTTCGAGTTGATAATTCAAAATAATTTTTACTCTAGAACGAGGTTATAGTGAGGCAAATTTAAATGCATACAATATAATTTTATATTGGCAGCCATTTTGGAATAGGGTCTATATATCGTACATTATCCTGCTAATTTTCCCAGCCCCTCCCCTCAAAAGGGACCAAAGAATGCACCTATGTAAGTAGAATAAACAATTTACTGACCTGTCCTTGTTAGGAGACCATCATCCATTTTTGTGCCATTGTCGTCTTGAACTTTATTTTGTCAATCCCCACTCTTCACACTTGCATGATTTAAGGAAGCGAATAAGTACTTTGATTAGTATGTACATACATTTTAAAGATTTTAAAACGGCAGCAACAATGAGAGAACACATTCAAAGAGAGTGTCCCAAACATCTACTTAATTTTGCTACCTGCCCACCCCTCCCACACTCTTTCCCCTTCTACTCTCCCCCATGTAAAAATGGACCATTGTTCAGAGAAGGCACATATCCGGGTAGAATAGACAATTTACTGACCTACCTTCATTAGGACATCATCCAAGCAGCTGTGCCTTTGTCAATCTTGAATTATCGTCTGTTTATCCCTGTTATTCATTTCGACCACCTAATGAGGAAAAAAAGTGGTTTGATTATAATTAGTGCCACAAGAGTCAACCTTTGTCGCTTAGTCGAGTTACTAGCGCACGTCGCCTCCGAGCGAAAGAGCGACTAAGTTGCATATGGGAAACAAAATATCGGAAATGATTTTAATAAAGTCTAGTGTGGTACCTATAACTCCGATGCCATTCCGGTTTCCCCTTTCGTGTACAGATTTTCAAATAACATCAGAAACGAGAAAAAACATTCGGGGAAAGTACTCCAAAGGATACTTTATCCTGCTACCCACTTACCCATCCACCCCAAACCCTCTCACTTTCGCGGCTCAATACACAATTTACTGACCTGATTCCATTATGGAGCGATCATCCATTCTTGAAATTTCTTTTGTAAATCCCGCCTTTCCTTCTCGCCTGATGAGAAAGCGATAAGAATTCAACGATTTAACGGGGCAAACTCGACATTAAACTACTAACCATTACATACAACCATTTAAAGGTGCAAAACAGACATTAAACTAAAAATTGAACACAACAATTTAACGGACGTGAAAAGCAGACATTACACTTAACAATGCGCCCGACAATTTAGCGATACAAAACCGACATTACACTCAACATTGCACGAAATAATTAAATTTTAACGATGCAAAACATACATTAAACTAAACATTGCGCGCAACAATTTAACGCTGCAAACCCGACATTAACATAACCATTGCGCGCAACAATTTAGAGGTGCAAAACCGACATTACACTCAACATTGCGCGGAACAATTTAACGGTACAAAACCGACATTAAACTAACCAATGCGCGGAACAATTTAACGATACAAAACCGACATTAAACTAAACATTGCAAGCAACAATTTAACGGCGCAAAACCAACGTTACACTAAACATTGCGCGCAACAACTTAGCGATACAAAACCGACATTAAACTAACCATTGCGCGCAATAATTTAGCGATACCAAACCACATTAAATTAACTATTGTGCGGAACAATTTAGCGATACAAAACCAACATTAAACTAACAATTGCGCGCAATAATTTAGCGATACAAAACCACACTAAACTAACCATTGCGCGCAATAATTTAATGGAAGAAAACAGTATTAAACTAAACATTTCGCAGAACAATTTAACGATACAAAACCGACATTAAAATTAACATTACGCGCAGGAATTTGACGGTGCAAAGCCACATTAAACTAACCATTGCGCGCAATAATTTAACGGTGCAAAACCACATTAAACTAAAAATTGCGCTGAACAACTTAGCAATACAACACCGACATTAAACTAAACATTGCGCGCAACATTTTAACGATACAAAACCGACATTAAATTAAAAACTGCGCGCAACAATTTAACGGCACAAAACTGACACTAAACATTGCGCGCAATAATTCAACGGTGAAAAACCACATTAAAATATCCATTGCGTGGAACAATTTAGCTATACAAAACCGACATTAAACTAAACATTACGCGCAACAATTTAACGGTGCAAACCGACATTAAACTAAGCATTGCGCGCAACAATTTAACGGACGAGGAAAAGCAGACATTACATTTAACAATGCGCCCAACAATTTAGCGATACAAAACCGACATTACACTCAACGTTGCGCGGAACAATTTAAAAGCACAAAACCGACATTAATCTACCAATTGCGCAAAATAATTTAACGGCACAAAACCGAAATTAATCTAACAATTGCGCGCAATAATTTAACGGCACAAAACCGACATTAAACAAACCATTGCAAGGAACAATTTAGCGATACAAAACCAACATTAAGCAAACCATTGCGCGAAACAAATTTAACGATACAAAACCGACATTAAACTAACCATTACGCACAATAATTTAGCGGTACAAAACCACAATAAACTAACCATTGCGCGGAACAATTTAGCGATACAAAACCGACATTAAAGTTAACATTGTGCACAACAATGTAACGATGCAAAACCGACATTAAACTAAACATTGCGCGCAACAATTTAACGATGCAAAACCGACATTAAACTACAAATTGCGCCTAATAATTTAAAGGTGCAAACCCACATTAAACTAACCATGGCGCAGAACAATTTAGCGTTAAACTGACAATTGCGCGCAATAATTTAGCGATACAAAACCGCACTAAACTAACCATTGCGCGCAATAATTTAACGGCAAAAAACGGTATTAAACTAAACATTACGCAGAACAATTTAACGATACAAGACCGACATTAAATTTAACATTGCGCGCAACAATTTAACGGTGCAAAGCCACATTAAACTAACCATTGCGCGCAATAATTTAACGGTGCAAAAGCACATTAAACTAACCATTGCGCTGAACAACTTAGCAATACAACACCGACATTAAACTAAACATTGCGCGCAACAATTTAACGACACAAAACCGACATTAAACTAACAATTGCGCACAACAATTTAACGGTGCAAAGCCACATTAAACTAAACATTGCGCGCAATAATTTAACGGTGCAAAACCACATTAAACTAACCATTGCGATGAACAACTTGGCAATACAAAACCGACATTAAACTAAACATTGCGCGCAACAATTTAACGATACAAAACCGACATTAAACTAAACATTGCGCGCAACAATTTAACGATACAAAACCGACATTAAACTAACCATTGCGCGCAACAATTTAGCGATACAAAACCGACATTAAACTAACCATTGCGCCCAACAATTTAGCGATACAAAACCCACATGAAACTAAACATTGCGCGCAACAATTTAACGATACAAAACCGACATTAAACTAAAAATTGCGCGCAACAATTTAACGATACAAAACCACATTAAACTAACCATTGCGCGCAACAATTTAGCGATACAAGACCGACATTAAACTAAGCATTGCGCGCAACAATTTAACGCCCAAAACCGACATTAAACTAAACATTCCGCATACAATTTAACGGACGATGAAAAGCAGACATTACACTTAACAATCTGCCCAACAATTTAGCGATACAAAACTGACATTACACTCAACGTTGCGCGGAACAATTTAGCGATACAAACCGATATTAAACTAACTATTGCGGGACAAATTTAAAGGTACAAAACCGACATTAAACTAAACATTGCGGAGAACAATTTAGCGATGCAAAACCGACATTAAAGTTAACATTGCGCACAACAATTTAGCGGTACAAAACGGACATTAAACAAACATTGCGCGCTATAATTTAACGGCACAAACAACATTAATCTAACAATTGCGCGCAATAATTTAGCGGCACAAAACCGACATTAAAATTACCATTGCGCACAATAATTTAGCGATACAAAACACAATAAACTAACCATTGCGCGGAACAATTTAGCGATACAAAACCGACATAAAAGTTAACATTGCGCACAACAATGTAACGGTGCAAAAACGGCATTAAACTAAACATGGCGCGCAACAATTCAACGATGCAAAACCGACATTAAACTAAATATTGCGCCCAATAATTTAACGATCCAAACCTACATTAAACTACCCATGGCGCAGAAAAATTTAGCGATACAAAACGGACATTAAACTAACCATTGCGCGCAATAATTTAGCTATACAAAACCACATTAAACTAACGATTGTGCGGAACAATTTAGCAATACAAAACCGTCATTAAACTAACAATTGCGCGCAATAATTTAGCGATAAACAACCGCACTAAACTATCCATTGCGCTCAATAATTTAACGGCAAAAAACGGCATTAAAATAAACATTGCGCAGAACAAGTTAACGATACAAAACCGACATTAAAATTAACATTGCGCGCAACAATTTAACGGTACAAAGCCACATTAAACTAACCATTGCGCGCAATAATTTAACGTGCAAACCCACATTAAACTAACCATTGCGCTGAACAACTTAGCAATACAACACCGACATTAAACTAAACATTGCGCGCAACAATTTAACGATACAAAACCGACTTTAAACTAAAAATTGCGCGCAACAATTTAACGATAAAAAACTTACATTAAACTAACCATTGCGCGCAACAATTTATCGGCACAAAACCGACATTAAACTAAACATTGCGCACAACAATTTAACGGACGATGAAGAGCAGACATTATACTTAACAATGCGCCCAACAATTTAGCGATACAAAACCGACATTACACTCAAAGTTGCGCGGAACAATTTAGCGATACAAACCGACATTAAACTAACAATTTCGCGGACAAACTTAAAGGTACAAAACCGACATTAAACTAAACATTGCGGAGAACAATTTAGCGATGCAAAACCGACATTAAAGTTAACATTGCGCACAACAATGTAATGGTGCAAAACCGACATTAAACTAAACATTGCCCCCAATAATTTAACGGTGCAAACCCACATTAAACTAACCATGGCGCGGAAAAATTTAGCGATACAAACCCAAAATTAAACTAAGTATTGCACGCAACAATTGAACGGCGCAAAACCGACGTTAAACTAAACATTGCGCGAAACAACTTAGCGATACAAAACGGACATTAAACTAACCATTGCGCGCAATAATGTAGCGATACAAAACCACATTAACTAACCATTGTGCGGAATAATTTAACGGCAAAAAACGGCATTAAACTAAACATTGCTCAGAACAATTTAACGATACAAAACCGACATTAAAATTAACTTTGCGCGCAATAATTTAAAGGTGCAAATAAACATTGCGCGCAATACTTTAGCGGTGCAAAACCGACATTAAACTAAACATTGCGCGCAACAATTTTACGGTGCAAAACCGACATTACACGCGATAGTTTGACGGTGCTAAGCAGATATCGCGATCAACATTCCGCCCAACAATTTAAATGTGCAAAGCAATCATTACACTCAACATTGCGCGCAACAATTTACCGGTGCAAAGCACACATAGTCCTCAACATTGCGCGAAACAATTTAACTGTGCAAAGCAGACATAGTCCTTAACATTGCGCGCAACAATCTAACGGTGCAAAGCAAACATAGTTCTCAACATTGCGCGCAACAATTTAACGGTACAAAGCAGACATAGTCGTCAACATTACACGCAACAATCTAACGGTACAAAGCAGACATAGTCGTCAACATTACACGCAACAATCTAACGGTGCAAAGCAGACATAGTCCTCAACATTGCGCGCAACAATTTAACGGTACAAAGCAGACATAGTCCTCAACATTGCGCGCAACAATTTAACGGTACAAAGCAGACATAGTCGTCAACATTACACGCAACAATCTAACGGTACAAAGCAGACATAGTCGTCAACATTACACGCAACAATCTAACGGTGCAAAGCAGACATAGTCCTCAACATTGCGCGCAACAATTTAACGGTACAAAGCAGACATAGTCCTCAACATTGCGCGAAACAATTTAACGGTACAAAGTAGTCATAGTTCTCAACATTGCGCGCAACAATTGAACGGTACAAAGTAGACATAGTTCTCAACATTGCGCGCAACAATTTAACGGTACAAAGCAGAAATAGTCGTCAACATTACACGCAACAATCTAACGGTGCAAAGCAGACATAGTCGTCAACATTACACGCAACAATTTAACGGTACAAAGCAGACATAGTCCTCAACATTGCGCGCAACAATTTAACGATACAAAGCAGACGTAGTCCTCACCATTGCGCGCAACAATCTAACGGCACAAAGCAGACATAGTCCTCACCATTGCGTGCAACAATTTAACGGTTCAAAGCAGACATAGTCCTCAACATTGCGCGCTACAATGTAACGGTGCAAAGCAGACATAGTCCTCAACATTGCGCGCAACAATCTAACGGCACAAAGCAGAGAACACACCCAGCATCCAAAGTCATACACTCACGACAGTACAAGCAGGGGTGATGGAACCTCTCCATTGGATTTGTGTTATTATAATTAGACACATCGAAAACGGTGTGCTTCAAAATGGACCAAAGTATGTACCGAGGTGGGTAGAATAAACAATGTACTGACCTGTCCTTGTTAGGAGACCATCCACCGTTCGTGTGCAATTGTCGTCTTGAACTTTATTTTGTCAATTCCCGCACTTTACACTTGTCTGATAAGAAAGCGAAGAAGTATTTTTATTAGTATCAATGGTACATACCTTTTTAAAGATTTTAATACGACAGAATCAACGAGAGGACACATGCAAAAAGAACACATTTAAAGGGAGTGCCCCTAGGGTACTTCCAAACATCTACTTAATTTTGCTATATGTCCACTCTTATCGCACTCTTTCCCCTTCCAATCCCTTCCAATGTAAAAAACAGACCATTGTTCAGAGAATATGCAGATCTGAGTAGAATAGGCAATTTACTGATCTACCTTTATTACAGGACACTATCATCCAAGCAGTTGTGCCTTTGACGATCTTGATTTATCCTCCGTTTATCCCTGTTATTCATTTGGACCGTCTGATGAGGAAGCGAAGAAGTGGTTTGATTAGTTCATTAGTCCCATAGGTCAAAAACCGACATTAAAGTAAACATTGCGCACAACAATTTAACGATGCAAAACCGAAATTACATTCAACATTGCGCACTACAATTGAACGTTGCAAAACTTACATTAAACGAAACATTGCGCAAACAATTTAACGGTGAAAACCGACATTAAACTAAACATTGCGCGCAACAATGTAACGGTGTAAAATCGAAATTAAACTAAACATCGCGCGCAGCGATTCGACATTAAACTAAACATTGTGCGCAAAACTTTAACTGTGCAAAGCAGACATTACACTCAACATTGCGCCTGTCAATTTAACGGTGCGAAACATCCATTACAGGAAACATTGCGCACAACAATTTAACGTTGCAAAGCTGACATTAAATAAAAAATTTCGAGCAACAATTTAACGGTACAAAATCGACATTAAACTAAACATTGCGCGTAACAAGTTAGCGATACAAAACCGATATTAGACTAAACATTGCGCGAAACAATTTGACGGTGCAAAACCACATTAAACTAAACATTGCGCGCAACTATTTAACGGCACAAAACCGACATTAAACTAAACATTGCGCGGTACAATTATTTTAGCGATACAAAACCACATTAAATAGTTCAGTTCGTCAGTTCATTTTTATTCACACTTATTTCGATTACAATAAATTATTAACAATCATAAGAAGAAGGAAAAAAAATAGAAAAAGGACAGAGCAATTATGAAATAACATTTTTTAAGGGGTAAGTGTGTAGTGGCCAAAGGAGCAACGCTTTCGAGTTGGCCACTACCACAGTGCAGTTACAAAGAGAGGAAATAAAATTCATACAAATAAGGCTCTAGTCGATATTAGAAAGATATAATTATACAAACCATTGCGCGCAACATTTTAGCGATACATAACCGACATTAATCCAACCATTGCGCGCAATAATTTAACGGCAAAAAGCCGAGACATTAAACTAACCATTACGCGCAATAATTTAGCGATACAAAACCACGTTAAAATAACCATTGCGCGGAACAATTTGGCGATACAAAACCGACTTTAAAATTAACATTACGCGCAATAATTTAACGGTACAAAACGACGTTAAAATAACCATTGCGCGGAACAATTTAGCGATACAAAACCGACATTAAACTAAACATTGCGCGGTACAATTTAAACGGTACAAAGTAGACAATACACCCAACATCCAAAGTCATACACTCACGACAGTACAAGCAGGGGTGATGGAACCTCTCCATTGGATTTTTGTTATTATAATCAGACACATCGAAAACGGTGTGCTTCAAAAGGGACCAAAGTATGTACCGAGGTGGGTAGAATAAACAATGTACTGACCTGTCCTTATTAGGAGACCATCCACCGTTCGTGTGCCATTGTCGTCTTGAACTTTATTTTGTCAATTCCCGCACTTTACACTTCTCTGATAAAAAAGCAAAGAAGTATTTTGATTAGTATCAATGGTACATACCTTTTTAAAGATTTTAAAACGACAGACAGAATCAATGAGAGGACACATGAAAAAAGAACGCATTTAAAGGGAGTGCCCCTAGGGCACATCCAAACATCTACTTAATTTTGCTATATGCCCACTCTTATCAAACTCTTTCCCCTTCCAATCCCTCCCAATGTAAAAAATAGACCATTGTTCAGAGAATATGCAGATCTGGGTAGAACAGGCAATTTACTGACCTACATTTTTGTACCTTTATTACAGGACACTATCATCCAAGTAGCTGTGCCTTTGACGATCTTGAATTATTGTCCGTTTATCCTTGTTATTCAATTCGACCGCCTGATGAGGAAGCGAAGAAGTGGTTTGATTAGTGCCACAGGTCAAAAACCGACATTAAAGTAAACATTGCGCACAACAATTTAACGATGCAAAATCGAAATTACATTCAACATTGCGCACTACAATTTAACGATGCAAAACCGAAATTACATTCAACATTGCGCACTATAATTTAACGTTGCAAAACTTACATTAAACGAAACATTGCGCAAACAATTTAACGGTGAAAACCGACATTAAACTAAACATTGCGCGCAACAATGTAACGGTGTAAAATCGAAATTAAACTAAACATCGCGCGCAGCGATTCGACATTAAACTAAACATTGTGCGCAAAACTTTAACTGTGCAAAGCAGACATTACACTCAACATTGCGCCTGTCAATTTAACGGTGCGAAACATCCATTACAGGAAACATTGCGCACAACAATTTAACGTTGCAAAGCTGACATTAAATAAAAAATTTCGAGCAACAATTTAACGGTACAAAATCGACATTAAACTAAACATTGCGCGTAACAAGTTAGCGATACAAAACCGATATTAGACTAAACATTGCGCGAAACAATTTGACGGTGCAAAATCGACATTAAACTAAAAATTGCGCGCAAACATTTAACTGTGCAAAGCAGACATTGCGCATATCATTTTAACGGTGCAAACCATACATTACAGGAAACATTACGCGCAACAATTTAACGTTGAAAAACCGACATTACGCTCAAAATTGAGCGCAATAATTTAACGGTGTAAATCAGACATAACACGCAAGATTGCGCGCAACAATTTAACGGTGCAAAGCAGACAGCAGACATCATGCGCAACATTACGAACAACAATATAAGGATGCAAAGCAGACATAATCCTCAACATTGCGTGAAAAAGTTAAGGGTGCAAGTCAGACATAACACTCAGCATTGCGCGCAACAATTTAACGGTACAAAACTGACATTACACCCAATATCCAAAGTCATAGGCTCACGATCGTACAAGCAGTGTTGATGGAACCCCTCCATTGGATTTTCGTTGTGCTTCAAAAGGGACCAAAGAATGTACCGAGGTGGGTAGAATAAACAATGTACTGACCTGTCCTTGTTAGGAGACCATCGTCCATTCTTTTGCCATTGTCGTCTTGAACTTTATTTTGTCAATCCCCACTCTTCACACTTGTCTGATAAGGAAGCGAAGAAGTGTTTTGATTAGTATCAATGGTACATACCTTTTTAGAGATTCTAATACGACGGCATCAATGAGAGGACACATGCAAAAATAACACATTTTAAGGGAATGCCCCTAGGGCACTCCCAGAGGAGGTACGTCAGCAATCCCATAGGACATTGCAAAATACCCATAATTCCTTGCGTCATTGAAATATATTATCGTTTTCTTGTGACGTCACCATTCGAAAAATACGGAGCTCCTGTTCACATCATGGCCGCGTGTCTTCGAACCGTGAAACAAAATCAAGCTTCATTTCTGAAGAATTCTTCGCTTGTTTATGTTCACTGTGTATCAAAGGACGATTTTCCAGTTACCTTGAGTCATCTGAGTTGCGTGAAGCTGATTTGTCGTGAAATTCACCTGAGGCACTCCCAACATCTACTTAATTTTGCTACGTGCCCCACCCCTCCCGCACTCTTTCCCCTTCCACTCTCCCCCATGTAGAAATGGACCATTGTTCAGAGAATACGCGTATCTGGGTATACTAGACAATTTACTGACCTGCCTCCACTAGGACACCATAATCCAAGCAGCTGTACCTTTGTCGATCTTCAATTATCGTCTGTTTATCCCTGTTATTCATTTCAACCGCCTGATGAGGAAACAAAGTGGTTTGATTAGTGCCACAAGTCGACCTTTGACGCTTGGTCGAGTTACGAGCGAACATTGCTTCAATCCCCCCCCCCCCCCCCCCCTGCTCCGCCTTGAGATTTAGACATATATAACTGATTATGCCTTACTAAATTACCCTGAGGTTGCTGTACAAGTTGGCATGGGTATTTGTTATTTTCCTCTATACGGTGAATACGTAAAAACAAGTAGGTTGCGAGGTATTCTGCAATTTAGCCCTGGAATCGTTTAATCCCGTACGAATATGAAAAAACAAGGATTATGACGAGTCTTTCTTGACTACGGCCGACATTTGTTAAGTGGTCCACTCGAGATAAAAACTGATTTTATTTAATTCGCGATAAAAATTTAAGGTCACTGGTAACTGATTTACAGTACTCGTGATTTGATGTATCGATACTGCCATCATATATAAGTTGATGTTAAAATAATGGCATCAAATGAATGCCCAATCATTGATGAACAAGTTATGATCATCTTCTTTGCGTAAAAGTTACCATAGCAACAGTATAACCTTATAAACCACCCTTAATTTTAGCTTTAAATGCTCGAAAACGAGCTCGGTGATCCCCATTTTTTTTAGTTTTGTAAAGTGATTAACATGCTAAAATACAACTTTTTGCAAAGTTTAAAAAAAATTAATCGAGGACCTCAGAGCCACTTTAAATGTTTGAAAATTTAAGGTGGCTTTGAACCTCTTCTATAGGATTTTTTAAGGGTGTTTTTTACTAGTTCTACTGTTGCTATAGCAACCTGTTATGTCAATAAGATATTCATACACTGTAACTCATTTACCAATGACTGGGTATTCACTTGATGCCATTATTTTAACATAAACTAATGTAAGATAGTAGTATCGATCCATTAAGGTGGCTCGATGTAGATTTTTTAACGATGAGGTGAGAGTTTTGAAAACAAAAAATTCGATCAGAAGACAAGCTTCGATCTTTGCCATACTACACCATAATGATGACATATAATGATAGTTTTATTTTCCAGTGGTTTCCAAGCAACAGAGGTTACCATAGCAACGATTTCGGCATCCTATTGGTTTTAAACAAAGGCTGATTATCTCGAAATCTAGTCGGAAACATTGCATCCATTTTATAATATTTTGAATTATGGTAGTTTGACCACCTGTAGACGAAATTTGATGAAAATCTGTAACGCGGTTTTTGAATAAATCAACACTGGACATTTTCCGGAACATTTTGTGTATTTCCCAGAATTTACTTGAAAATATTTCAATAAATTAAAGCTATATGTACCTCCCCTCTGTTGAAGAATTGTTGATTATATTAAAAACGTTGTAAGGTAAATGGAGCACTTCGGATGGTTACGATTTCAAAATATTTAATTTTGAAGAACTGTACATCAAGAGAGAAACAGACCAGACACAAGATAAACAAAACCCATATTCAGACAAACAAAATGGCGATCGAAACTTAGCCATAATTCGATGTTATTTTCGATGCTCACAACAATTTTCTACTCTCGTTTTCGATTGGAATATCAAGTACAATCATCAAGCTAATAGCTGACTAATATTTAAAAAAAATCTGTAAGAGCATTTTTGAAATATTCCGCTAAATGTAAATTATGCGCTTCGATCGTGTTCTGAGGTGCCTAAGTGCAGTTCTTCAAAATGAAATATTTTGAAATCAGTAATTTTATTATGGTCATTTCAGTAGCATATAAAACGGAAACTAGCTCAAACAAATTCATTTTATTTTCAGCTGGTATTGGTCATCTCTAAGCGCGCGCGTAACGCGGACCACTCGCGAGACGGAGCCCTTTCACGTTCCAAGCGATAACAGCTACGCAGACTAGTCGTATGCTCGTTCCGACTATAAAGTCACTATACATTTAGATTCGAAATAATCTTAGATAGTATCGTACCTATCCCTAGTTTATAGAAAACGGAGACAGAATACTCAAGCTTACCTCTAACGTTAACAAGATGCTTCCAGCGAACCCCACTGTTTCCTCGCCATTTTCGTCGACTCTCCACTTGTAATTGGATCCACCTCACGGCAAAACATTCACCTCTACATCCTCAACGTTGAAGATAAATAACAGTCGCTCCAGGAAAGCAGTTGAAATCCTTTTTGAATCCACAGCAGAATTTCCAAACGCCATTTTACCTTCAGCGTGCTCAGGACTTTCTCATGTGATAACCAAAGTTGAATAATTTACTGGATTTGAAATTCAAATGAGCTGCCTCATTTGGGAATTTGAACAAACCACAACAGGAACGTCGCTAAACAAAAGGTTTAATGAGCATGCAGTATAATTAGACTGCACGTGCGTTATAAAATCTTAGTACATTTCTTAGGGCCTATTTACATGGAGTTGTCCCTGCTAGGAGGGTTACCCTCCCGCCCGAGCCATCTTTTACCAAGCGTTTACATGAAAAAAGTTGTCCCTTTTGACCGAGCCAAAACTTGGCCCTCTCGGGTTCGCGCATGCTCTATATGTCCCTGGCAGGTGAAACAACAATAGCCAAAGTGTTTATATGGAAAATTATATTGACTTTAACTTACATATCTTTTTTTCCTGTTGTTTTTGCAATATACTTCGTACATGCGCACTCGGACGGTTTCCGATTCTTATTATCCAATCCCAAAAATAGCCCGTGCATCCGTGATTACTCCGTAAGTTGTCGCGTTGACATGACGACAGACGAACCAATGAAAACTCGTAGCAAATACACGTAGCCAGCACCAAGCGCAGGAAAACGCGTGTCATCAAGTAGCAACGAGGAAGCGTTTATGTTATTCAGTTAACTATCGAAACACTGAAAGAAAACTCATTGGTCAAAAGTAAACAAAGTTGAAAATGGTTGCATGTTTTTAAGTTACCTTGATGCTTTCAAATCACATATCTTCCTTGTCCCTCTTTGATTTTTTTTACGCAGAAGAAGTGAATTGAGTTTAAAATGTCAACTTTGGGTTGTTAATACCTCTGCTAATGTACTGTACTTGTCATTTTTATTATGCTGTTTATACTTTAGGCCCCGTCCACACTAATACGTTTTTGTTTGAAAACGCATACTTTTTTAATGCTCTTTCGCCTATCGTCCACACTAAAACGGTCGAAAACGCTGATCGCTTTCAACGATAATGCATACATTCGAAAACGTAGTGGAAACATTTGGAAACGGAGCCCTATCGTATTAGTGTGGACAGCAAAATCTTCATATCAAAAAAAAAAAATTCATATCACGTGAACTCCGATCCAGTCTATTTATCGCATGCGCAGATGACTGTTGTAGCGTTTTATCGTAGCGTATTAGCGTATTCAAGTGTTTTAGTGTGAACGGGGGGAAAAAAGCTGCGAAAAATATACAGTCGAACCTCTCCTTACGGACACCTCTCAAATACGGACACCACCAGGAGCATATCACCCTGGAGCCTCCATCTCCCTTATTGGGCCTATAACATGGCGTAGTTACACCTTGAGCTATTTTTAGAATTACTTTTGCCGCGAAAATCACCCGTTGCGAGCACGAGGACGAGATTGTCATTCATGTTTCAGATTAAAAATAAAACCAGGAATGGACGAGATGAACGTGGAATAAGAACTAGAACGGCGGAATGTCGTAACTACGAATTCTCACTTGTTCTCGGACGTACACGGAAATCTTTTCGCGGGAGAACGATTCTAAAAATAGCCGAAGGTGTGACTACGCTGTTGTCATTAATCAGCACAGATAGAGGCTACGGGGTGATATGCTACTGACACCACTCTAATACGGACAGTTCCCTTGTTCCCGGCAAAATGCCCATATATTCTCTATAATCTGACTATATATATAAATAAAACCTCTATAATATGGACCCTCTCTAATACGGCCCCAGAGAGCAAATTCATGCATACAAATTTAACCTCTCTATTGCGGACACTCCAGTGATAACAGTTCCCATTCAATACAATTTCATGTTTGTGGTTACAGATCAAAGTTAATCAATTGACCCATTGTCCATATAATAAAAGTAGCATTTATTTTCAATCAGTTTATCGACATCCTATTGCCATTTAGTCCCATTTATCATTGAGATTTCTTATCGTCAGTGGAGCCTTTAAAGTGACGTCACATTCATAACCTCTATAATACGGACACCTCTCTAATACGGACCCTTTGCTCCGTCCCTTTGGTGTCCGTATTAGAGACGTTCAACTGTAGTGTGGTCGCGAAGCTTTTGATGCGTTTTCGGTAAAACCGGGCGTTTCGAAAACGCATTAGTGTGGACGGGGCCTCAGCGAGTGAAGAACAAAACAAACAGTGATGGACAGTTTAGTGACATTAGTTGACCCTCACTTGTGCATTATCGCTCAAGCCGTTTAATAGTCCGTTCCGAAGTTCAAAAAGGGACTGGGCCTGTCTGTAAGTCTGTCTGTCTGTCTGTCTGTCTGTCTGTCTGCCTGTCTGTCTGTCTGTCTGCCTGTCTGCCTGTCTGCCTGTCTGCCTGTCTGCCTGTCTGCCTGTCTGCCTGTCTGCCTGTCTGCCTGTCTGTCTGTCTGTCGAATACGCCTTGTTGTCTATTCGCTCGTCAGGAAATCGAGCTTGTAGCGAGTCTTATTATTACTGATTGTTCAGTTATTCGCGCTACTTAACAGAACGTAATTCACTTAGAGTTGTTTATTTATGTTTATTGGTGTTTTAGTGCGTTGTATACATAAGGTTAAAGGCCTAAGTGGCTTACAAGTTTCCATAGCATTAAGCCATTTAGAGTGGCCATCACTGGTGACCCCCACAGCATGTTTTGTCAGGTTGCCCTGACAATTCGCCGGTAACCATATTTATACTCCTGGGTGGAGAGAGACACGGTGAGTGTTGAGAGTAACGTGTCTCGCCCAAGAACACAACGCAATGACGCCGGCCAGCGCTCGAACCTGGACCGCTCGATCCAGAGTCCAACGCGCTAACCATTAGGCCACCTCGTCTCTGTATACATAAGCGTGCGTGATAAATATGTTGGTTTTAAGATAAATAGGATACACATACATAAGTTAAATGCCCCCGCGGTCAGCGCTCGAAGCCGGACAACTCGATCTGGAGTCCAATGCATCAACTATTAGGCCACCTCGTCTCTGTATAGTTACATAAGCGTGCGTGATAAATATGTTGGTTTAAAGATAAATAAGGATACATAAGATATATAAGTTAATTATTTACCTGCGTTGTCTTTAGCAAAAGACGTACAGGGAACTACAAAAATAGTTCCAGGTTCAGGGTGGGATATAAATGTTCATATTTGTAAACTTACTTCCTTCAGTGTACTGTCATTCAAATGTGAGCTGTTTTATAACTTTGGTTAATTGTCAGATTTTCAGTTACAGCAAGGAGCCCAAAAGTGTGACCACTTTTAATAAATTCACATTCTTTCGTCCGCGTAGACTAACCAATCAGAAGCCGAAGATAGCTATCCTCAGCTTCTGATTGGATAGATTGCGCGCACGAAAGAATATGAATGAATTAAAAGTGGTCACACTTTTGGGCTCCCTGCTGCAAAATGTTGTGATCGAGACGCAATGAGCACAGTTCACATTCTGGCAAGATGTTTCAGTTATCCGTTGACCCCACCCAGACCCTCTTAACAAGTAGGTAGCGAAGATAAATATGGTTTACAATGTATATACAGTTTATATGGTACCGTTAGGTAAAATCCAGGTTATAAGCCCCGACCCAGGGTTTTGGTTTGGTTGGCGCCACTCAAATTCAAATTAACCAATGAGAGGACGACATCGGAGAAAAACTACGTTTTCATGCGTCGTCATCAAGAAACTGTTTTCTGCGCATGCTCGTAATATAACATTCAATTCCGCCTTTGGAAGGCGAAGCGTTATCTATAACTTTTTTAAAGTAGTTGTGTGCAGCGTGCAGCTGTAGCGATGAATTGAAGAAACCTCATCAATAACGAAGAAAAATAAAACGACTGTGTGCCAGTTGATGACCAGAATGGTGGCAACTTTGTCAACGGATTTTCCAGTAAGTGCGGCAGTGATATGTTTGATATACACGATATAGAAAGAACATTTAACCGATACTTGTTTTGTGTGGAAATAATCATAAAGTATTTTTGGTCATTTAGAATGTTTTCAGTTGGAATTTTGATCGAGGTGTGCTCTGAACAGGTTTGATTGCTTTCGTAGTACATGGCGATTCCCATTGTAAAAAATGTTTAATTTGGTTTATTTGGCCCGTTTTACAATTTTTCTCCATTAGTTCGTGAAATATGGAATATTTGCGACTATATATGTTTAACACTGATCAAATTTATAGGATGGGGTTATATCCAGGATATTACAGAACGGTATGCACAGACAATAAAAGTCTGACTATATATAATTAGTAGAAATCTACTGGTATATTAATGCAAATGAGACAATCTGATTGGCTGAGCTACTCGTATACTATCAGCCATTAGTGTGCAGTGGCTGGAGGTCGTCTACAAAATTGCGGTTTCTTCTCGTTTTTCCGAAGTTTCGGAAGAAGATTTAGATTTAAGGTTACTGTAAACCTTCGAGGGTGCCTTCCGGGAAATCTTTCCTATGCGCGTTGTTTTAGAAGAAACCCTAGAAAACTATATATCACTGTAAAGGTAATAGAATGTAAAATCCGATAAAAGCACTATTTCTATTTCTACATCTAGCAGTCTAAAAAGAACGTCTCGAGGAAATATCGACGCATATCTACAGGTGCATATACTCCTGTAAACAAACTATTACAGTAACTAATTTATATTGTCAGTCTCCTAATCACTGCTTATGCGTGATTCTCTGACCAAGAAGAACCATCGCGACGTAAACCGCTTGGTCGCTTCTTATCCAGCTCCATTTCCAGTGGCACTACTCTCACCCATGCGAGTAAAGCGATCCATGTTTCCTTTAGTGGGGTGCTGAGTTCTTGAAAAAAAGAAAAAGCAAAGTTGTTTTTAATGCATGGCAAAAAATATATGATTTTAAGGGATCAATGGAAATTCATCGAATGCAACACAAATGTTAAAAAGAATGAGTAGTTCGAAATCTTAGAAAGACAAAAAGGCATTTTCAAACACTCTTTTTTTGTAAGAATATACATTTTTCATGCCCAGACTGAATATTATTATTCTTAATTCGCCCATTTTAGGTTCCTAGCTTACAAAGTCTATATATAAAAAAATTATTGCCACAAAATGACTTGCTTAAAAATCCTTTATGTCCGCATGCGCAGTGCCCGCGCTGATTTCAAATTTTTATTACTTAAGGAGCATTCTATCTGGGAACATTTTGGTGTGTAAATTGTTTGATCACGTGACTTGACGTTTCCATGGCAACAAGGTTTGACTGGTCGCCTTACCCAAATTTGGTGTTTTTCAGCTTAATTTTCGGGTTTTCTATGATTTTCGCTTTTTTATGAAAAGTTTCTTCCAAAATCTTTACAGTTTCTGCATCTTTATATTTTCCTAGATTTCTTCCAAATTTTGAAATTCAAGAAGGCGGATCCACGATGGCGGATTTTTTTAAACGTATTACGACATTTTGGCGTGATATGACGTCATATTTGACACGTGATTGCACTAAAATAAACATTTAAATTGGAAGCTTTAACTGACCATATAAGTTTCATTTCTATTGCGTTACTATAGCCCAGGCAGAATAGGGTTAAAACAATTTAAAGTCCATACTGGATATTCGATTGTGCATTGCACTCACAGAGATTCCTCGTGTTTCTCTTCCATTGGCTCATGTAAATCAGCGACTGGAAGCTTAAATAGCTCTGTTTGAGTCTCTTGATCACATTTTGTGTTGTGGTACTTGGCGTCTTCACAGTTTTCATCCTGGATCTCCATGGTGTTGTCATCACCTATGACAATCACAGTCACAATCCATGAGCATGCATGATTAGGCCTCAGACCCGTCCAATTCTCAATGGCACCCAACGGATAATTTATATATGTTAGGACGGGTATAATAATCGCCTAGGAGTTTTCTATAATGAAAACGATCAGCTCGAACTTTCGTAATATTCGTAAACACGGTAAATAATAAGATTTCGTCTCCTTAAAATTTATGTTACTTTAATAAAGCATGCAGACAGATGCAACAGCTAATAAACAGTTCTTGGATGAGGTTGAGCATGATAGCGAGAATTATCAAGGCTGAGGTTTGTATTATCTGCCGAAGCCGAAGACTGAGGCGGATAACACAATCCAAGGCCTGGATAATTTCGCTATCGTGCGAAAACCGAATCCAATAATTGTTTTATTATACATTTAAGAAACTAAATCATCATTTCGGGCTTAACTTTGCAGTGTTTTGTAGCTTTATTACTCCGCGGATTGTGGAATATTTTAATTTATTTTTCGTTGCCGCTAATGAAGCGAACGACGCGTGCTACATGTGCATGACGTAAATCCACTTGCATAAAAACCATTGTCTGCAAAAACGCGTCATATCTACATGCATAAATACCAGTGTCTGTAGATATGACGCGATGACACAGTGCTTTTAGCCAATCAAAATTGAGATATCATCATCAGTTGAGTCTGCAGTCAAATATTATTTTGTTTCCAAATGTATGCAAACGAGGCTAATGGTCAATACAATGCCAGATTGACCCATTCGCTTCGTTTGCATGTCAAACCGCTGAAATCAATCTGTAATAACAACTATTGCATTCTCGACCCCAGAGCTCTTCTCTTTTGCGCATGACTGACGGCGAGAAGAGCTCTGGGGAACCCTGTGAGAGAGCCTGTTGTGATTGGCGTTCGGTTGAAACAATAAAAACGCTTCCGATTGGTCAATCTGCTACGCGCGTAAAATTGAACACGAGTTCAGTCCCTGCGGCTGGGGTTGAGAATGACGCGGAAAAGAAAAGTTTTGAGAACTACACAACCATAAGCAAAAAACCGTGTAATACGAACGTAAACATTTGCCGTTACTTGCTGCAATTTTGATATATCCAACCTATACGGATCGCATATAATTGTTTGGATGAACTGCGAAAAAGGCAATTGTTTTATTTATCGGGAATTTGGACGGTTTCAAATGCGCCCACTTGGCGGCTTACAATTGAGTTTTCGTCAAATCACTGCAGAAAATATAATTACAGTCAGTCCTAGTATCAGTCTTTACAACGGACAGCAAAATGAAAGTGAAACTTGCCCCTTAGTTCCACAGAAAATTCCTAATGATAAACGACGGCGTAGGAGTGTCCTTCATGGACAACTATAGCATGCATTCAAAGATCATCTGAATTAATTAAACTAAGCGTTCTCGCGTGCTTTCGTGCATATCTCGAGAGACACGCCACAACAACAATAGAGCCACCATTTTGGATTTGGATTGTAGAGCATTCGCTGTCAAGTCAACATAGCCAGATTTTGGCTACGCTTGCGTAGAGTTCCCCAGAGCCTTCGCGTCTTGCGCAGTCAAAAAACGCGAAGGCTCTGGGGTCGAGAATGCAACTATTGTTTCGGATTGGTCTACATGGAGCATGCGCGTGCAAGAGTGGTCGAGGGAGGCACAGCGGCAAAATGAGTGCGCGTGCGACAACCCGCTCTCGTAATTTCCATAGAAAAATGGCGGCAATTTAAAATTCCCGGCATTTGTTTTCATTTCGCTGGGTTAAGGCCGTCACGAAACAGGTAAGGTTTTTACCTGGAAGACAATTCCGAGAGAGACTCTTCTTTCACATATCTTTTTAGCAAACTAATTATCATCTTGCTCTAAGACCTTATATGTAAACCAAATGTAGCTAGACTAAGCTTAAAGCTCTGTCTGAGATCAGCGATCGAGCAGCTTGATCGTCGTCATCGTCATCGTTATTGTTATTACCTTGTTCACGTTCTTCAAGATTCACATCAACAGCTCCACTGTCTTTCACGACAGATAAAATGGTGGGTTTGTCAATTTGCCCGGTTTGTAGCTGGTTTTCGAGAATGTTTGTTTCCGCTATACCACGTATTTTCCCCTGCAAATCGTTGAGAGGCAGAAGCAAAGCCAGGCAGCACGAAAAAGACCAATGTGGATTTTTGCGCCATTCTTTAAGGTAGCGATATAGCAAAACAGCGTCCTGAACTGAAAGTAAACGAGAACTGAATAGAAGAGTTTTCAACAGTGTCATAACATCAAAACTTTGCAGCATAAATAAAGGTCTCAATAGGGATAAACACTACTATTATCTTACCAACAAGTAAGCCAATCACCAACGTATTTGCTCCAAGTACCAAAATTTTGAATAGGACTGCGTCCGTATACGGGTCAATCGAGGCTGGTAGGTTCTCTGCAGGAATTCTACTCACAGCTCCAATACCCAGGTTAACAACAGTAACGGCAAGGGACGTCGCCATTAATCTGTTTTCGACCACATCTTGCATTGGTTTAATCCAGGAGAAAAGCATTCCATACATCCCGGCGATGACCCATGCCAAGCCAATGTAGGACCTGCTCTCTTCACCCACAAGAATTAGACCAGATGTAAGGATTACTTTACGAGACATTTCAACTAATTCCCAATACCATGAACGATGTTTGTAGTTTTCAAATAGAAAACTTAATCCGGAGATTATTTCACTTTCAGAGCCTGGATCCTGCAATGCGCCGGCTTCTACTATTACTCTTCGTTGTCTCCAAAGGGCGATGAACGAGCAGGCAGGGAGAACAATGATATAGGCAGTAGAAATGTACGCCACGATCAGCCAATGATTGTACTCTGTACCTTGGCATTGTATACTGTAATCTGCTCTCATGTACTTGGAACACATTTTCTCGTCTGCATCTCGGCAAAGTTTCTGGCAAGCAAGGGGGAGGACACTGGCTGTCTTGGCACACGTGCTCAGGTACGTCACGTACAAGAAGAAAAACAAATTCCTGAATATAAGGTCTTTTGTCTGTGAAATTTTTCTTGATTTATCATCGTCATCCAAGCTTCTACGTCGTAAGATTATCCCTTTACGCACTCTGTAAGCGACAACAGAAAAGACAATCACGGCAGCATTTATTACCATCATCGCAAGTAAACTTCCAAAGGCATTCACTTGAAATCCCGAGAAAAGGCAGTGAACGGGTGCTATCTGAAGTACATCCATCTGGAGTATTCCTGAATATTTGGCGATAAGTTCCAAGGAGCCTGGCCATTCTATATACGAGAACGCCTGCAGTACGCCATGGGTAACCTGATAAAAGCCAATTACGATTTTAAGTTTGGAGAAAAACATGTCCATCAGAGGCACTCTTTGTTTCTTCGTATTATTTCTTTTACTTGACCACACCAGGACTACAGTGATTATTAACAAAATTGCCGCAATGATCGACGACTGTCCCACCATCCACTTCTTTGATGGACAATGTGTGCACGTTTGTAATGTTTTATAGTATCCTGAACTGCAAACTGCACAGAGTGGACCTTCGTATCCATTTTCACACTGGGAATCTAAACCACCTTTGCAAGACTCTTCTCTGGGACACATGTAAGGCGTTGGTATTGGAAATGGGAGTTGAACGCTGGAAGCATCTAATGCTGGTGAAGATGTGAGGAGATTCGCAATGAACTCCCTGTATCGATCTGTATGTGTCTTGTTCCGCCATTCCCACCAATAACCAGATTTTAAAGAAGCGTAATCATCTTTGCATTTCAGTCCACCTTGTCCACACTTGTAACATTTCTCGAACATATGGGTTCGATAGAATCCTTCCAGACATTTACAACCACGGTATCCAGCGAAGAAATCAGTTTCCGTTCCTGTTGAAAATTAAATAATAGTTGTACTATACTTTGGAATGTAGTAATGTATGGTATATATTTTTTATTTTGGCCGGTCAGTGATTTTTTGGATGGATTTTTTTTGGCGGAATTTCTAAAGTTGTACAAAGTAATAAAATAAGTACCAGAAAGAAATTGACTGTCTCATTTATAATCAAAAACTAAAACCGGACACAGTAGATTCTGATTGGCGCTTGTATATGCTTGCTCTTTTCTGTTCCATGATTGGCTGAAAGGTTCTCACACGAGCTTGTGAGAATAAGCTAGGATAAACATGCGAGTTTTTTCTGAAGATACGTGGTATAGCTTTGAATTGGCCTTCGATGCGGTGAAAAAACAGTTTGAATTAGTGGACATCCTTCCGCAAGAACGAGAAGCCTTCAAAGCTTTTTTCGCGGGGAAAGATGTCTTTGTAAATTTGCCCACCGATTTTAGAAAATCGTTGATCTTCCAGTGTGTCTTCCGACAGACTGCTTCCGATTGTTGCGAATATTCTTCATTCTACAGCTGGTTCGGGTTTTATCGAACTTTGTTATTTCGCCTTTGTGAGATACCTCTCTTCTCCAAATGAGATAGCTTCTTGGAAGCTACAGTAGTTTCTGACGAAATTAGACAGCGACTAGGGCAATTTTGTGAAAACATATATCCGTGATCAAAACAACCAAATCCTGGGAACCAAATATTTCAACAGATTTTAACCACATGCCAGGTCCGCCAAGAATCAAGGAATCAACGTCCTACACGGAATATTTCATATCCAGTTCAGTTCCAATATAATTATCCAAAGCAAACCTTTTTTAGTTAAAACTAGCAAAGTTTTGCACATAACGGAGGTGTTAAACTCTACAGGGCAAATGCCTGACAGGAAACCGGGCCAGACATGACCTGAGACATGAGTGAACACAGTTGCAGAAGGCTCAATTCTACTTGAAAATCCTCCTCATAATACAACATACATTGCCCGTTAGATACACACTTGAAGCAACTAGTAACTTCGTGCGAAACTTTTCATCTAGGACAATATCTCGATATACCGCAGAATACTCAGTTAACGTGATTCCTTAGTATTGAACTGCGCATCCTTTCTGCGCATAATTTTGCGCGTAATTAGGGCACGCTGATTAAAAACATGGCGGCTTTTTATTTGTGGCAATGCTCGCCAGAGGTAAATGATCGTTTTCTCGTAAACAAACACCGTGACCTATCATTCTTTTAAGTCTAGTAATCATCTTCTTTCTATACAAAGCGTATGGACCAATTCCTATTGCAGAAAAATTAATAATCACTGGAAACGTGAAAAATACCTGTTTTTAGTTGATTTTGTAAGGAATGATGAGGTATTTTTAGTCGATTATAACTCTTCCGAGGTAATGGTGACCTATTATTTTTATTATATTCTATATTTTGAAACATAACATCACAATTTTCAGCTAGGGAAAGTTTGAGAAACTTTCTATTGCAACTTTTTAATCGATATAAATTGCAACTAATAACAACTGCATGTTTGAGGCTGATTGTTCCTATGATGAATCTGAAATACGAAATAATTAAAAGTACACGTCGAAGACTCTTGTGGATCATGAAAGCGACGTGATCAACTGTTACCTTCAGGACAGGTCTTGCAATCTTGATATCGCGTTCCTGGTGTTTTTTCATATTGAACAAAAGAACCATTGGGACATTTCTTACAGCTTCTGGCCGCGTAGCCGACATCATCTGAGTAAAATCCTCCTAAAATTAAAAGGGAATCACTGTGAATTGTTTGCACTAAAAACGCATTAAGGTGATTCCTTAGTATTGCATTGCGCATCCTTACTGCGCATGATTTCACACGTAATTAGCGCGCGCGCATAAAGAAAATGGCGGCTTTTCCTTTACGGCTAAGCTCGCCAGAGAGATAAATCGTCATTTTCTCGTAAACGAGTACGGTGACCTATCAATTTTTTCTCTTATTTTGAGTCTAGTAATCACCTTCTTTCTATAAAATAAATATAGACTAATTTCTATTGCAGAATAATAAATAATCACCGGAAACGTGAACTTAGCTAATAAAAACGTTTCTGGAAGCTGATATTATAAGGAATTATGGGGTATATACTGCTCCTAAACGAATACCGGGACCCCCTTTTTATTTCAAAATTTAAGTTCCCATAAGATAAACAACCAATAGGAAAAATTTTAATGAAAATCTATTGTAAGTTCTATTTCGATGGAATGACCTTAACATATCATTACTGTATAAATATTTACTGGAGTTCTTGGTTATAGCAAAACGTGAAGTATTCCACTTCTCAAAGTGTTTCTTTACTCTTAGTCAGGATAATGTTGTTTTCAGATCAAAGCAGCTACAGATCGGGACGAATTTTTTCCCGTGACGACGTTCAACGTTCCATCTACCGATTTATTTACTTGAATTTTTTCTGTTATTACTTTCATTGACTACAGTCGAAGCTCCCGTAAGCAGACACCCTCTTACGGGAAAGTGTAAAAAATACAGAGTTTGTATGAGCTGGAGTTCAAACGGGGGCTTTTTCAAGGCGGCCGTAAGTAGAGGCCGTATATTTTGCGTACACCAACACTGTACAGTCACGACTATACTTTCTCCTTGGGTCCTAATTTAAACCATCAAGAATCACATCATCTCACCTTTTTCGAAATCAATCGTAACTTGTTCACTAGTTAATAATTGGGAATTTCTTTGATACCATTATTTTCGCATACAACAAACAAACAAACAAACAAACAAACAAACAACGAGCTTTATTTACATGACCATAAAATAATAAACTGAAATAGAGTCGCAGTATCGATCCATCAAAGTACAAGGCCTGTAAACCGTTCACCTTTATTGAGCACAAACGCTTCGGGCATAATAAAGTATTGAGCTCACAAGCCGTCTTCCGTTTGGAATGTTCCCTTCCATGATTCGTAAATGACTGTGATTAACCCTCCGACGTACCCTCCATGAGGTTTCTAGTGACAATTTTCAAAACGGGGGTGGCGCGCTGGTCAAATTGTTAGCGCCCTGTACTCTAGGGTTTGAGGGATCTCCGGTGTCGTTGTGTTGTGACACCGTTTACTCTCTCATTGCTCCTCTCCACCCCAGAATACAAATGTATTCCAAGTAACTGTTAGGGTAACCTACGATGAAATAGTATGCCATCTACAGTGTAATCGCATAATGCCACAGAAACCGCGGGGAAAGCTCCGTCAGTAAACTTTACCTTTTCACTCTGGGGTGCTAAAACTTTCAGTGCTGTTCATTCATATCAGGGACATTTTGATGCAACAACTGATTGAACAAGGTATTTGACGTCATCATGGTAACCGTAATTTGACATGTAGGCGTACCCAAATTTTAAATTTGCAGATATCATTATTCGTTTCTTTGGTAACGTTTGATAACAGTATTAGTTATTCTTTGGAATCATTTTATATCGATTGATGCAATTTTTAGACGTCATTAAAAATAATAAAAATCCAAGATTTGACGACAGATGACATCGTAAGCAAGAGATGATGATCCCATCTTGAAGCAATGGCATAATGCTTATGTTGCATCTTAGAACAACGATGATCCCCCCCCCCCCCCCCCCACATGTACGTCCAAGGGTTAAGTTGTCAGATGTTTTGGTTCATTTTACTTGATAACTGCAATCTCACACAAAAAATGATTCTGCAGTGTATACAAAATACTGGCCTCTTTTGGGCTTCATGCGCCCGATTGTCACCTTTGAAATAATTTTGGATAAGTTTCCGAATGTTCGGGACAACAGCAGACCAACAATAATTTTTAAAAAGAGCACAACGTTTTTCATACATGTTTCGACATATAACCTACATTGTATGTCATCTTTAGTTACAAAGTTTAAGTTACAGTTTTGAATATCCTATCTATATAGTAGGTGTTAATGAATACATGGAATAGCTGCACACAAATGTACGTTACAATTAGAATATGGATAAGTTATAAAACCAACTGCATTGAAGGTTATAACATACCTGGAGGACAACTTGTACATCCATCAGCTCCTCTGGTGGAAGAGTTGGAAAATGTTCCCAGGGGGCATGGTAACATTCTAGCCACATTAGAGTTGTTGACGGGTATTCGTCTGAATCCAGAGGCCACGAGAGCAGCAATAATCATCTTACTGTAAAAATTCATGGGATATCTAACGTGAATAGCTTCAGTTGCGGAATCAATAGGGCTCCTAGAGGAAAATAATTCGTGCGGTATATATCATTAATTTAATGTAGTTTTATGTTCTAATTAGTAATACAAGAAACAGTACGTTCCCACGTTCTGCAAACTGCCGTCAACAAGAGGGGTATCGAATGGTCTTTGCGAGCATTTGCGAGCATGCGAGCACAGCGTTTTTCTTTGCGAGCACGAGCAATAATAGAAGTTAGCCTTGTGAGCAACGAGCATCTTGAAAAAACTACCTTCACTAAAAAACGAGCATGCGAGCACTTGTAAAAGTATGCGAGCACGAGCAAACGAGCACCGACTAAAATTTTGCGAGCAATTCTAGCACAAGCCTAATTTTGCGAGCACTTGAAAATTTTGAGGGACCATTCATGACCCCAACAAGCTGTAGTATTGTCAGTGAATTCAGTTGGACTTTACCGTCACAACGGCTTTTACTGTTTGTTTCGATCAAATGTCGATATTAGTAGTAGTAACATAAATATCAATTGTTACTTAACCCTATTCAGAACGATGTTTTTTTTTTGTCTCTCCCATCCCACATTCGCTATTCCAAGAGTATCAAAACTTACGACAATGAAACTTGGAGGGTATATAGTACGTATAAAAATATTTATTTTGACGTATGCAACACGACATGATGAAATATTTGCCAAATTTGGCATGTTTTTGTTTTTTAATGAAAAAATGATAATTTTCTTTCAACAGCTTTTATCTTATAGATCATTTTATAGATCAAGAAATCAAGAAAAAAAAATCAAGAAATCCAAGATGGCGGGTGTTTGGAACTCATGACGTAATGTTTACATCATATGACGCCATCATCAAATGTTGCATACCTCTAACGATTGAAAAAGCCCGGTATGAATAGGGTTAAAATATTTTCTTTTCGGGAACCCTTTATAAACTTTTAAGCTTTGCACGGTATCCTTAGCTTCGATGCGGTGCTTCCCTGATCGTCAGATCGAAGCATAAAATCAACTGATTGGGCTGGAAAACGCTGGAGTCACGACGCAAATTCCATCGCTATACAACCATCTATAAATGATGTCATGGGCAGATTAGATTACACAATCATGATACTCGTAGAAGCCAAGATATACATCTGCCTAAACCCAAAAGAAACCGGGGCAATCAGCGATTTTCTTATCATGCAGTAAAGATTTTAACGATATACCGTCTGATTTTAACGATACCCCCCCTGGGGGGGGGGGCAGATAGTGCCCCCCCCCCCCCCCCTATGTATCTCGAAAAGCATTAACGCTATGAAAATGAAACTTACATGATGTGTAAAGCATCTGAAAATCTTTATTTTAGTGGCAGTCACGTGTCAATTATGACGTCATACACGCCATAATGACGTCATACGTTAAAAAAATCCGCCATCTTGGATCCTAAATCTTGGGTTTCTAAATTGTTCAGAAATGTCAGAAAAACTCCAAATTTGCTTTGAAAAAATCAAGAAAAATATAAAGATGCTAAAACGGCAAATATTTTGGAAGGATTTCATCGTAAAAAGCAAAAGTTTTACGAAAACTGAAAATTAAGCTAAAAAATCAACAAATTTGGGTAAAACGATCTGTATCTCGAAAAGTATTTGTGCTATAAAAATGAAACTTATGTGGTGAATAAAGCATTCAAACATGTTTATTTTAGTGGCAATTACGAATCAATTATGATATTATATCACGCCGAAATAACGTCATACTTTAAACCTGTCCGCCATCTTGGATCCGCCATCTTGGATTTTTCAATTGTTCAGAAATGTCAGAAAATCACCAAATTTGATTTGAAAAAATCGAAAACAATATAAGGATGCAAAAATTGCAAAGATTGTGGAAGAAACTCTTCGTAAAAAGCGAAAATCTCATGAAAACGGACATTTAAACTGAAAATACCAAATTTGGCTAAAACGGCCTGTCAAAACTTGGTTGCCATGGAAATATCAAGTCACGTGATAAAAAAATTGGCACATTAAAATGTTCCCAGATAATTTTTAGGAAAAGTCATAAAGTTTGGCTATGATTGCTTGAATGCTCTTTAAGTGCGATAAGTTTGAAGTCAGCGCGGGCACTTTCTGCCCCCCCCCCCCCCCCCCAGGCAGAATAGGGTTAAAAAGCATGTTTTAGATTATTTGCATCTTTTTAGTCGGTCGTTTTTAAATTTTAGGATAGCTTTTTACTATATAGTATCAAACTGGAGTACTTGATAGAATTTTACCATTGTTTTTATCCCTATCATAGTGTATTTTATTTTATTGTATTGTACTTCTTTTTGATTAATTTATTGCTTTGTATTTCTATTTTACTTTACAGGGCCCCATTGAAAAACACAAATGTGACATGGGCTCCTGTCAAAATATTATTATTATTATTATTATTATTAACCCCGGCAGCACAGAAGCAGGTCTAGCCAGGAAAACGGCAACAATCTTCTTTGGGATTACCGTTTCGAGTTTTTTATTTATTTACAGCAAGAGAAACAAAAAAATGTCCAATGTACTAACAGATGTATTGCAACATTTCTATTTCTTGAAGCTGTTACATACGTCACTTTTGCAATTGTTCTGTTCGTTATTAGTCTGAAATGAACCAAAGAATAGCAAAGAATAGCAGCCTTAGCAGCGCAAGAATTTCCAATTTCACTACTATAAAGGTATTATTGTTACACATACTATTACAGGACCACGGCAGCTGATAGGGCAAATAACTTTAAAAATCAACCATTAAGAATGCTTTCACAACCAGGTCCGATCTTTTCCAACCCTATTTGACGTGGTATGGTTCCTCGCATTATTATTTATAAAGTGGCCTATAAAAGTGGAATGACAATATAAATATATATATATATATATATATATATAACTGGAATTGAAATCTTGCTTAGCAAAAGTGCTCGATGCTTTAGGGCAGAGCTTAATATTATGAGACAAAGAGGATCCGTAAGATTTCTGTTACTCCGAGTTTCACGCCTTGGGGCGATCGTCAGACAGTATTTTATTACGGTGAAAAATATACCTTATATACAATAATTTATGGTAATATTACAGCGTTTTTATATATATAAAAAGGTTAAAAAAGGCTAAGGACGGACAACTTCTGGCGATAAAAAGTAAAAATTTAATGAAAACGTTTCGGTCTTAGACCTTCATCAATTCGTACAAACAGCGTGTTACACGCTGTTTGTACGAACTGATGAAGGTCTAAGACCGAAACGTTTTCATTAAATTTTTACTTTTTATCGCCAGAAGTTGTCCGTCCTTAGCCTTTTTTAACCTTTTTACTTCATTCACATGCCGAGGTTTGGACTGCGAATCCTTACAGGATCCTCCTGGCGAAGTAGCATCTCTGTTGGCTCGAGTGGCACCGTCAAACTTCTATATATATATATATATATATATATATATATATATATATATATATATATATATATATATATATATATATATATATATATAAAAAGGTTTAAAAAAGGCTAAGGACGGACAACTTCTGACGATAAAAAGTAAAAATTTAATGAAAACGTTTCGGTCTTAGACCTTCATCAGTTCGTACAAACAGCGTGTGAATTACAGAGTTGATATTTGCTTATATAGGATTACATTGTTTACTATTCTAAAATAACTCTTACAGGGTGATTACGTAACAATTCAAAACTTACAGAAATACAGTGTTAATTATGAAATACAGTGTAAATTATGAAGTAACAAATAAGGCCAGTAATTTTGCTTAGATAAGATTTCGCTAATTAATGCTGTAAATAAACACCTAAGGGTGTGTAATGACTAAAAGAAAATATAGTTTTCCGTGTTAATTACAAGGTAACAGAGTTCTAAAATCTTACGCAACCAAGACACTTTACAATCTGAGCGTAACAAATTCCATATACCAAGCCCATGAATAAACGCGGCGAATGAGAAAACATAACAAATGCCTCGCACGGGGTCCTTAAACGATGATCAAAACAAACGTAATAAATGCCCCGCCAAAGCCCTTGAATAAATTCTACGCTCACATAAATAACATATTCCCGGGACAGAGCCCTTGAACGCTCTAGATTGAATTGGTAACCTGGTTGCGTTTAATAAATTATATAACGAAATTCATTATCAATATTGAAATAAAAATAATAAGAATTAAGAAGAGATGATTGCAATGCGGTAACTTGTACACTTGGAAAAGCTAATTGTAATTAATTCTATTTTTTGAATGAAATTCTTGTCTTTTGTTTAAGCCGTGGGGCGCTAAAGAGAATAATTGCGCGCTCCAGTAGGCCTCTTTGGTAATTAGCAAGCTATCTAAATTTAGATAGCTTGCTAATTACCAAAGAGGCCTACTGGAGCGCGCAATTATTCTCTTTAGCGCCCCACGGCTTAAACAAAAGACAAGAATTTCATTCAAAAAATAGAATTAATTACAATTAGCTTTTCCAAGTGTACAAGTTACCGCATTGCAATCATCTCTTCTTAATTCTTATTATTTTTATTTCAATATTGATAATGAATTTCGTTATATAATTTATTAAACGCAACCAGGTTACCAATTCAATCTAGAGCGTTCAAGGGCTCTGTCCCGGGAATATGTTATTTATGTGAGCGTAGAATTTATTCAAGGGCTTTGGCGGGGCATTTATTACGTTTGTTTTGATCATCGTTTAAGGACCCCGTGCGAGGCATTTGTTATGTTTTCTCATTCGCCGCGTTTATTCATGGGCTTGGTATATGGAATTTGTTACGCTCAGATTGTAAAGTGTCTTGGTTGCGTAAGATTTTAGAACTCTGTTACCTTGTAATTAACACGGAAAACTATATTTTCTTTTAGTCATTACACACCCTTAGGTGTTTATTTACAGCATTAATTAGCGAAATCTTATCTAAGCAAAATTACTGGCCTTATTTGTTACTTCATAATTTACACTGTATTTCATAATTAACACTGTATTTCTGTAAGTTTTGAATTGTTACGTAATCACCCTGTAAGAGTTATTTTAGAATAGTAAACAATGTAATCCTATATAAGCAAATATCAACTCTGTAATTCACACGCTGTTTGTACGAACTGATGAAGGTCTAAGACCGAAACGTTTTCATTAAATTTTTACTTTTTATCGTCAGAAGTTGTCCGTCCTTAGCCTTTTTTAAACCTTTTTATATATATATATATATATATATATATATATATATATATATATATATATATATATATATATATATATATATATATATCACAACTGAAAAACTTGTGAAGTCCAAACATTTCGATCCATGAAGTTGTAGCCTGCGTGCAGACTGCACGCTGGCTATCAAGTTGCAGTGAGCTTAGTTTTATAATATAACTATACTACTGTAGCTCTCGATCCCTAACACAACTGATGAAGGAAGCCACATACGGTTCCAAAATCTTGTTATAAAAATATTTCCTCTCAGAACTGAACGATCAAACACAATTCTATGAAAACATATTGTACAGACAATGGAAATTACGAGATTATTGTCATTTATGAATCCGCGTGTAGACTGAAGAAAATACTTCTCAGACTTCACATCATAATCAGCAACCGTTAAGATGTTTTATTATATGGCTGGAGCTTGTAAAGATATATCGCGCACTGTGATTGGCTAATATTCGGGGCCGGACTTTCCCGTAATGACGACGGACAAAGTCAAATGTCAGGGAGAGCCGTGGTTGAAGTTTTATTTCCTAAGGCAGACGTCTCTGTTTTTCACCGTTAGTGCTGTCCAGTTACGTCTGGTTAATAAGCTCGGTTAATAAGTTCAGGATCGGTAAGGGTCGAGCGTCAAGATCACAATACCACTATACAAATATAGTTTTCTAATCTTGAATTGTTTCAGAATACAGTCGAAGCTCTCGTTGCGACCACTCTCATAAGCGACCAAGCTCTAGTTACGACCACCATTGTAAAACCCCGTTTGAATTGTTACTCGAATTCTATAATTAAAAGCTCTCATAAGCGACCGCTCCTGGCATCCGTATGCGACCGCAACTACTTTTAGGAATTACCAACTGGTCGTTTCTTTTTAAGCTCTCCTAAGCGACCTCTTGTTGTGCTACACATTTATGAGACATTATATTATTTGTAATCATCTGAAAGACGTTTTCAATCTGCTATGATGTGGATGCGTGACCTGTACATTCGCTTTCGTACATTTCGTAAGTGGCCAGCCTCTATTGTTTCAGCTCGTGGTCACTTACGACAGACCATTCTCGTAAGCGACCAGCTCTAGTTATGACCACTTTTTCGAATTTCCGAAATCTTTCAGGTTGATATGAAACTTCTGTTAAAGGAGCTACGTCACGGTTTGTGCATCTTGAAAAAAATAACCTAAATTTTTCTCCAAACTCAATCATCCTTGTTCCTGTTTGGTTTATTATCACCTCTTTGGTGTTTGTCTACCTTAGTAAACTATTATTTTGAGGCTTTCATCAATCTGAAGGTGATTTTGCCCTTCGCAGAAATGACTTAAAATATCGTGACATAGCTCCTTTATTCGTTTTCTGTTTATTTATCAGTCCAGTATTTTCAAGTATTTAATGAAAGAATACGTCACATTCGAGATTCCTGAACACTGTGGCCAAGAAAGGCATCTAGGCTCAATATCTTCAGCTTCGTCCGCAACAAATATCTGTCAGGAAGATATTACAAGGCGACAATATTAAAAACCAAAAAACACCCAAGACAGCACCATTTCCTTTCGTTTGCTAAAACTTTCAATAGTTGTTCATTCATTCCTCTAGAACATTTGTCCTGGTTTCTTGGCGTTGCCATGGCAACGGGGTTGCGACATGCATGTTTCCCAAATTTCGAAGTTTCCTATTTAATGCTTCGTTATCTAGTAATTTTCCTATCCAATTATTGTTTTGGACCAAATTTGTTACCGATTTATGCTATCTTGTGGCGTTATGAGAAAAATAGTGAAATCCGAGATAGCGAATCCAAGATGTCGGATTAAATGACGTTGTTGACGTTGGGGGGGGGGGGGGGGGGCGGGAGGGGGGAGAGGGGCGTGAGGTCAGGAGTTTGCAATCAACATGTACGTCCGCGGGGAGACTTTTGAATTAGTTTTCCTTTCCTTGGTATTGCGATTGCAGTGATTGAGTACACGATATATAATTTGATTTCATAGATAATGAGATTGATATCATTACTCATTAAATTTGTAATGAACAAAAATAGTACTGATTCAAAGTTTAGCCAATCAAAGACGCGGATGATGACATTTCACTAGTGATGAATGAACGTTCGGGGTTGCACGGGTATTTTACACCAAACTCGCGTACATATGTACAACTGCAACAACAACCATTTATTTCTACCCAGAAAGGACAGGAATTGCAGAAAGGCTTGTCCCTTGTGGCTTGTAGAAGAGTTCATTTCATGTCAAGAAAAAAAGTCAAGAGTAATCTTCAAAAACCTTAGTGAGATGTAATTTCTTGAAAACTGAAGAATGATGCGAGAAAAGTCGAAAATATCCCCACTGTGGAGCTCAATGACTGAACATATCGCAATGAATACGAGCTAACTTCCCTTTACTGAGTGGAATACTGGTCCGTAGCCTATGATATTATGGTCTGCATATAGTCAGTAATAGTGGGAATTCAGTGCTGTATAGTCTTATACTGTATCTATCTTTGTGTCAATAAAAATGTAAAGTGTTAAAAAATACTCGTAACTTACACATGCATTCCACTTCTATAGGCGCCCCATTTAAATGCTTCTGGTTCGATTGTCTGTATCGGATTATCTGAGAACATTCTTCAACAATAATAATGATAAAAGTATGTTATAGTGACCATTTAATAGAGTATTTCTCTAGCTATGATTTTGTGGGCATGATTATAATATAACGTATTTTATCTTCTTGACTAAACGCCAGGCTACTGCCGAAACTTTATTCTGGATCACTGGATTCATATAGAATAAACAATTGCTCACTCACAACTAAGCGTAGTGTTCATTTTTTTTCAGGGGGAAGAGAGGTCGCTACTGTCAGGTGGTCGTTATTTTACTTTGGAGAATTACTAGAAGGTTGTCTAACTTTTGTTACTTTCGAGGGGTCACTACTTTTGAGATTCTACGCTACGTAGTTTTCAAACAAGCACACTTTTAAAAGCTTCAGATCAGAGGAGGACGTTCTTTGTGGGCAAGTGTGTCTGGGACCATCTTTCGAATAAAGGCATTCTATGCAATTCAACTATCTTAAAAATTATAAAATAAATAAAAAATAAATAAAAAAATGACATACTCGTCTCAAATTAGTAAAGCTTTAAAATATCTAGCGTTATATGATACAAAGTATCTTTTATTTAGTTTAAAATAATTACAAGTTATGTCCGTACAAGGAGGTTCGACCAGTATAAATACATGTATTAAAAAGTAAAAGCTGTGCAGAGTAAGGGATTTAGGTTGCATCATTTTGATGACGTCGCATAAACACGCTCCATTTAAGGCGCTCACACATAGCTCTCAACAGTGTATTAATCGTAGTTACTCACAATATATGAGGGTCATTCTCCTTATCGACTGGATTAACATTACTGAAAGTTCGGCGTGGAATATTCTCTAATTGGTTGCCAGCCAGAAATCTAGAAGTTAATAGTAAACATTATTATAATACTGAGATTGATACTTATTCTTACAACGTGTTAACCCTCGGACGTTCAAGGGGAAGGTTTTTCGAAATTTTGAAAATAATATTTACTCTGGGATGCTATCAATTTCAGAGGCTGTTTATTCATCCTTCCCGGACATTTTGATGTGACAACTGTTTTTTCGCAGGTTTTGACGTTGCTATGGCAATCAATGACAAGCGAGTAATGACATGCAGGTTTACTCAAATTTCTAAATTTCTATTTTTTCTAATTTTCAGGTATTATCCCTACAAACCTTTTCAGACCAGGAATTGTTGAGCCTTGGGGGTGTTCAGAGGCCCTCCTCTTCCATTACTCCAAGAGTATTGAAGCCACGACTATAAAATTTGGAGGGTTTATAGTAGATCCAAAATTATTTCTTCTGGCCTATGCAACATGTGATGATCACGTCATATGTCATATAAATTATGCCATTATGTCCGAACAGCCGCCATCTTGGATTTCTTGATTTTACCAAAACGTCAGAAACCACCTAAAATAACTCAAACGTTATCAGAATCAATAAAAGAATGCTAAAATGATCTAAGAAAGAAAGTTATTTTTCTCGTTCAAAAACTTCAAAATTTGGAAAAACATGCCTGTAGTCAAAATATGGTTACATGGTAACAGAAAGCTCCGTGAATATTGAAATGTCATACTAAATTTTTCCCAGATAAATTTTAGGAAAAGTCCAAAAGTTTGATAGCTTTTATTCCAAAATTAAAAACGTTATATGAAAGTCGGAATGGACCTCAAAAGCCCCTCCCCCCGGTCAGTGAAAACTGCGTCCGCGATTCTTAGAGTTGCCACAGCAACCGTATTTGATATAGCCAAATTTTGAATTATCAGATCAAATGAATTTTATTTTGATGACATAATGGTCCAAAATGTGGTGCGAATGTGAGCTACCTTCACCCTCGACGATGTGACAGCTGTGTCTGTTAATTGACGTTGCCTTGGCAACTGCATAATATAATTCTTCGTTAAAATGATATTTTAACCATTTTCTTAAGAAACATAAAGCAGTGTTGGTACATCTTAACGTTCCATGATTGTTTTGGAATAATTTTGTATCGATTTACACTTTTATGGCTGTCATGAGGCAGCGCCCTTTGATCTTGCCGCTTTTCCGCTATACATGATCGCACAAGTAAAGAAATCTGTCAATCATTCGAGAAACGTACATCTACGGGAGTTTGCTGTGGAATTTTCATCCATGGTGTCCCACAATGACCAAAGGTCAGTTAAACAGCGACCGAATCGTTCCCATAGATATTTGAACGTGGAATCGCCAAAATATTTCTGAACGAACACAAACGCACGTCATGTCCGCCATCGTCCGCCATGTTTATTTTAAACAAACCAGTACTTAGTCTCGCTCGGCCAAATTTCTTAAATGTGCAATTATGTATATTAGGTCCCAGGCCTCGCTGCTAGCCCCGCCTGATGCGAACGAACCTGACCAAAGTGAAGATGTCAGTGAATCTGTTGACAATTATGAAGACAACGAATTCGATGAAAGTAGCGATGAAGAGGTGGGGCTCAATGTAGTTTTAAAAGGCACGTTAGGGACAGGAAACCTCGTCTGAGACGGGTTATCCGTCTCGGTCACGTTCCTGTCTCTAGTGTTAAAACGGCCAATCACTCAGAAAAAGGAAAACTGAACGCCTTTATTTAATTAACTAAGTATGCGCCAAATATAATAGCTATATTTCGCTGTTGTATCAAGGTTTGGGGAGTTCAGGTTTGTGAATTGGCGGTTTTGATCATTATGTTCGGCGGTTTTTCGGTTTTCACGGAAATTTTGAGCGGTTTTCCGGTTTCTAATAGGCCCCAATGTCCCCCTCCTTATAAAGACAATCCACATTAATAATTGTGGTCCATGGACAATGCATTTGAAAACGAAACAAGAACCCCTGAAGGGATTACAAGCGGCCGATTTCCGGGGTGGGGGGGGGGGGAAACTCCCTTATTTTCGCTATATAGGAACGTGCAGCTGGACAGGGTATGGTTTTTGAGCATTTTGGTCTGGAACAGGGTATACCAAAAGGCATTTTTGGGTATCAGGGTATCAGTTTCCCAGGAGTTGGCAAGAAGATCGGTAATTGATACTCTGGCTTAGGGTAGATGAAGTAGTCAGACGAAAGGAAACGCGTAGGAGTGTTAAAAAAGCTTTACAACTACAACTCGCAGTGCTGCTTAGTAGTTTAGCCTTTTGGGTTAGAAAGAAAATCGTTAAGAATCGTCCGGAATAGGGTATCTTTTTTCAACATTTGGGGCCTGTTTACATGGAGGGAGGGTGACCCGGGTACTCGGGTCACCCTCCCTCCATGTAAACATGGGGAAACCCCTCACAATGCAATGCAATGTCAACTGGGGAAAGTGCAGTGAAAAAAACAAGTAGTCACGCCAGTCTCGCTAAAGTCCGCAGTTTGCGTGAAACCGGAAGCCGATTCCCCGCTGGGATCGAATAACGCGCAAAGGTCACACCGCCAAATTTAGCACATTTTGCAACAACACTGCTGTTCACTGCTGTGGGACATTTGTCTTTGCTTTTTTCAATGCGATTCCTGTAATAAACTCAATACATGTACGCACTTACACGACACTACAGAAAGCCTGTGGAAGAGAAATTCTCCACTGGTTAATTTTAGACCGAGATGCGATAACATCATGTCAACCGTGTAGAGGGCTAGGGCTAGCGACATGAAAACAAGATCGAATAACGCAGTAACACAATTCGACTCCTCTGCTCCCTGTGTCATTTCAAGTCATCAAGTTTCATTTCTGCTGAAGTAAGAAAGACGACTTTTTGTTTGTTATCCAACTACATTCTGAAACTCTGCATCAGCACATACATGATCAGCTTCACAGATTAGTATTAAAAAGAATCACTGTTCTTATGCACACATTTTTGATTTCTTCACCGCAAGTATTTGAATTATTCATCTCTTGTAGGAAAAGACGATTAATAAGCTTATTCCTGACTTCATAGGTTAACTTTAAGATGCTCAGCAGTGCGACCCGTACCTAAGGTACGGGTCGCACTACAGCCAATTTTGACCAATTTTGTTTATTCAAGTATCAAAAATGTCAACACGTACGTAAAAATCGTAAAATACAGTGCGACCCCCAGTTTCAATTTTTTGCCAATTTTTTGCGAATTGCCAAATTTTCGCCAATCTTCAAAGAAGCCGAAGTGTTGCCTTGGAGGCGTCCAAATTTTTGAAAATCACACAATTTTGTTATTTTAGCCCGTTTTAGCCATTAAACTGTCATTCACGCAAGATGCTATGTCTTGATAATTACGATTCGCTAGTTTAGCGCGTGCAATAACGGGACAAAATAATTTTTTACCCGGTTCATCTGACTCTTTTAATAATTATTTCGACGAAAACGAAGAACATGAACATCGATATTACGCCGCGAATGTCTATGACTACACTGGGTCTGATCGAAACCAAATTTACCGGCGGCAATTTGGAGAACAATCCGTCTCAAGTTCAAGACAATCTCCTTTGACGGCAATTAAAGCCGGCAGCAGCAAGAAAACGACGAAAACCAAGAAAGCGAAGTACGAAACCTGGCCCCAAGCCGTTTGAGGTGGCTGGTAACGGTTTACAGCCCCTGTAATTTGATTGATCGATACTACCATCCTATATCAGTTGATGTTAAAATAAAGGTATCAAACGATTTCCCAATCATCGGTGAACACGTTATAATCATCTTCCTGGTATATTAGGTTACCATAGCAACAGTATTATCTGTCAAAAACACCCTTATTTTTAGCTTTAAGAGCTTATAACTCAAAAACGAGCTCGGTGACCCCCATTTTTTATAATTAAATAATGATCAGCATGTTAAGATACAACTTTTTGCAAAGTTTAAAAAAATTCTGCGGAGGGAATTCAGAGCCACCTTAAATTTTCGAAAATTTAAGGTGGCTCTGAATTCCCTCGGCAGAATTTTTTTAAACTTTGCAAAAAGTTGTATCTTCACATGCTGATCATTATTCAATTATAAAAAATGGGGGTCACCGAGCTCGTTTTTGAGTTATAAGCACTTAAAGCTAAAAATAAGGGTGTTTTTGACAGGTAATACTGTTGCTATGGTAACCTATTATGTCACAAATATTATCATAACTTGTTCACCGATGATTAGGCAATCGTTTGACACCTTTATTTTAACATCAACTGATATAAGATGGTAGTATCGATCAATCAAAGCGCAAGGGCTGTAAACCGTTACCAGCCACCTTAAGTTTACAATTACATCAATCAAGAGAGTTTTGGAAAACACATCTTGGTTTGAGTGCGACCACCACCAAAATTTGGCACTTGCGAATTTTTTGCCAATTTTTCCTCGCCAAAAATTACAAAATTTTTATGTAAACAAAATTGGCTGTAGTGCGACCCGTACCTTAGTATTAAAAATAATCACTTTTCTTATGCACACATTTTTGATTTCTAGACAGAAAGTATTTGAATTATTCATCTCTTGTAGGAAAAGTGTGAATGTTAAAACCTTTCACGACAAACGATTAATAAGCTTATTCCAGACTTCATAGGTTAACTTTAAGATTACTGTGTAGAAACTGAAATATATATCTAAATGCCATCAACTAATGACAAATAGTCATTTGAAAACATACCTTAATTTATCTTAATACCACTAATCCAAGGACACTAATCACGTTTACAAAAACATATACCATGGGGTATCGTAACTGCGATCAGGAAGAGAAATCCCAATGCGGATTGCTTCATGCTCATAGCACAATACCTCTATTGCATCATCTTTACATGACCAGAGATTGCGTCATGTCAACCGTGGGATCGAATAACGAGAAAAGGTCACACAACAAAATTTAGCACATTTTGCAACACCACTGCTGTTCACTGCTGTGGGACATTTGTCTTTGCTTTTTCCAATGCGATTACTGTAATAAACTAAATACATCTGCGCACTTACACGACACTACAGAAAGAATGTGGAAGAGAAATTCTCTACTGGCTAATTTTAGACCGAGATGCGATAACATCATGTCAACCGTGAAGAGGACTAAGGCTAGCGACAAAAAAAAAGTCCATTTCTTGAAGCGGCCGCTGCGCATGGGCCGCTTAAAAAAGGAATACACGATTCTATATTGTTCACGAGTTACAAGAAATCTGACATGCTGGGAAAATAAGAAATGATAGTTCACTTATTAAAAGTTAGGCAATCATAATACGTACAGCAATACAAGGCCGGTGGTCCCTGTAAAGGTCTTGTTTGATACAAAGGTTATCTTGTTATTTTGCAGAAACCTGACAATCAATTGCTAAGAGTTACCATCAATTTCAATGCTACGCGACCTACGAAATCAAAATTCACTTGGCAATAGACTTCCGTCGATCATGCGTACCTAATATGGCTTTTCTCAATCGTGCACGCACGATTGTAAAGTACTGAAAGGCCTTCTACTTTTCCACTCCGCTACCGCCTTTTGTGAAGGGAAGAACTCTTCTGAATCATTACTAAGCCAATATAAAGATCTTACATTCAAAACGGCTGAAGCATTCTGCTTAAAAAAATGATTATTTGATTCAAATTTGTAAACGGAATCATGGGATTATTCGACCATAATACGACTGACCACAGGTGAAAAAGTGAAAATACTTTTCACTTTTCTTTCGAAAAGTTGTAAATAATGTGAATTAAAGTGTTAAAACCTCACCTGTTGTCTTTTCCTGTGTTTTTATCGCTTCCGAAGGCCGTTTTGGGCGAATTTCGACCTTCGGTCAGTCGAATCTTCCACTGCAGTGTACTGAAGAGAAGGACAAGGTCGGAAACGAGTTGAGCATTTCGCCAACCGTTTTTCGAGGTTCGGTTCGAAATGCTCGCTAAAAATATATTTCTTCCCCAGCCGGCGCTTTCAAATCACACTAAATCTCAAGAAGGATGATGTACGTACCTTTCTGTGTGATTCAATCGTCAATAGACCGATCTCTCGAAGCACAGTTTTACGTTGAAAACAGCTAATTTTTTTTCAACGGCGGCCATTGCATGGGGACGAGGCTATGTTCCAAAAAGTGGGTCAAAACCAACGGCCGAGCGCCAAAGTATACACCACCAGGGGTGACACGCGTAACCTCTGTGTTGCTCAATACCAAACGCACTCCCTCCCGGATAAGTCGGCAAACTGGCGGCCGGCGTTCAAACTTGGCGAGAAATTCAGGTACAGAACTGTAATTACCCGGGAGGGAGTGCGTTTTGAAATTGATGGTAATTGACATAATTTTACTTCTGGACCTCTGTAGAAAATAATACTCGAAGATTATTACAAATGAGACAAGACAGGAATAAAACGACTGAAAAGCTACTCTTATAGCTAGAAATACAGTTCATGTCAAAATCTACTAAAACCACTATTTGCGATACTTACAGATACTTCAAACAACATAAGGCATTTGGTAAATGCTTAATCAAGTTGTAAGAAAGATCTCTAAGGGGTAAAATAATATATAATTAGCATACACAACCTGCCAGAATTGCACAAGAGAATCTGGGTAGGTTTACCGCATTCTTTGCACATCTTTTATCTTGGCATATTTCTTTCCATATTGTATGGAATAAAATATTCAATTGGCTTAAATATATGATATCTTATTACACTTTGTTTTCGCGACACTTTAATTTTGCGATTTGGGGATGGTCATATTTCGCGAAACTTTATTTTCGCGATTTTGTTAAATTTGTAGAAACCGAGTCACTTTATTTTCGCGATTTCGTCGATAAATCAATACCTTCGCTATTTGACTTAAAAACGAAAATTAACCAGACTACGTATAATTAAATTGTATTTCTCTTATGCTCGTACGTAGTCATGGCACACCAGTTGGTGTAGAGGAGATTGATTATGAGGACGACGAAGACATTGAATAAGTACGTGGACTCAGAACGATTATTCAGGGCTAATATTTCACTTAAAGGTCAAATGCAACGAAATTTGGTATTTTTTTCTTTTGTCGCGAAAACTGTTCTTTATACTGGCATCAATCATACTCAACCCTCAAAAGCTGGTTTGTGGCGCTTAAAAGGCACAAAATTGGACAATTTCCGAGAATTTCCGACGGCTGAACGAAAACGAACCAGAAATGACCGCGCTTGGAATGGAAACGAATTTACTGTTTTTGTGACGTCATATGTGGTGAACTTGTTTTCACGCGTGTTTTCGCGCGTGTTTGAAGCTTGTAAATTATTTGTTTGGGTCAAGTGTTCTGGGTTTGTTCGGAGATTATTCCATAGTGTATTGACGAAAATGGATGAAGACCTTGACATCTCCTTTAAAAATGCTCAAATACAACAAATTAATTAATCTCATCCATTCCTTGCATCTCTTCTCGTCGTTAAGGAATGTAAAAAAGCTTACGCCTGATTAGGGACCTAAAAGCAACCACGACGGCGACGGAAACGAGAACGTCACAAAACAATAGATTTAATTAGTAGTACAATTGCTTCGCACGTGCGTTTTGTATTTTAGTACATTTCTTTGCCGTCCTCTGCAAAACAACAACGTCAAATTACCAAATTTACGGTATTATTATGGAGAACGTGAACACACGACGGTGAATTTTCCTTTCTCTATCTGGACTTGAACTGTCCCTGCGAATTCAGCTCCTGGACGTGTTGGAATAATCGCGAAATAGTTTATAGGAATGTGAATTCACTTTTTAAGAAACGTTTTTGAACAGTTGCTACAGTTAAAAGCAGCACAAAACACCATACTTGTTGATGTTTTGAAACTGCAGAATTTTATAATTCCCGCTTTTCTCGCGGACTCGCGCGGGATCCTGTGACGTCATATGTGGTGAGCTTCCATTTCCGACAATTTTTCGAAGTTTGCCCGAACGCTTCCGTTTGTGGAAGCGAAAAAAAGGAGGTTTTCAAAGTCGAATATCTCGGCGACGTTTTGTCCAAATCGTTTCAAACTTCAGAATATGATTGTTCATAATATTCCCTATGATTTCAACTTAAAACTAATCTTATTAAAATTTCATTGCATTTGACCTTTAAAGGCTATATGTATGGTCACTTAATTTGCGCGAATGCAAATTTTCGCGCATGCAAATTTCTGAAAATCGCGAAAATTGCGAAATTAAAGTGTCGCGAAAATAAAGTGTAATAAGGTATATTGGTAGGAACTATGTTAGTTAAGAACTGCGAAAAATACGAGAGCATTCTGTTGAATATTAATATATACTCCTGAGGGGAACATGAAGCATACGCATACAGGTATAGATCTATTGTTCTCTACAAAACTAGGAGCCAGAAAAATTCAGAACATATAAACTCACAATTTACCTTGTTCCTAATGTGTTGCGACATAGTTCAGATGGTAGAGCATCGCAGCGATCACGCGGGGGACATGGGTTCAAATATCGTTGAAGCCCTTAATTTTTTCAGGCATCTTTGCAATTACTCAAATTGCAAACACAACTGCGAAGATCACTTTACTTTCTTTAATATCGAATTATGACATTCTGCTTAATTTTTCTTGGCTATCATTCCATGCAAGTTTTACAGTGCAGTGCGCTTCGTTTCACTGACAGATTTAACAGATTTATCAGGTTGACAAACACTAAGTCTGCTAAGTACTGTCAGAAAAAAATGCAAAATAAATATTTGCGAAAATATGTAATGCAATAAATAAAACGACAATAATGATCTACTGAGGGCCTGTTTATATGGAGAAAAGTTGTCCCTGGTAGGAGGGTTACTCTCAACACCGAGCCAGCCTGGGCGACATAACTTTTCATACATTTCTTTATAAATAGCAGCGAACCGTTTACATGAGAAATCGACAGCCAGGAACAGGCTAAACTCTGGGTGGAGGGTTACTCCCTTTGAAGGTAGGGTGACCCTGGGGTGCGGGCCAACTTTTTCCCATGTAAACACTTTGGCTATTGTTGTTTTCACCTACCAGGGACAAGTCGGGACAGATAGAGCATGCGCGAACCCGAGAGGGCCAAGTTTTGACTCGGTAAACAGGGACAACTTTTTTGATATAAACGCTCGGTAAAAGATGGCTCGGGGTATAGGGTAACCCTCCTACTAAGGACAACTTCTCTCCATGTAAATAGGCCCTTAGTATATTGGGTCTCACTTTTTAATGAGTATAAACCCAAGCAAGAAGGTTTGAGGTGCTGTGCGCTTCGTTTCACTTAGGGACGGACCATTATATATATATTTTTTTTACGGGGAGGGATGAAAAATGTTCCTCAACAAACATTTTTTTAATTTATGCGCATATGCAAACTATTTTTTTAGAGGCACTCCTTCAAATATATGTGTCATGTTTGCAAACAATTTATTTTGTCTTTTTAGACTCTGCAAACAACTTTTTCAATACTTTTCACCACCACCACCCCCAACCCTCCAAAAAATAATTGTCCCATCCCTCACCACGTTCAAGCACACCAAGCATGGGTCAAAGACTTTCACTGGGAAAATAATTTATTTGGTATATTTCTAGGGACAAAAATGGCAATGGAACCAAATTTAGCCCACATTTAGGAAGTTTCAACGTCCTCGATATTTTAAGTTAGTATTAGAGCTTCTACTAAGAAAATAGCCAACATTATAGGAATTGGTGGCGGTGTTCAGTGAAATCATCAAACAGAAAGGCTTTTAATATGCCAGCCAAACATTTTCAGCACTTTACGTTTGGAATGACCATGACGATAATAATAAATATTTGTTTAAAAGTTAAATTAATTATTATATTAGGTTTCATTTTTCAGTGAGTATAAACCAAGGCAAGGATTGCAGTGCAGTGCGCTTAGTTTCACTTACAGCCTCCGCATCTTTGTCAGATTGGCAAACATTCTGTCAGGTAGAATTGTAATGGCGTTTGAAGACAAAGATCTGCAAAATTACATAATGCAATAACTAAAACTATAACAATTTAATAACTATTTTGTTGAAGTAATTAAATTATAACATTAGGTTTCATTTTTCAATGAATATAAATCCCTGCAATGTTTGCAGTGCAGTGCGCTTAGTTTCACTTACAGCATCCACATCTTTGTCAGATTGGCAAACACTCTGTCAGGTAGAATTTTAATGGCGTTTGAAGATAAATCTCTGCAAAGTTACGTAATGCAATAAGTAAGACGATAATAATTAACTATTTTGTTGAAGTAATTAAATTATAACATTACGTTTCATTTTTCAATGAGTATAAACCCCTGCAATGTTTGCAGTGCAGTGCGCTTAGTTTCACTTACAGTATCAGTAGATTTATCAGATTGGTAAACACTCTGTCAGGTAGAAATGTAATGGCGTTTGAAGACAAATGTCTGCAAAATTACGTAAACGCAATAAGTAAGACGACAATAATTTACTATTTTGTTGAAGTAATTAAATTATGATAATATGTTTCATTTTTGAATGAATATAAACCCATGCAATATTTGCAGTGCAGTGAGTTTAGTTTCACTTACAGCCACTCTAGATTTGTCAGATTGGCAAACACTCTGTCAGGTAGAAATGTAATGGCGTTTGAAGACAAAAATCTGCAAAATTACATAATGCAATAAATCAGACGATAATAATTAACTATTTTGTTGAAGCGTAAAAGCGTACGCACCAATGCCCAAAGGTTCACCGTCGGTGTTTCCGCGCGATGGCAGAATAATTAAACCATGAATTTACAGCTATTCAATCAAGAACGTTGTCGGATAGAAGCGTTAACCTAATACAATTAGACTGAATGGTGGTCTGAGTAGCCATTAGAATTTTGCATATCAGTGTAAACTGAAATCTACAAGTTTTTATTTTGCACGTGACGTATTTGCTTTGCCCTGAATTAGATACATGTCATTTGTTTTTTTATGTTTCATTGCTGTATGGCTTTCATTGACAAATTATTCTAAACTTAGTTTGGCTAAAGCCACCTCTCTTCTACAGGTTTAAGCGGGAGTGAAAAGGAAACGTGAAAAATGTGTTGTTTTCGTGTTGTTATATCTCATTAGAATTCAGTGCGTGCAGCGGTTTTCTACTTTTACCCATTCTACCTTTCGGCATTGGTGCGTACGCTTTTACGCTTCTGAAGGACAACCTTTTTTGAAACAGCTGCATATATATGGAGAAAGAGTGAAACAAAAACTCCCTCAAATCGCTTCAAATGGACCTAAAAACCAAACAGGACACAAATAGACAAGCAAAGGAGTTCAGGTGAGTGATTTTTATTCTTATCACATAGCGGGCAAAATTACTGAATTCTGATTGGCTAAGACAGAGGGCATTTTTTCTTAATCAAGGGCACTTTTTGGTAATCAAGGGCATGATTACTTGATCCTGATTGGTCGAACGGCAAAATCCCTCGCTCCTAATTGGCTGAGCGCGCTGCACTTAGTTGGCTTCTTGACGGCGGGATTTTGAGCAGAATTTTCAAACACAGCGCTCGCTTGTACGTCGCTTCGGATTTTGACTTCAGTTTCCTGAGTTATTTGACGAAAAAGGAATGGAAAACCGGGTGATAGCTTGAAACGAAATTCCGAAAGCTGAATCTCAGGGTTTCCTCGAAATCAGAACAAGATTATTTCAGTTGAAAACTAGAAAACATCAGCGAGGACTTGGCGAGTTTGCGACGTCGGGAAATTCATTCATGGCGGCCAACTGACTTCTTCGCTTCACTTCTGTTAAATACGGGCTTTATCATGTGCAATCCAGAGTAAATAGCACAGAGTTTGTTCAAAGAAAGAAGAAGGTCAAATTAAACAGGAGAAGTTACCTCTACAAGTTTGTTTGGACTCGTCGTTTGCTGTTTTATCGATGTAGGATTGTACATGTCAAGCAGCTCGCATGCAGTGGAAAGCTTCAAAACATTCAAACAGGTAACTTAGGCCCAGTTCAGACGCCGTACTTCACATGAGCCGAATCGAATTCGAATTTAGGCCGACCCAAATTAATTTAGACCGGCTGAATTCATTCAGACGCCGAGCTTAATTCAGCCGAACTTACATTAATAGGGGAAAATTGCTGTTATACTGAAAAATACATTATAATAATTCATGCATTTGTTTCGGCTCATGTGAAGTTCGGCGTCTGAATCAAAGCCGGTCAACAGCCGTTATTCCCGGCTGAGCCAGTAGGAAGAACGGCTGAGCCGATCCGAATTCATTCAACCGTTCTGAATTGATTCAGACGCCGTACCTCTCATGAACTTAATTCATCGAATTCGATTCGGCTCGTGTGAAGTACGGCGTCTGAAACTGGGCCTTACTTGGCTTGGATTGAGTGTAAGCTTGTTGTTTCTTTTTCCACGATTTAGATTTTTCTCTTAAGAATTACATAACAGCCAGCGTTATCCTGTTCTGAACGTAAGGTTTTGCTTGATCTTGCTGTGATTCTGCGTGATTTTAGAAAGGATATTTTCGTTCCCGGCGCAGGCTGAATTATAGCCGCACGATGAAGGTTTTTCGAAAATTTTGCCCTTTATGTGATAAACAAGTAATCGCATTGTTCCCTCGTGCAATTAGGGATTAATTTCACTTGTATTTTCAAAGTTTTTACAAATTGCCCTCGTCGCTGCTCGACTCGGGCAATTTTGTAAAAACTTTGAAAATACTCGTGAAATTAATCCCTAATTGCACTCGGGCCCATGCGATTACCTATACAAAAATCGTTCATATTTTTTAAATTCAGGTTGGAAACGTTTTTCCCCATACAAACCCTTATAATTTCACTATTATCCAACTGTTACCGTGACGCTCAAATTACCGCTCAGTTGAACAAAGGTCAGGTCATTTATATTTTTTAACACTCAGAGTTTGGACTATCTGTGATTTACCTTGCTCCTAATGTGTGACGTCATAGTTCAGATAGTAGAGCATCGCACCGATAACGCGGAGGTCATGGGTTCAAATCCCGTTGAAGCTCAGAATTTTTCATGCTTCTTTGCAATTGCTTAAACTGCAAACACAACTTCGAGCAGGATCACTTTACATTCTTGAATATCGAATTATGACATTCTGCTTAATTTTTCTTGGCTATCAATCCATGCAAGTTTTACAGTGCAGCGTGCTTTGTTTCACTGACAGATTAAACAGATTTATCAGATTGAAAAACACTAAGTACTGTCAGAAAAAAAAAATGTCAAGATAAATATCTGCGAAAATATGTAATGCAATAACTAAAACGAAAATAATGATCTACTTAGTATATTGGGTCTCACTTTTTAATGAGTATAAACCCAAACAAGAAGGTTTGAGGTGCTGTGCGCTTCGTTTCACTTATGGACGGACCATTATACTTTTTTTAGGTGGGAGGGATGAAAAATGTTCCTCGACAAACATTGTTTTAATTTATGCGCATATGCAAACTATTTTTTAGAGACCCTCCTTCAAATAGATGTGTGTCATGTTTTCAAACAATTTATTTTGTCTTTGTGGACTCTGCAAACAACTTTTTTCAATACTTTTCACCACCCCCACACCCCCATCCCTTACCGCGTTCAGGCACACCAAGCCTGGGTCAAAGACGTTCACTGGGAAAATAATTTATTTGATATATTTCTAGGGACAAAAATGGCAATGGAACCAAATTTAGCCTACAGTTAGGCAGTTTCAACGTCCTCGATATTTTAAGTTAGTATTAGAGCTTCTACTGAGAAAATAGCCAACATTATAGGAATTGATGGCGGTGTTTAGTAAAATTATCAAAAAGAAAGGCTTTTAATATGCAAGCCAAATATTTTCAGCATTTTACGTTTGGAATGACCATGACGATAGGTTTCATTTTTCAATGAGTATAAACCCATGCATGGATTGCAGTGCAGTGCGCTTAGTCTCACTTACAGCCGATGTAGATTTATCAGATTAGCAAACACTCTGTCAGGTAGAAATGTAATGGCGTTTGAAGATAAATCTCTGCAAAGTTACGTAATGCAATAAGTAAGACGATAATAATTAACTATTTTGTTGAAGTAATTAAATTATTACATTAGGTTTCATTTTTCAATGAGTATAAACCCATGCAAGGCTTGCAGTGCAGTGCGCTTAGTTTCACTTACAGAGCCAACAGATTTGTCAGATTGGAAAACACTCTGTCAGGTAGAATGTAATGGCGTTTGCAGACAAATGTCTGCAGAATTATGTAATGCAATAAGTAAGAAGATAATAATTAACTATTTTGTTGAAGTAATTAAAATATTACATTAGGTTTCATTTTTCAATGAGTATCAACCCATGCAATGTTTTCAGTGCATGCGCTTAGTTTCACTTACAGTATCCGTAGATTGATCAGATTGGCAAACACTCTGTCAGGTAGAAATGTAATGTTGTTTGAAGACAAATATCTGCAAAATTACGTAATGCAATAACTAAGACGATAATAATTAACTATTTTGTTGAGGTAATTAAATTATTACATTAGGGTTCATTTTTCAATGAGTATAAAACACATGCAAGGTTTGCAGTGCAGTGCGCTTAGCTTCACTTACAGCCACTGTAGATTTATCAGTTTGGCAAACACTCTGTCAGGTAGAAATGTAATGGCATTTGAAGACAAATATCTGCACAATTACGTAATGCAATAAGTAAGACGATAATAATTTACTATTTTGTTGAAGTAATCAAATTATTACATTAGGTTTCATTTTTCAATGAGTATAAATCCATGCAATGGTTTCAGTGCAGTGCGCTTAGTTACACTTACAGCCTCCGCATCTTTGTCAGATTAGCAAACATTCTGTCAGGTAGAATTGTAATGGCGTTTGAAGACAAAGATCTGCAAAATTACATAATGCAATAACTAAAACTATAACAATTTAATAACTATTTTGTTGAAGTAATTAAATTATAACATTAGGTTTCATTTTTCAATGAATATAAACCCCTGTAATGTTTGCAGTGCAGTGCGCTCAGTTTCACTTACAGCATCCACATCTTTGTCAGATTGGCAAACACTCTGTCAGGTAGAATTTTAATGGCGTTTGAAGATAAATCTCTGCAAAGTTACGTAATGCAATAAGTAAGACGATAATAATTAAACTATTTTGTTGAAGTAATTAAATTATTACATTAGGTTTCATATTTAAATAAGTATAACCCATGCAAGGTTTGCAGTGCAGCTCGCTTAGTTTCACTTACAGCCTCTGTAGATTTGTCAGATTGACAAACACTCTGTCAGGTAGAAATGTAATGGCGTTTGAAGATAAATCTCTGCAAAATCACGTAATGCAATAAGTAAGAAGATAATAATTAACTATTTTGTTGAAGTAATTAAATTATTTCATTTTTCAATGAGTATAAACCCAGGTAATGTTTGCAGTGCAGTGCGCTTAGTTTCACTTACAGCCTCTGTAGATTTGTCAGATTGACAAACACTCTGTCAGGTAGAAATGTAATGGCGTTTGAAGACAAATCTCTGCAAAATTACGTAATGCAATAAGTAAGACGATAATATTTTCCACCGATTTTCACTGTTACGCGACCTTTTTAATCAAAACAGTACTGAGCTGTTTCAAAGTTATGTAATCTGTTTACTTTTCGGTTGCTAGTATCCTAACAGTTTTAGCAACCTTATAATCAAAGTTTGCGATTTGCGCAGCATCAATTTTGGTGATTTCTGACATTATGTAAAGATGTTGAAATTCAAATACATTTGAGCGCAAAATGATGTCATCGTCGACACGCGGTTTCATTAATCCCAATTCGTCTAGTGTGATCGTCAAGGTGAGGGTAGTCCTGAGAAGGACTGTTGTTGGCGACTGACGTTTCGACGACCTGTGTGGAAGTCATCTTCAGAGTCAAGTGAAATGTACTAATTAGTCAGTCGATGGTGTCTAGAAACGTCCTAGAAACGGATTGACCAGTTTAGCCATAATGTCATTGGCTGTTAAGACTCGTGGGAAGTGCGTAAGCAGTGATAGGTCAGTTGTCAGTTTCGATCTGTCTATCGTTAGTCAAATTAGTGACGGTCCTGTTTGAGGTCAAAGTTCGTTGGTCTGTTGTGTTAACGTCGTAAATAAGTCATTAAGGTGCTTGTAGTTGTTGATACCGTTTAAGAGGTGTTCGTCCTATTAAGTTTATGTACCAGCTTTTAAGAGTCAGTCGTTGAAAAAATTTAATAGTGTAGGTAATGCATTCCTTAGAGTTCCAGTCAATTATGTGGTTTGTCAGTCGATGGTGTTCAGCAATGTGATTGTTGGTATCACCATTTTTTCTCGCTCGTTTGTGTTCAGTCAGTCTCGAGTCTCATCGATGTAAGTGGCCTTGCAGTCGGAGCAATTTATATTTTAAACTGTCCCTTGTCTGTTGCTAGGTTCGTCCCTGTCCTTAAAGTTGGTCAATAAATGTCATAACGTAACGTAGTTATAGGTTTTGTGGGCTACACAGATATCGTAAGGTGTCGTCGTATCCTGCAACCTTATAATATCCGATGATGACATCATATGACGTGCAAATTGCGTCATGCCGCCACCTTTGATTTCTTGATTCTTCTAATATGTCGGGAAACCACCAAAAATGACTCAATAATAATTAATACCAATAAAAAAAAGCTAAAATGATCTAAAAAGGTAAAATTTATTGCAAGAAAGTTATTTTTGTTTTATTAAGGCGGGAGTACACCTGAAATTCACTGAAAAATAAAAAAATCCGCCTATTGGCGGGAGCAGAAATTGCCCGCGCTGATTTCAAACGTTTATTACTTAAGGACGGTGCCTCCTAATACCAAAGTATTTTTGCGCGGTTTATGACTATGCGAGAAAAGCAGATCTTAGCAAGGGCTATTGGATTCCAAAAAGAAAATTGGGGGTAACCACGCATTTTTTAGAGATAATCAAGCTTCAATCTGGAAAAAAATGCTGAAATAGCATTTTCTCGGAAAAAAAAAGAAAACATATTTTTTCGCAAATTCCCTTTGAATTTGCCTTGACATACACGAAAGCAACAATACATATAAAAAGCTTTAAAATACTTAACAAATGGTAATATAACAACTACTGTTTATGTGTTTTTTAATTAAAAATAAAAATCATCGCAACGTAGCCATTATCAACCCTGACAGCTCTCCTCTGGTATACCAAAAATACAGTCTAAATAACTTTTGCACACAACAAAAAATTAATCATATGTTTAATAGGCTTACCGCTTCCATTTTATAACTTCATAAGTTATATGAAGAAAACGACCATATATTTCCCTGCCGAGCTTAGCCTTAAAGATATTTTGCAATGTTCTGTATGTGCGCGTGCTCGAGCGCGCGCTAATGACGCGAGAAATTATGCGCAGAACGTATGCGTAGTAACAATAGGAGGCACCGTCCTTAAAGAGAGTTCAAAGCAATTATAGCCAAACTTAATGCATTTTCCTAAAAATTATCTGGGAAAATTTTGGTGTGTCAATTATTTGATCACGTGACTTGACGTTTCCCTAGCAACCAATTTTTTACAGGTCGTTTTAGCCAAATTATCTTTTTTCAGCTCTCAGTGATTTTCACTTTTTAAAAGAGTTTCTTCCAAAATATTTACAGTTTCTGCATCCTAATATCTTTCTTGATTTTTTCAAATCGAATTTGGAGAATTTCTGACATTTCCGAAAAATTTTGATATCCAAGATGACGGATCCAATATTGCGGATTTTTTTTTACATATGACGTCATTTTGGCGTGATAAGACGTCATAATTGACATGTGACTGTCACTAAAATAAACATTTTCAGGAGCATATCACCCCGGAGCCTCTATATGTACTGATTAATGACAACAGCGTAGTTACACCTTGGGCTATTTTTAGAACAATTCTCCCGCGAAAAGATTTCCGTGAACATCCGCGGACAATAGTGATATTTCGTAGTAACGACATTCCGCCGTTCTAGTTTTATTCCACGTTCCTCTCGTCCATTCTTTGTTTTATTTTTAATCCGAAACAAGAATGACAACCTCGTCCTCGTGCTCGCAACGGGTGATTTTCGCGGCAAAAGTAATTCTAAAAATAGCTCAAGGTGTAACTACGCTGTGTCATAGGGCCAATAAGGGAGATGGAGGCTCCAGGGTGATATGCTCCTGACATTTTTGGATACTTAACCCACCATATAAGTTTCATTTCTATAACGTGAATACTTTTGGAGATACATTGGGGGTAACTTTTTGTCCCCACCCCCCTACCCAGGCATACAAACGAAAAAAAAGCCTAGGCACAATAAGCCAAATTGGAGTTTGAAGAATTGGTGTAGTGTGCATGCGTTTTTATCCTAAATTTATTCTCTGTTTTTGTTATTTTGTTTTTGTTATTTTTATTATATTTAAATGTGTTCTTTTGTTATTTAAATTTGACTTATGTTGTATTTTTGACTAATGCTTATTTTTATCCCGACGCGCGCATGTGCTTTTTAGAACCCCAAGTTGGCTTATAGGGTAAAAACAAAGTAAAATTATGGGAAATTTGGATAAAGAACAATGATGTGTCATGCCAAAAGTTAAAGACAGTTGAAGTCCTCGAGAGCAGATTCCGACCCCCCGGTCTGAGTAGGGTTATTTATGTATTGTAGTTAACGTCTTACCCCAAATCACAATTATTTAAACTGAAAACAAACCCAATCTAAATAGGGTAAACAAATAAAGCAAAATAAATTAACAAATTGAAATGCCTCAGTAGACATCCTTACATCTTATCTGTAATTATTGACGCGCATTTAACAATGTCTTCAACTGATGTTGAATTCCGGCAAGATAGGGTATTTTCCCAGCCATGCCGATTCGTCGTGTAGAAACATTTCAGCCCGCAATCTAAAAAATATGTACAAAATGCGAATGTCATGCTTTTAACAACAAGCAAAGAAAGGAAGCGAAGGCATCTAATTTCCACTTTAAATTAATCATTAATTTTTAGGTAGAAGTCCTAGAAATTTATTTTAACCCTCGGACGTACAATAGGAGGGGGGGGGGGGGGGGGTGGGGGTGGTAAATGCCACCCCGATGAGGCTTTGTCACGATTTTAATAAGTAGATTTATCCTGCTGGGATGCTAAAACTATCAATTTCCCTTCCGGAGATTTTGATATGAAAACTGTTGTCCACAGTTTTTGACGTTGTTATGGTAACCGCGTGATAACATACAGATTTATTCAAACTTCGAATTTTTGGACGTAATTCTTTGATGTAACCACAAGCAAATAGACATTGTAGTATTAGTAAATTTAAACATCCAATTATTTTGTTTTGAATAATTTTGCATCGATTTATGCTTTTTACTGACGTCATGAGGAAATGGCTCAAGGCTAACTTCTAAGGGCATAATGCTTTCAATGTGTCTGATAATATGATAATAACAAATAGCCAAGGGGCCCTCCCCCCATAATGATAGACAAAATAATAAAATGATTTATATGGCAATTTACGCCTTGAGAAAAACTCACTGGTGTGAAATCTCGAGAAAGGTTTTCGCTTGTGTCTATTCATCGTGACTGAGCGGAGTGGGATTGAGAAACGAAAGTGGGCGCTTTCCATTTGTATGGAAAAACCGGTTGTTCTGGCATAGTCGGAAATCAAATGGAACGGTTCTTCCCACCGAATATTTTTTTTTCGAGAAAAAGGTAATACCTTCCGAGGTATTACTCTTTTCTCACTTTTACCGAAATGACCGGGAAATTATTTTGTATCCTTTGTTTTGATCGGTTTAGGCTTTTAGTATAATTTTCAGAGGTGAATATGAGAATCCGATATTCTGATTGGTCGAGAAACTCGGCTTATGACGCTATAATCACCTCCCGCGAGATGATTGTAGAACTCATGGCGCGGTTGCTAAGCTAAGCCACATTTGCTATGCTGGCAAGTAAACATGACGGCTGGTTTTTGATTGAAATTTTCGTTTATTCTGAAGACATCACTCAAACTCACTCACTCAAACTCTTCAAAGTACTGGGAAGTTAGGAAAATGACCACGAAGGACTTTGGCCAAAACTCTTTTCAAGAAGTGGTTTTCAAGGCATTTAAAAATCGTAAACAGTGGTTTCGTAGATCGCGAAACAGCGATGACAAACTCCCATGCAGATCGAGTGACGGGCTGAAATTTACTATTCTTGGACCGAAGTTACTGATTTCCAGACGATACCTAGAATTTCTCATGAAGTAACCAACGATAAAACAAAGGTACCCGATGAATGTCTTTTTCGTTATGTTTTAATGAATTTCACGGCTAAAATTGATGTGTAAATTGATTTGCAATTGATGTAACCAGTCGGTACTCATGTGCGTTGTTTTCCAAGTTTTAGCCCGTTATTTTGAAGTTCTTGATATTCACCGCGCTAGGTGGTGAATATGGGATTTCAAGGCGTGGCTGCTAAGCTAAGCCATATTTCTTCTATCGGCAAGTAAAGATGGCGACTCGCTTTTGAATGAAATTTTCGTGTATTCTAAAGACATCACTCCAAGTTCGGGATATTCAAAGCATTGGGAACTTAGGTAAATGACTACCAAGACGTTTGGACGGAAACATTTTCAAGAAACGATTTTAACGCATTTAAAACTCGTAAACTTGTAAACGTTTTTGTGTGGCCAACCAAGGCGGCCGTGTTCGTGTCGGATGGAGTGACAGAAATTTGCTCTCTTCAGACCTAAGCTACTTATTTCAGAACGATAACTACAGCTGCTCATGAAATCAGCAACGATCAAACAAAGATACCTGATGAATAGTGTTCTTTTGCGTATTTTACTGCTTAATGTGATGTGTAAACGATGTAACTACGGCAATATGGCGAGTACTTGCGTGTGTTGTTTTCATGTTTTAGCTCGTAATTTTGTAGTTCTTGATATTCACCTCTGAAAAATTATACTAAAACAATTATTCACCTCAGGCTCAGTGAATATTGTGAATATTCACTGAGCCTGAGGCGAATAATTGTTAAATACAACGGACTTGAGCAGCCTCTGCAACACAGATGTGAAGGTAATAATGATCACGTATCGGCAGTACTATTTTCACATGAAAAGTCTCATTATTCGCAGTTGGACCTCTTTCGATTGAAGCGAAACTTGTAAAATATATGCAGTCGTTGATAATTTGACTTTTTAACTTAAACATATGATAAGATCACGGTTGTCTGACAAATCGGAATCATTAAAGTGGGCCATTATATAATGGTGTCAATTTCTTTTTTCCTTCAGTTATCGAGTTTAGTTATAATCGGCCGCCATCTTTGTTGTTATTTCATACAAATGGAGGACGCTCAGTATTTCCCACTTCGACTCGACTTGGACTCGTTCAGCTCCCCAGACTGGATTTTTAATTGTTTTTTCAAATTCAGCCAGGCTCCACATCTTCGAAGAAAAATATGATTTTTTGGGGGGCCTAGTTCCATTCATCAGAGATGTCAGGGTTTCCAACAGTCTGCTTGGGACCCGCCCAGAAACCCCACAGGAGCGATAGTCTCAGCTCCTACACAGACTCTATTTGGCATGGGCTCGTCACTCAATCGTTCTTCACAGAGTCCACAGAGTGGCAGCGTAGGAGTCTAAGAAGCAGTAAATGGAGCTTAGCCCCTGTAGGGTATAAATTCCTTTATAGCACAACTTCAGTAAAGCGCGCGCTCTGATTGGTCAATGAGCGTACACTATTTGCCCATGGGTGTACGCTAGCTGACGTCACTAGTTTGTTTTCGCGCGCTTGTTGATTCACTTGTCGATCGCTCACAGTCCATTTTCGACATCTGCATCTAAACTGGATGTTTTGAACGAAAAAATTGTCACAAATCCAGCAAGATGAATATAATTCGGTTGAACAGGCTTGTGTACATCTATAAGAAGCAAAACGGATGAAATCTTTTGTCGCTAGTGAATAGAAGTTCACGAGAGCCTGGGATGTCAAGCGTCATCCTGAAATTATAAATTTAAGTGGACTCGGTTAGTATTGTTCGGAGCAGTGATTCAGAGGATTATTGGAAGAAATTGTCAACTGGAAACCGAATAAAGGTTAGTTCAAAAACTGTGCTTCCGAAATTTATTTTGTTTGGAGCTTAAACTGATGAGCCGACTCGGCTTTAAATCAAGCTTACCGTATCTTAATTTTGCTGAGTGAAAACTTTGATGCACAGTTCATTTTTGAGCTCAAGCAAAAATCACACAAATCCTTCGATGATTTCAGTCATGATTTCCATATTTTGTGGGTCTGTTCAAATATAGATACACAGATATTTGCAAACAACGTGTTTTATTTAAACTTTAGTTTTGTTCTGACCATAATTTGATTGATTCTCGCTGTTGAATGCCGCCGGCATGTTTGCCACAGAATTTCAATAACTTCAAAACTTTGTCCGCTCGTATTTTTATACCATGTTAATGTTTTTTCGTTAAGAAACAAGGCTTAGTTAGCTGATGCCGGGATCTTAAGCTGAGAAATGGCCAATCATTGTTACCGAGGGTCAATATGAGTCAGTGAGGACGACAGCTGAATTAAAATTTTTCGCGCGCTTCAAAAATGTAAGCAGATTCATGCCAGTTTAAAACTGTTTGCTGTTTATGTTTGTGCTATCGCCTCGGGCGACTCTTACGCTTCTTTCGTGCCTTAGCAACCTCCCGCGTACACTATAACTCGATAGTGTACGCTGCTGCGTTTACCATTTCTTAATTTGATGAATCTGATCACATGTAATATATCAACTAGTAATACGTGACTCGCAGGTCCTCGCGAAGCTGGGATGGGGATTAACTATTTTTGGGATGCGAGGGTGATAAACAATTACAAGCTTTAGAGAGATCGACTGGAGTTCGTTAGTCTCCTGAAATCTGTGTGTACGCCTTTTCCTGTTCGGGATTTGTTTTGGAAAGTTGTCATGTGTTTCATTCTTATTATATCTATTATGTAGGAAAACGGGCTTTCAGCAATTTTCAAAAAAAAGAACTCAAAAATAGTAAGACTTCACTCAGAAGACATGTGTTAACATTTAGATACCTTTTAGTGGCAATTGCTCAATTATTCCTGGAATTTATGGTAAAATAGGCAGGTGGGGATCAGAAGTGCAGTCCAGGCATGAATGCCACATGAAGTCCACAATGAAGACTACAGCAGATAGCCAACGAGAAGCACACACGTAGAAATGCCAGTCAGAGTTCTGCTCCCACAAGAAACCACCTTCAAATGCAGCAAGTGCAACAAAGATTGCCACTCCCGCGTGGGCCTGTACAGCCACTCCAGGTGCTGCTCTTCACAGGGCACATATCCATAGTCTCCCGAGACTGAAGGAGCTACTGAACACATGCTAAGCTTGGAGGCAATTCTTGAGTAAGCCGTTCCGGTTTCCATCTACATTACGTCTACACAGATTTACACAGTGTTATTAAGCAAAAAGAAAAGGAAAAATACAAAACAAAAAAGGAGACGGCCCGCGAGTCGACAAAAAAAAAAAGAAAGAAAAAGGGAAAAAAGAACCCTAGGCGGATTCGAACCCTCGCCCTCAGTTCCGGAGATCAGATTTAAAAGTTAGCACCATACATCTTTAGGCCACGAGCGCGCCGTGTGACATAATTTCCACCACGCCTCCATCCTCACAAAATAAATAAATAAATGAATAAATATGACCGTTAACTCCAGACGAAATTTGGACCCACCTGAGCTCTTTGCCGGACAAAATTATAAACCTCGCTACGCGAGAGGAATTTTAAATGTTTCTCACCCCACCCCATACCTGAAACCTAAATGACTGATCAGCAGCTTGGCCCGGTTGTTTCGAAAGCTGATTAAAAGTCAATCGTAATTCAATCGAAATTCTAATCTATATTGTATAAGTGTTTTTTACTGCTAATAAATGTTTTCTAGAGTTTGATCGAAATTACTCAAAGTCAAAACTGAAGGACAACAAATATATATAAACAGAACACCTCACTGAAACGTTACAAAACTGAAATAAATATTCACGCTAATCCTGGATTAGCGTAATCGTGCTTTGAAACAACCGTACCCTGGTGAAGAATAAATTAACAACATCTGCAATCAATTTTTCATATGGCTGAGGTCAAAACCGTTATTGCGCGTAGGTAAATGCGCGATACAAAAATTGCACTTAAGTTAAAATGACCTAAAAACAAGCTCGCTTTTCTTACCTGTAAACATGACTGATACTTCTCTCACGTCATTTCCATACTTGCTGGTGGCCACACAGGTGTAGTTTTGCTTCTTCATTTATTACAATTTTCGCAGTGTTTGTTGTATTGACCAGTACTGTTGAGTTTCTTATCAGTGCTTTATATATGGGAGGGGTTCCAGTGGCTGAACATTTCAGTTTGTAACCTGGTGAAACTCGTAGAACTGGAGCTGGTAACTTTACTTTGGGTGCAACTATTTTAAGAACAAATGTTAATTTTTCAAAATTAGATAACATGTGGAGCATTCATTGGATAAATAATTTTATTGTGCATTTTGTTCAGAGTTCCACAGATTGCCTGATTGTTTTTTCATATCAAGATCAATTGCCTCCGCTTAAGCATTTTCTTTACAATTTGAGCCACAGCACGAGGTATTTGAAGAATTTGTTATACATCAAGCTAAATTGCATAATATTAATGTAGCTGAATATTGATTCTGAATATCGAACATGTGAACGTAATGCTCAGGAGGGTTGGGGTACCGAGGAGAAGATTTTTAAAACGTTAGCTACTGTTTCCGAATTGAAAGTTTTGTTTTGTTTCGTATTACCGTTAGATATTTTCTTGTTATGTTTAACCAGACGTGGGATAACTTAGTCCCAGTAAGTTTCAGGGGTGTTCGTCGGACCCCCCATAATGACCATTGATACTTTCGCCATGTGCTTTAGGTTTTTGTTGGTGGAGAGAAAATCGATCAGAAGAAAAGTACGAATGTTTTTGTTTGTAGTTAATGGTGTTGATTGGACATTAAATTGCCTGAACATATCACAATGGTCCCTTTCGAGCTGGATATCGAGCGGAAAGGAGAGTTGGACTTCCGTTGTTGTTGTTGGTCAAGTTTTAAGTTGATACAGGTCCTCGCAATTGTGGCGATTGTCCGCCATACATAGCCTGGAGGGATCGGACTTTGTGGCAGAAGCCTTTGAGGGTTTTAATAAAGAAACAGTACGATTTTTCAACAAGCCGTTTCCCACCCTTTTTTTTGTTAGGTCCAGAGTGTTGTGGAAGAGCTAGGTCTTGATGGAAAGAGTGTCAGGATTGCTGTCTCGGGATTTGGAGGGAGACAAGAACAAGCCCTTCTTTGCGAAAGAGAGATTGCTTTTTTACTTTGGCACCTGTTGACAAACCTATGAACTGTCGAAGTATGGAAGAGCACTTACCGCTGGCAGTAATATGCCAGCCAGCAGATGCTGTTGAAACCTTTCCGGCAAGGTGGACGCCACCATTCAAGACATAAGCTTTCCAGAAGAATTCAAAGATTTAGTGTCACAAGTGATTGATGTGGCTGATTGGTTTTGGATTTTCTTATTACTCTTTTGGTAACAAGAGACATTGTGAACTGAACCCGTTTGCAATTCATTACTAGATTAGGATGGTCTTGTTGGTGGACCGACAGGTGGGTCATGATTCAAGAATATGCAGTGTCTATGAATGTTCAAATTGTGCTGAGGAACAATTGAATGACACACTCCAGAAGTTCTGGAACCTGTGGAGCCCATTGGTATTAAGCCTGTTTGAAAGGTCAGTTTTCTACCAACCCACAAGTGAAAGTCCTAATGGTCCTAGAGAAGTTTTTGAAGACACATTAGCATACAAGCCGTGTGGTCGATTTGAAGTCTCATTGCCATGGAAAGAAGAGACAAGTTGGTATTGAAAGATAATTACAAGCAAGCAGAAAGTAGGCTGTAACAATCTGGAAAAGAAGCTGCTCCAAGATCCAGCTAAATCCAATGTCCTTACGCCGTGAGAGCAATTCCAAATACAGTAACACGCGGAGGACGGTGTAGCAGAGGAAGAACCCAGTAGAGCCCCAAATTACACAACCAGAATGGGACGTTCTGTTTTCTATCTTCCACATCATGCGGTCATCAGAGAAGATAAGCAGTAACAACTTAAGATAAACAAAGGGTCGTGTTTGATGTCATCTGGCGCGGGAGTAGGTAATGTTGCTGTCTCTTAATAGCTGGGATTAGAGAGCGGGCCCTACATTGCTAGCCTGGATTTGGTTTGGAATCCTTCTGGCGTTTTAACTAAAAGAATCAAGTTGGTATCACATCATGGGTTGATATCCGAGAAGATGTTTTTTTCTACATATTCGCTTGACAAGAAGAAGATAGGGATTCGCATCATTACTTGTGGAGAGATCTAGACGCATGATGCTCATGCCTGAGATTTACCGAATGACAAGGGTCACATTTTGGAGTTATTTCCAGTCCGTTTCTTGCCATCTGCACTACTCAAGAGCATGCAAAGAAGACGTAAAGAAAACATTTTCCTGAGGCATTCCAGACGAGATCCTGAGGAATCACTAATGTTGATGACTTTGTTTCCTGAGAAGAAGATAAGAGCGTTAGATAGTCTGATCAAGTTGGAGAGTGACTATCCAATCACAAATGCTTTGGGTTTAAAGTGGAAATACACGAACAGACAGGCCTCATCTTCATTGTTGAAGTGGACACTCTGAAGTTAAGATCAGAAACTTGTACACAACGGAGAAAACTAGCTTCTTTAGTGGCTAAGGATATTTGATTCCAATCGGTCTCATTCATTGCGCCTTTTTACAGTGAGGTCAAAGTTATTGCTTCAGAGTTTGTGGACCCAGGATGTTGGTTGGGACAATGAAATATCGGTGGAAAACCCCAATGAAGTGGATTCAAGAGCTTTCAGAGGATCAGCGACACAGTGGAAACCGTTTGTTGCTAATCGTGTCATTGAGATACAGTCGCTGCTGGATTCCCAGTGTTTGGAGATATTGCCGCCAGGACCGCAGAACCGGCTGGCTGATCTACATGTAGCTGCTGAACTTGATTTGAACTTGATGGAAACTTAACATTGTTGAATTTTGACACGTTATTGATGCATCCCGTCTGCATCGGCGGCGGGAGGATGTTCCGAATTGAAAAGTTTGTTTTGTTTCGTATTACGCGTTAGATTATTTCTTGTTATGTTTAACCAGACGTGGAGAAACTGGGTGTCCCCTAGTAGTTTCAGGGGGTTGCGGACCCCCCAAATGACATTGGATACTTCGCCATGTGCTTTAGAGAGTGGTTGTGAGAGAAAATCGATCAGAGAAAAGTACGAATGTTTTGTTGTAGTTAATGGTGTTTATTGGACATTAAAACTATTGCTGAAATATCACAGCTACCACTGCCGAACGGAAATTCACTCGTAATACTTTCTTCTAGAACCACCTGAAGCCCAATCTCGTTCCCAGAGTCCTTCGTTTACCCTTATCCAGGTTGGCTGTAACGGGCAACAAGGACCTCTGGGATAAGAATGATCCGCCTGACCCTGCGCAGTAAGACCCCGGAAGTCCAAGAATCTTGGGCGTCCGTTAGTTGAAAACATGGAGTCGAACTATATGCGCAGTACAACCGGAAAGTCTAAGAATCCTGTCCATGGCGGATCGCTTCCCCAGAGGTCCTTGTTTGGCCGCTCCACCCACCGCTGGACAAGGGTAACGAGGACTCTGGGAAACGAGATTGGCCGTAATTCGCCCTTCCCCTCTTTAATCGCTGCGTTGCGTGGTTTGTTTCTGGTGGTTCCTTCGTGGTAATAGCATCCATGTACACGTGGCTTCAAATTTCACTCGTGTGGAAACGCCACAGAGTCTTCTAAAATAACAGTTGTGCTCACCTTGTAGTTTGCTATATACAATCCACACGAATAGCAAGAAAATGATTCCGCTTGTTGGCAAAATAATTTTCTGTCCATAATCACACCAGCATTCCACCTGTAACTATGGAACCTGTATAGAAAGACGATTTACGAAGGGGATTAATTTAATTTGGAGAAATACGCACTTTAATTATAGGGAACATATATTTCGCAGTTATCGAACAGTCTTTCAAGGTCCACAGAGTCCCTTAGCACATTTCCCCTTTGCTGTAATTACAGGTCCCCCCTTCATTTTCACTAAAGTCCTTAAGTGTAATATTTGATAATTTACTTATATACTTTTTAGGGGGATCTGTACCACGATGCTCCCAATGGGAGAAAGAAAAGAAGACGAATTTCAGTTAGAAACCTGAGAAATTAGCGGTTTATAGTCTTATGTTTTATGATATATCATTCCAATGAGTTTTCTATTTCTGTAAGCTGTCATCCGATGGTGAGAAATTCGGGACATCAGTGGGGAAAATCTTTTGACTTGAATCACCCTTTCCCACCCTAGCTTCAATTATAATGATTCGTCAGCATGGTTTCCTATTGCCTGACCGTTGTCAGAGATTGAGATGAAATTATTTCAAGAAGTTGTTTCAAAGACCAAAATAACTTGTTGGCCGCGTTCCTGTCCTCGAAGCAATACCTCCTCAAAGACGAATATCTTCGTTGGCAAAGACTTTTCAAGAGAAAAGCCTCAAAATAAAAACATCGCCAGGCAAAGTAAAGCAATGCGTGAGACATTGACTGACCGTTTTGTGGTCTATTTTGTGCAAATGGTATGTGGTTATTTTGAATGAATACATGAGGGAGAGCAGGTCATGTCAATGTTTTGCTTGATTAGTTTGTAGATAAACCTTCATCGCAACTATCATTACATTTCCCAGATTCGTTCTGCAACAATGTTTTGTGTAAATAGATACGTTACGTTGACTGAATAGTTACCTATCATGCCTCGTACCCAGTCGTCTCTCTATTTCCAAGAAAATGGGCGCGCCATGGTCCCTCTCGCACTTCGCGCTCGTTACCAGTCTCTCGCGCTTTGATCACAATCAATCGCCTGAGGAGAAGGCTTTAATGGTTTACGGGTGAATTGTAGCATTGTACACATAAGGAGTATAGAATCAGGCAGAACAAAAGCCTTTCAGTATACCCGTGCTTTTTTAATTTAATTTAGAAAAGGAAAGCAAAGCAAACGAAGATAAACGCTCAAGAAAACGAACAGGACGAACGGCGCCTCAAATTGACGGACAATAACAAAATCATCAGATGAAAACCGACTGTAGAGATCACAAAACGACTATGCGGTCAGAACTGAGATTACCTGGGTAAGAATTGTTCTAGCTCTTCCACAGTTAGTTTTACAGGCACAGTATGCGAATATTCGAGTAAATAAATGCAATGCGAGTAACCGTCGTACGCTCGCGAAAGGAAAGAGCGACTGTGTGCGCTGTTTTGTATTACAGAATCAAGTCAACCTAATAACACGACTTCATGTTTTGCTTCAATTTGACTCTGAAAGTGGTAGGAAAAAAACCTCTGTCGCTCGCTGCTGCGTGAGGCGGCAGACTCATTCGTTGATGATTCGTTGTTTCTTGTCAATTTCCATTTGAATTATTTGCTTTGGTTTTGCCGACGAAAAACGGACGCGGTCTCTTTTTCATTTTAAAGGAAATCAAAAGAAAACAGATGGAAGCAATCTTTTTGGCAATATTTTCTGAACTGACAACCTCGCAAACAACAACTCTCCCAAATCGCTATGAAATCAAGTCGGCCGATTGTTACGAGACGCTATTGCGAGATAGAGACTGATATGACTTGAAATGTCAACCGGCCAATTATAGAAAAACAAGAACTCCTAAAGTAGTCTACAAGCGGCCGATTACCTTAATAATGGGTGGAAACCAACAATCGATCTCTCCTCCCCCCGACTCCTCCTCAGTCACTGTTACTCTGAGGTGCACCTCTAAAATGAGCGAGAGTCAGCATACGAACATGCGTGACGAGAAATATAAATATAAGAAATATAAAATTAACTTTCGTTACTTCGTGACACGGACCCTCCATTTCCTGCTCTGTAGTGGCTCTTCTCGAGTAGTTGAGGCTTATTTCCGCCTTGTCTAATTAAATATTTCGCTGTGTCTTTTACTGAAAGAGCTCTTACACGACACGAAAAACTATCCGCGGTCACTGGACTCTGAGGCGCACCCTCCAAATCCTAAGAGTCAACACAAAGCGTAACCTGCGTGACGAAAAACGTGACTGCCTGATGTAATATATTGCATCATGCTCCGGAAGCCGGAGAAATTCTCTTGTGGTTATTTTAGCTAATGTAGATTGCATCATATTCAACGTGGGCAAAGATATGTTTTCGCTCAAACGTGAAAATAAATTGTGAATGACATAATATGCTGTGGAATTGTGTTAGAAAAAAACTGTTATGTTTTTTGGGGACCAGGGTTTTATCGTTTGTTTACTGGTTGAGGTGCATGTATTAAACAGAACATGAAATTCTCTTGTAGCTATTTTATTTGCATGTCCCTTGGCTACGTTTACAATGTAACGGGAAACCCTCACACGCAAAGTTCACTTAACCGCCAAATTTAGCACATTTTTGCAACAACACTGGCTGTTCACTGTGCTGTGGGACATTTGTCTTTGCTTTTTCAATGCGATTCCTGTAATAAAACTGAAATACATGTACGCACTTACACGACACTACCGAAGGCCTGTGGAAGAGAAAATTCTCTACTGGCTATTTTTAGACGCGAGATGCGATAACATCATGTCAACCGTGTAGAGGACTAGGGCTAGACGACCCATGAAAAAAACCGTCATTTCTAAAGAAGCGGGCCGCTGGGGCGTCGGCCGCTTAATAATAAAGGAAAATATTTCATGTTGAATAACTTTCCACAGAAAATAACATTTTAAATTTGAATTTTTTGGAAATCTAAGCTCTTGGCGAGATCCATCAGAAAATTCAAAAAATCGAAAATATCACAAGGGTGGCTGATACCTTAACGTTTTTTTCTAATATATTATTGCTTGACTGTAAGATATTTCAACTTAATAAAACTTTCAGATTATTGAATTATTAAGAGCAGAAGTCAGCACAAATCAATCATATCCGTGGTGGGAGTTCAGTCCAAATCTAAAATTATGCTCATATTACAAACGTTTGTTTCTTTGATGCTGACAATTAAATTTCATTCATGGTTTTTCTCATTTTTTAAAGGGACTAAATGTCACCTGGTGTCCGATGCTGCGGTAGGGTCCACTAAAAGCTAATTTGCATACGAGTTTTTCAGCTTCAAACTTGAAAGCGTTTGCCAGCGTTTTCAAGTTCAGCGGGAGAGTTCGAGGAGATGAAGCAGTCGTGAACAAATCTACGCTAACCTTGGCAATCCGTTGCATCTGGCTCACTCTTGATGTTAAGCTTATCCTTAAGAGATATCGAACTACAGTTCTATTTAGTTTGATTTCGGTGTTGAGCTTGCTCGATTTGCGAAAAATATCCGATAGAAAGTATCACAGTGTACTTGTACTTCAAGGAAAGAATCAATTGGCAAGAACTAGTGACCATCGAAGGAACAGGCTAGAATGTGGTTTGGAGCAACATTAAAACGCTAGTTTCTTATCACATTCAACTTTCGCTGCCCATCTTCTTTCGCTGGAGGCAAGAAAGAAATCGATCGAGTCTTTAGAAGAAAAACAACAGCTTCAATGGCGGGCCGCTTCAGTTTACTGAATGATTTTGCCACGGCAGTAGCGGACTTATTGAGCCTTTCCTAGAATTCTGAGAGCAAAATGGTGAAGAATATTATTTATTTGATAATGAATGGATATTACAATGATGTGTTGGTCCTTTGCAAAAACCACAGCGGATTCGAATTCGCTTCACATTCTATTTTTTTTCGCTGGAAAGTTCACAAAAGCTACAATACTGGCCGTACGGCGCTTGTCCACGCTGCACGGAGCTGCTACACGGTACTTTTCTATTGACGTTATTTTACTTTTCAAATTATGAAATTTCCATCTGTTTGTATAAAATAGTCGCCTCTAATACAAATTTTTCATTTCTAAAGCAGCTTTTATGTTTGAATCATAGTTTTCGAAGCGAAATAAAATGTAAACGCGATTAGCATAATTTTGTTTTGACATTTTGGCGGCCAGCGAAGGCGTACATTCTTCAATGATTTTTGTCAAACTTATGTTAACAGGATTCAGACCATAAATAAACTGCTATAGAAAATAAATGGCTAGAAATGTTATTTCTCAATATCAAAGTCCAAAAAGCAAGGGGAAGTGTGAATTTAGCGGTTGAATTTGAGTTGAATGTTTTTGCCGGAAAGTCACGCAAGAGTTGTTCCGTTAAATTATCGTCCTTATGTTATCAATAACCTCGTTCAGTTATAAATATTGCAGCTACGTTGACACTAATTTACAGAAGCCTACGACTCGCCTTTATTTACTCAACATAAAATACTTCACTCCAGATTACCGATATAAACTGCGAAAAAGGTCGTATGCAAATAAGCTTTTAGTTGACCCTACTGCGCATGGGCACCAGGTGACATAGTCCCCTTCCTTTTAATTGCCTTTGAATCGAAAATAACATAATTCAGGGGAAGCAATACTTGGGTCTTGGGACTGCGGAGCCAATGGAACAAGAAAAATAAAGAAACTGTTTTAACAGTACTCATACGTAGAAGCAAATTAAAAAATCCATTTCGTTTAGTTTTAATAAAATCGTGTTTTAGTGTCCCCTTGTTGTGGTTTCAAATAAAATAACCTCCGTTCAGAAAAGGTAATTTACAATTATTCGCGTAAACCTTTGCTAACAGAAGTGTATTATTTCCTCAACATATTTTACTAAAACATACCTAATATAGTTCTAGTAAATAAATCGACTTTGTTTAATGAAGGTATCACTTAACAGTCTTGCGACTGACAAACCTGTAGCCCTCGGATACCAGATCGAATTGGAATTTAGATCAAGTGTTGGTTTTTTGAGGAAGTACAGTTCTCCAAGATTATTTAAAAAAAAAAAAACTCGACCGATATTTATCCAATAAAGACTTCACCCTAGTTCAATGAGGATGTTTTAATGCTGCATCTGAAATATTGGACGCTAACTCCATTGCTTCTTTTCATTTAAAGTTATTGTTTATATACCGACTTTTAAATTTATTTCCACCGTCTTTGTGAAATCACATTTATGTTTCAGTGAAACTAATAGTTTTTATATCGTACGTTAAATTATGAAAATTAAAAATTCATTTGAAATACCTGTTAGACAGATCTGTAGCCCCGTGCTGGTCTTGAACTAGAAGCAGTATAACTTACCAGCGTTAGCAAGAAATAAAAACTTTAACACCTTGCAGCTGCTATTTTGTTTGCTAAATTTTTGCATAATCATTCCCCATGATAGCATTGTTTTTGTGATGTGCTTGCTTAACTTGTCAATAAAGTAATTAAGTCCGCCTCTTCCCCAATAACGATGGGTAAGTGACGTGAATTACAGATATCTTATTTTTTTAATAACACAAATTATTTCATTGTCAAAAATCTATTTCAGCACATCTTAACTTCCGGTTCAGCCAATTTTCCCTTGCATGCATGCTTTAATGAAAAGCCTATAGCAAAGTTATCTTTTGTTTCATCTTGTCTTAAAGGTTTATTCCAATATTTTATTGCTAGACTGTAAGATATTTTAAAAACTTTCAGATGATTGAAGTATTAAAGACGAAGACGCACTATAAAAGGAAGGTTACCTAAGGAAGGCGGGCTTCATTTGTCAATCATCAGCGAACAAGACAATAGCTCCAAATTAGCAGCGAGTCAAATGTTCAGTTCTTCTTACGAAATTATATTTATTATATTTAATTATTTCACCATTAAATAGTTTGTTTTCCAAGAAATAGCAACCACAAGAAGATTGAGTTTTTAGGCAAAATTATTACTAGAAGTAACATGTTTACATAACTCCAAACCCGCGAAATTCAGCCACATTTTAATTTTACTCCATATTTTGTTCATACTGGTGTCAATTCAAATGTTCGTATGGTTAATCGATCAAGCTTTGAGAAATTGGTTTTAGCGAAGCTAACCGATTTCTAAACAAATGCAAGAGTGTAGCAGAAGTTCCACGTACAAAACTAAAATGCAAATTACATGGAAAGTAGGAGGAGCTAAGCCCCTTTTCTAGTGCGCATGCGTCTTCGTGTTTAAGAGCGGATGTTAACAAAGTTCAGTTATTCCATGGTAGTCCAAAAATTAACGCTATGCTCATATTACAAACGCATGTAAATTTTTTTTTTGAAGAACTAAGGCCGATTGTGATTTCGAGGAGACTGAAAAGGCGCATGAAATACTAATCGTTAGCTGCAAAGCTTTATTTTGTTTCTTTTGACAGCTTGATACTGACAATTAAATTTCGTTTCACCGTTTTTCTCATATGAGCCTATATTAATCGAAAATAACATCCATTTAGGGGAAACAATACTTGGGTCTTGGGACTACGGAACCAATGGAACAAGGGAAACGCAAATTAAAAATCCATTTATTTTAGTTTTAATAAAATAGTGCACGTTTTAGTCCCCTTGTTTTGGTTTCAAATAAAATAACCCCCATTAAAGCAATGATAATTTACAATTCTTCGCGTAAACCTTTGATAATAGAAGTGCGTTATTTCCTCAAAATACTTTACTAAAACATATTTAATACGGTTCTCCAAGATTCTTGCCAAAAAAACTCTACCAATATTTCCCCAATACGGGCCTCAAGCTAGTTCAATAACATCTATGTCCTTGTGAACTTATATTTTTTCAAGACTATAAGGGTTAAAACTTACTGTGGCTCTTAACCCAAGCTCATAATATCTGAGCCCTTTATACGCTTTGATGTATGTTAACAATTTGTAAACTTCGCTAGTCTTGATATCGTTTTATTTGCAACAAAATCCAGAGAAAAACTATTTCTTCACAAATCTTCACCTTCATAGCTCGTCTTGATCGCGTAACAAAGTAAAGTTCTCTTGAACTATAAAGAAGAAAAAACTTGTGATACTTGATTTTCTGATGGAGGCAGTTCGACAATAATAGTTTGAAAGATGAAGGGATATTCTGTTTGATTCAGAAAGCCAAATACTGCTAGCTGAGACTTAAACTCTTTGCCGTCTGCCCAAAATGTGAAATTTGATCCTATTGTTTGTTTATTTATTTTCTCAACAGTCATTTACAATTGTGTGGAAAGCTATATCTCTTTTGAAACGGTAGTAATTATACTTTCAGGAAAACTATTTTTTTCCCAAAGAAACCATAACATGTTAATTAGTTAATTATTAACTAGCATAAATTAATATTAATAGCCGCCCAAAAATGTTCCTTGTTATATTGGCAACATATCCTGAAAATTTGGCTGAAAACGGTAAGTATAGAATAAATTAGTACTTTTTAGTTTGGTATAAAATTATAATTTATGCAGGAATTTGACCCCAAACATTGTGTCAACATTCCACTCAAAATTTATCTCTGTCGTTCCATAAGAACGTTTTACCCTCTCCCTATACTGAAATATGAATCCTAACATGTATTCAAAGCATCAAACAAGGTTTTCAAATGTAAAAAGCGAATCAGAATATCATTTCAATTCGTCGTTCGATCGATCGATGCAATATTTCGTAACACTTATCTTGGTTCTTCGCTCGATTTTCGAGCTCCAGATGCAATTCAATTTCCTCACTGCCTGGCATCCCTTCTGGATCACTTTCCTCGTCCAAAACTCTTGCTAAAACGTCCTCAACAACGCCTGTAACGGATTGCGAACTCTTCACAAAATGTGGCCGTGTGTTTTATCCGATCGCTTTTCTGAAAAAAAACCCGTCATATAAGACCCACTGGGATATACCTGTTCAAACTTGCTGGGAGAATGGGGTAGAGTATTCCCAGTCCAGCTTGAAAAAATGCGGGAAATCGGCCAAAAGACAATTTTTTGCGAATTTTATTCCTTATCGTTCGATCTGGAACGATGCCGCTGGTGCGTTGACGGCAAAGCTGCATCTGAAATATTGGACGCTGACTCCATTGCTTCCTTTCATTTAAAGCTGTTGTCTATATATTGATTATTGAATATATATTCACCGTCTTTATGAAATCAGTTATTTTTCAATGAACATCGTACGTTAAATTATGGAAAGGAAAAATAAGAAATTAAAAATTCATTTGAATTACCTGGAAGACCGGTGAGGGTAAAAGGCGGAATGAGTTTGCGGAATGGCATGTGGCATGACTTGCGGAATGGCATAATTATGCGGAATATGATGTATGCAGAATAACTTAAATAAATTAATTAACTGCAAATAACCGCTTTACGTAATGCTGCGGGCTCAAACATGCGATCTTGTCACGTTTTCAATCAAAATGGCGGCCGTTTGGTGACAAGAAGCGTATTGATTAACCCATTTACAACGCCGCTTTTGTGTTCGTCGTAGCCATATTTTTCGGTCAATTATCCTTTAAGTGATATTCTGTATTCTGGAGGTAAATTATTTTAGTTATCAGGTTGTATTTTTATGAAAGAAATCTATCACTTATGTGAGTTTTTTATTTTTTTAATTGCTGCAAAGTTTATTCACTGGAAAATGGCGTTTGTATATGAAAACTGCGTGGCGGAATTTGCCGAAAATGTCGGAAAGTTGCTCTTCGAATGTGCATGAATCCAAGAGACAGAAAATGCCTCTAAACGCGACTTATCTTCTTGGCGATTTTAGTGCTCAAAGTTGGGTTATTTTTGTGAAGTGTCACGTGTGGGCAGAAATGTTGTGCAACTTGAAGTTTGTGTCACACAGTCTATCATCAAATCCAATTTTATTGATATCTTCTGAGAGCAGCAGCAGCTGCTGTTTTCCAAGAAATCATAGCACTCATATAACTGGCAAAATACCCATCGATCTGTTCATCTGGATCTGTCGTGGATTTATGCTTATCACTCAAATAATTTTATAATTCGTGAACTTTCATTTCTTGCACAGAATCGACACAGAACACTTCTTCTTCATGAAAATACAACCTGATAACTAAAATAATTTACCTCCAGAATACAGAATATCACTTAAAGGATAATTTGTCTTTGTGTTGACCGAAAAATATTGCTACGACGAACACAAAAGCGGCGTTGTAAATGGGTTAATCAATACGCTTCTTGTCACCAAACAGCCGCCATCTTGATTGAAAACGTGACAAGATCGTATGTTTGAGCCCGCAGCATTACGTAAAAGCGGTTATTTGCAGTTAATTTATTTATTTAAGTTATTCTGCATATGTTTATATTCCGCATAATTATGCCATTCCGCAAGTCATGCCACATGCCATTCCGCAAACTCATTCCGCCTTTTACCCTCACCGCTGGAAGACAGATCTGTAACCCCGCGCTGGTCTTGAACTAGAAGCAGTATAATTTACCAGCGTAAGCAAGAAATATAAACTTCAAAACCTTGCAGCTGCTACTATACGTTTAGTTGTTATATTTTGGCATCATCTCTCCCCATAATAGCATTGTTTTTTTTAATTGAGATGTTCTTGTTTAACTTGTCAATAAAGTAATTAAATCCCCTTAGGGACTGTGCAATAATTATCAGGAGGAGGGGGGGGGGGGGGTTGGAAAATGGGCTTCATGTAGGAAAATATTAGGTAATACCCCCCTCCTAAAGGAGTGAATTTAGTTATTGCCCCCCCTCTTAATCAGTCAGAAATTATGTACGAAACCCCCCCCCCCCCCCCCCCCTAACAGTATACACACACCTTTACCCAAGTACCCTGCATTTTCTCTACACGCACCTGTAGACTAAAATCTACTAACAGAAAAGAGCATGTGTGTTGTTGTCAGGTCCGTCTCGGAACATTTTTCGGTCCCCATCTTATAAATAGGTATGGATTCGCCAATGTAATATGTACTTGAAATAAAATGTTACGCCCCCCCTCTCTTGAGTGACTTATTTTACCTTGAGCCCCCCCTCTCCTTTGCCATAGTTCATCAAACCTTTTTTCTTTACATGCGTTTGTAATATGGCCATAATGTTATTTTTGGACTGACTCCTACGTTTTCAAACGAAAACGCATCAGTGTGGACGGGACTTAGTTTTGTTAAATACCGTGTGCATGGCGGGTCGTGATTTTTGCGTTTATTTTCAGGATCCGCAAAAGACAGTTTATAGAATCTGTATTACATATACTAATATATGCTACCTTATTTTATGGCTGGCTCTATGAGCGGGCAAGATGAAGGCAAATCCCGTGCTGTGATTGGCTACCCGCGCGGTCAAGATGGAGCCATCTTGGCCGCTCGGGATTGCCCGCTCTGTTCCCGCAAGAAGACTATTTTTCCGCGTCCTTCTAGTCATATAATAAATCCTTTATTGACCAAGCTTGTTTCGGTCAAGGTGGACGGGATATTGACCTCGTCGTTCTTTTTTTGCGTGTTAATGGACCGAGACGAAAACATCCCACCATCTTGACCTCACGCTTGGCCAATAACCCATACATATTTGAATAACGTGTACACCGAGGGCCTTTTACTATTGATAATCACTGTATTATAGAAAACGACAAGAGAGCCAGGATGATCAAAAGAGAAGGATTCCCCGTGCCCCAGCCCCACGATAAATGTTTGAAATATATTAACAGTTTGGCGCCATGCTGTGAAAATTACTTCAATTTCATTCTGATCGAGGCTCCGACATCACGTTACTCGACCTGACCAATCAGGTAGCGCTATTTTATAAACTCAGGCTATGGACTCAAAATTGAAATATATTTCAAACAAATTATCATTGGAAGAGACCCATGTATGAAGGAATGCTTCTTGAATTAATTTAGGTTTCTACAATGCGTTAGTTTTTAACAAGGAATAAGTATGTCGGTCTGTCTGTCTGTCTGTCTGTCTGTAAGTCTGTCTGTCTGTAAGTCTGTCTGTCTCTCTGCCTGTCTGTCTGCCTGTCTGTCGAATACGCCTTGTTGTATTTTCGCTCGTCAGGAAATCGAGCTTGTAGTGAGTCTTATTATTACTGATTGTTCAGTTATTCGCGCTACTTAACAGAACGTAATTCACTTTGAGTTGTTTATTTATGTTTATTGGTGTTTTAGTGCGTTGTATACATAAGGTTAAAGGCCTAAGTGGCTTACAAGTTTCCATAGCATTAAGCCATTTAGAATGGCCATCACTGGTGACCCCCACAGCATGTTTTTGTCAGGTTGCCCTGACAATTCGCCGGTAACCATATTTATACTCCTGGATGAAGAGAGACACAGTGAGTGTTGAGAGTAACGTGTCTCGTCCAAGAACACAACACAATGATGCCGGCCAGCTCTCGAAACCTGGACCGCTTGATCCGGAGTCCAACGCACCAACCATTAGGCCACCACGTCTCTGTATACATAAGCGTGCGTGATAAATATGTTGATTTTAAGATAAATAGGATACACATACATAAGTTAAATGCCCCCGGTCAGCGGTCGAAGCCGGGCAGCTCGATCCGGTGTCCAACGCACCAACTCAGTTGGTGCGTTGGTGCTAATAGTATTAGGCCACCTTCGTCTCTGTATAGTTACATAAGCGTGCGTGATAAATATGTTGGTTTTAAGATAAATAACGATACATAAGATATATAAGTTAATTATTTACCTGCGTTGTCTTTAGCAAAAGACGTACAGGGAACTACAAAAAAGTTTCCTGGGTCAGAGTGGGATATAAATGTTCATATTTGTAAACGTTCTTCCTTCAGTGACTGTACTGTCATTTAAATGTGAGCTGTTTTATAATCTTTGGTTAATTTTTTCGAAGTCTATCAAGATTTTCAGTTACAGCAAGGACCACCAAAGTGTGACCACGTTTAATCAATTCACATATTCTTTCGTCCGTGTAGACTAACCAATCAGAAGCCAAAGATAGCTATCCTCTGCTTCTGATTGGTTAGTTTACACGAAAGAATGTGAATGAATTAAAAGTGATCACACTTTTGGGCTCCTTGCTGCAAGATGTTGTGATCGAGACGCAATGAGCCCAGTGCACATTCCCGCAAGATGTTTCAGTTATCCGTTAACCCCACCCAGACCCTCTTAACAAGTAGATAGCGAAGATAAATATGGTTTACAATGTATATACAGTTTATATGGTACCGTTAGGTAAAATCCAGGTTATAAGCCCGGGGCAGGGTTTTGGTTTGGTTGGCGCCACTCAAATTCAAATTAACCAATGAGAGGACGACATCGGAGAAAAACTACGTTTTCATGCGTCATCATCAAGAAACTGTTTTCTGCGCATGCTCGTAATATAAAATTTAATTCCGCCTTTGGAAGGCGAAGCGTTTATCTATAACTTTTTTAAAGTAGTTGTGTGCAGCGTGCAGCTGTAGCGATGAATTGAAGAAACCTCATCAATAACGAAGAAAAAGAAAACGACTGTGTACCAGTTGATGACCAGAATGGCGGCAACTTTGTCAACGGATTTTCAATCAAGTGCGGTAGTAATATGTTTGATATACACGATATAGAAAGAAGATTTAGCCGATAGTTGTTTTGTGTGGAAATGATCATAAAATATTTTTGGTCATTTAGAATTTGGTTTAATTGGCCCATTTTACAATTTTTCTCCATTAGTTCGTGATAAAATTTATAGGATGGGGTTATATCAATTAGTTTGTGATAAAATTTATTGAATGTGGTTATATCCAGGATATTACAGAACGGTATGCATAGACAACAAAAGCCTGATTATATATAATTAATCTAGTCATAATATAACTGAACATAGTGAATCGACCTTATACAAATTATAGCCAGCTGATGTTTTAGAGTTATTGTTTCTTGGAGTAACTTGACTGAGAGACTGCTGAGAGTAAAAACAATTTTGGTTCTGAAATTAACTTATCCTGCTTCCATGTTGCTAACCATTTTTTTTTCTTTTTTTTCAGAGTATAACACTGAAAAATCAAAAGCCAGCCTTACTTTAAAGAAGATTGGAAATATTGGAATTTTCTGACAGACAAGTCACAAAAACTGCAGCTTTTCTAAGTCTTTTCAATGTCGGGTTTTTGTTCTAAAGTTCGTCTCAATCGCTACCAAGTAAGTTCGCAAGACTCAAATCCTAGACAGTAAAATTTTCCAAGAAGCTGGCGGGGTCGATTGTTAAGCCTGATTCTTATACATGTATGCCTTCGTAATGCCTGCGGTGTGAGAACAAGCATGTGCCGGAATCATAAAGTACCCGAGCGTGACTTGCTTTGAACTTCGCATGCATGCCTGGGGTTCTTACGGTATGCTGGCAGTAAAAAATGTTTCTATTTGAACACATAGAAATATATCTTCGATATATAATTGAAGGGTACGACATCGCAGGCATTTCATATGAGAACCAGGCCTTACTTACTTATAACATCTAGGAGTCTATAAAGAACGTCTCGAGGAAATATCGAGGTATATATACAGGTGCATATACCCTCTAAACAAACTATTAAAGTAAATAATTTATAGTCAGTCTCTTAATCACTGCTTATGCGTGATTCTCTGAGCAAGAGGAACCATCGCGACGTAAACCGCTTGGTCGCTTCTTATCCAGCTCCATTTCCAGTGGTACTACTCTCACCCATGCGGGTAAAATGATCCATGTTTCCTTGAGTGGAGTGCTGAGATCTTGCAAAAAAGAAAAAGAAAAAAATATATGATTGTAAGGGTCAATGGAAATTCATCGAATGCAACACAATTTTTGCAAATTTTAAGCCTTTGAGCCTTTTTTTATCGCGAAAAAAAGCCTCGCGAAATTAAGGTATAACAACGATTCATTCAGTTCTTAAAATACCTTCCTCGACAGTCTATAAAAAATAATTTTATTGCCACAAAATTAGTTGCTTAAAAAAACCCGAACTTGATTAGGATTGAACGTATAGCTAGTGTTTTATTATGTAATCGAGAATGTCCGCATGCGCAGTGCCCGCGCTGATTTCAAATTACTTAAAGAGCATTTTATCTGGGAACATTTTGGTTTGTAAATTCTTTGATCACGTGACTTGACGTTTCCATGGGAACAAGGTTTGACCGGTCGCTTTACACAAATTTTGTGTTTTTCAGCTCAATTTTCGGTTTTTCTTTGATTTTCGCTTTTTTATGAAAAGTTTCTTCCAAAATCTTTACAGTTTCTGCATCTTTATATTTTTCTAGATTTCTTCCAAATTTTGAAATTCAAGAAGGCGGATCCAAGATGGCGGATTTTTTAAACGTATTACGTCATTTTGGCGTGATATGACTTCATATTTGACACGCGATTATCACTAAAATAAACATGTTTGGAAGCTTTAACTGACCATATAAGTTTCATTTCTATAGCGTTTCTATAGCCCAGGCAGAATAGGGTTAAAACAATTTAAAGTCCATACTGGATATTCGATTATGCATTGCACTCACAGAGATTCCTTGTGTTTCTCTTCCAGTGACTCATGTAAATCAGCGACTGGAAGCTTAAATAGCTCTGTTTGAGTCTCTTGGTCACATTTTGTGTTGTGGTACTTGGCGTCTTCACAATTTTCATCCTGGATCTCCATGGTGTTGTCATCACCTATGACAAACACAGTCACAATCCATGAGTATGATAAGGCCTCAGACCTGACCAATTCTCAAGGGCACCCAACGGATAATTTATATATGTTAGAGCTGATCGATTTCATTATAGAAAACTCCTAGGCGATTATTACCCGTCCTAACTTTCGTAATATTCGTAAACTCGGTAAATAATAAGATTTGTCTCCTTAAAATTTCTGTTACTTTAATAAAGCATGCAGACAGATGCAACAGCTAATAAACAATTATTGGATGAGGTTGAGCATGATAGCGAGAATTATCAAGGCTGAGGTTTGTGTTATCTGCCCAAGCCGAAGACTGAGGCGGATAACACAATCCGAGGCCTGGATAATTTCGCTATCATGCGAAAACCGAATCCAATAATTGTTTGTTATACATTTAAGAAACTAAATCATAATTTCGGTCTTAACTTTGCAGTGTTTTTTAGCTTTCTACTCCGCGGATTGTGGAGCGAACGACGCGTGGCACACGTGCATGACGTAAATCCACATGGATAGAAAACCATTGTCTGCAAAAACGCGTCATATCTGCATGTATAAATACCAGTGTCTGTAGATATGACGCGTCGCTTTTAGCCAATCAATCATCAGTTGAGTCTGCATTCAAATATTCTTTTGTTTCCAAACGTATGCAAACGAGGCTAATGGGTCAATACAATGCCAGATTGACCCATTCGCCTCGTTTGCATGTCAAACCGCTGAAATCAATCTGTAATAACAACTATTGTTTCTGATTGGTCTACATGGAGCATGCGCATGCAAGGGTGGTTGAGGGAGGCACAGCGGCAAAATGAGTGCGCGTGCGACAACCTGCTCGCGTCATTTCCATAGAAACATCCCGGCGTCAAAATGGCAGCAATTTAAAATTCCCGGCATTTGTTTCCGGCATTTCGCGGGAATAAGGCTGTCACGAAACAGGTAAGGTTTTTACCTTGAATACAAGTCCGAGAGAGACTCTTCTTTCACATACCTTTTTTAGCAAACTAATTATCTTTGCAACAATAGTGAATTTTTTCGCTTAAAGTCGAGCGCTCGTAAGTTAAACATGAACTGTGTGAGATATGCATGGCAAAGAATGAGGGACATTTGAGCCCGCGCAGCGGTACGCGGCTTCCTCCATAATAACAAAGAAACCAATATGGCGCGCGGCAAATATGAGTACTATGGCGGCCAAAAGCGTGATTCTCTCAGGCCGGCAAGCTATTCACAGCTTAATTATTTTTCGTCCGTCGTTTACAATATCATTTGACTGTAATAATTTGTTATTTATAGTGAAAATGACTACATGAACTCCGTTAACTCGATCGTACGGACCATCCCGAAATTATGTATTTTGTATTTCCCGCAGAATTTTCCTTTCATTCTCAGTCTTACTCGGAAAACTTTATTCAAAAAAGTCCTGGGGAAAAGAAGGGAGGTTACCAAGTGAAATGAGATCAATATGGCGAATGTTTTTCACGAAACCTACAGATGTGAGAGAAAAGACTTACACTTAAGGTGGCAAAAACGCCTTTCTCCGCGCTTGTTCTTAGGACATGGAACTGGAAAAAAGCCAAACTTCAAAGCAATTTACCGTGGTGGATCCAACATTTCATGGAAAATCGTTTTAATCAACGTGGATGACATTGTTTACTAGTAATACTTTCGATTGATACGGGTGAATTTTCAAGCGCTGTGGATTACTGCGATCCATTTTGCGAAGATGATTTCAGTGATTTGACCGGAATTGCTATTCTTTCATACTGTTGGTAGTCAGGAAAAGATCCATAACTTCAAACGCATTTACCGTGGAGAATAAGCCTTCAAAAATGGTGATTTTTGTGTCAGAAAACGGTCATCGGTGTCAAATGCCAGAATCCGATTGATACAGGTGGAAAAGAAGGGAACATAAAGCGGTAAGTCAAAATATTTATTTAATTTCATACAAGCTTCTCTATTCAGTCCGACATGTTTTTTACCGTTTATTTACAATCTAGTTCCCAGAGCCCGCGCGTGCGTGTCCCTCATTCTTTGCCATGTTTTCGCCGTAGCGGGACTCGTAGCGGCAAAACAGCCGAGCATGCGCAATCATTTTGCCGCTGTGCCGTTGAGGGACTGACTAACATAATCCAGAATGGTTCACTCGCAATCACTTAAGCGGGAGGGGTTCTTAACTTCCTCGACTCTTTCTCTACGCCCTTATATGTAAAATAAATGTGGCTAGACTACAAAGGAGCTATGTCACGATATTTTAAGTCATTTTTTGTGAAGGGTGCAAAATCACCTTCAAATTGAAGAAAGCCTCAAAATAATAGTTAATTTAAAAAATCATTGTTTTCAATGTTCCATCCGTGACGTAGCTCCTTTAAAGCTCTGTCTGAGAACAACGATCGAGCAGCTTGATCGTCGTCATCGTCATCGTTATTGTTATTACCTTGTTCAACTTCTTCAAGATTCACATCAACAGCTCCACTGTCTTTCACGACAGATAAAATGGTGGGTTTGTCAATTTGCCCGGTTTGTAGCTGGTTTTCGAGAATGTTTGTTTCCGCTATACCACGTATTTCCCCCTGCAAATCGTTTAGAGGCAGAAGCAAAGCCAGGCAGCACGAAAAAGACCATTGTGGATTTTTGCGCCATTCCTTAAGGTAGCGATATAGGAAAACAGCGTACTGAACTGAAAGTAAACGAGAACTGAATAGAAGAGTTTTCAACAGTGTCATAGCATCAAAACTTTGCAGCATAAATAAAGGTCTCAATAGGGTTAAACACTACTATTATCTTACCAAGAAGTAGGCCAATCACCAACGTATTTGCTCCAAGTACCAAAATTTTGAACAGGACTGCGTCCGTGTACGGGTCCATCGAGGCTGGTAGGTTCTCTGCAGGAATTCTACTGACAGCTCCAATACCCAGGTTAACAACAGTAACGGCAAGGGACGTCGCCATTAATCTGTTTTCGACCACATCTTGCATTGGTTTCATCCAGGAGAAAAGCATCCCATACATCCCGGCGATGACCCATGCCATGCCAATGTAGGACCTGCTCTCTTCACCCACAAGAATTAGACCAGATGTAAGGATTACTTTACGAGACATTTCAACCAATTCCCAATACCATAAGCGATGTTTGTAGTTTTCAAATAGAAAACTTAATCCGGAGATTATTTCACTTTCAGAGCCTGGATCCTGCAATGCGCCGGCTTCTACTATTACTCTTCGTTGTCTCCAAAGGGCGATGAACGAGCAGGCAGGGAGAACAATGATATAGGCAGTAGAAATGTACGCCACGATCAGCCAATGATTGTACTCTGTACCTTGGCATTGTATACTGTAATCTGCTCTCATGTACTTGGAACACATTTTCTCGTCTGCATCTCGGCAAAGTTTCTGGCAAGCAAGGGGGAGGACACTGGCTGTCTTGGCACACGTGCTCAGGTATGTCACGTACAAGAAGAAAAACAAATTTCTGAATATAAGGTCTTTTGTCTGTGAGATTTTTCTTGATTTATCATCGTCATCCAAGCTTCTACGTCGTAAGATTATTACTTTACGCACTCTGTAAGCGACAACAGAAAAGACAATCACAGTAGCATTTATTACCATCATCGCAAGTAAACTTCCAAAGGCATTCACTTGAAATCCCGAGAAAAGGCAGTGAACGGGTGCTATCTGAAGTACATCCATCTGGAGTATTCCTGAATATTTGGCGATAACTTCCAAGGAGCCTGGCCATTCTATATACGAGAACGCCTGCAGTACGCCATGGGTAACCTGATAAAAGCCAATTACGATTTTAAGTTTGGAGAAAAACATGTCCATCAGAGGCAATCTTTGTTTCTTTGTATTATTTCTTTTGCTTGACCACACCAAAACTACAGTGATTATCAACAAAATGGCCGCAATGATCGACAACTGTCCCACCATCCACTTCTTTGATGGACAATGTGTGCACGTTTGTAATGTTTTATAGTATCCTGAACTGCAAACTGCACAGAGTGGACCTTCGTATCCATTTTCACACTGGGAATCTAAACCACCTTTGCAAGACTCTTCTCTGGGACACATGTAAGGCGTTGGTATTGGAAATGGGAGTTGTACGCTGGAAGCATCTAATGCTGGCGAAGATGTGAGGAGATTCGCAATAAACTCCCTGTAGCGATCTATGTGTGTCTCGTTCCGCCATTTCCACCAATAACCAGATTTTAAAGAAGCGTAATCATCTTTGCATTTCAGTCCACCTTGTCCACATTTGTAACATGTCTTGAACATATGGGTTCGATAGAATCCTTCCAAACATTTACAACCACGGTATCCAGCGAAGAAATCAGTTTCTGTTCCTGTTGAAAATTAAATAATAGTTGTACTTTACTTTGGAATGTAACAATGTATGGTATTGTGATGTTTTTGTGAGTTTATTTTGCGGATTTGTATTTTGGTAATTGAGAAGGTATATATGTTTTAGTTTGGCAGGTCAGTGATTTTTTGGATGAAGTTTTTTGGCGGAATCCATAAAGTAGTGCAAACTAATAAAAGAAGTACCATAAAAATGTGACTGTCTCATTTATGAAATGTTCCGGACACAGTAGATTCTGATTGGCGCTTGTATATGCTTGCTCTTTTCTGTGCCATGATTGGCCGAAAGGTTCTCACACGAGCTTGTGAGAATAAGCTAGGATAAACATGCGAGTTTTTTCTGAAGATACGTGGTATAGCTTGCAATTAGCCTTCGATGCGGTGAAATAAACAGTTTGAATTAGTGAACATCCTTCCGGAAGAACGAGAAGCCATCAAAGCTTTTTTCCATTGGAAAGATGCCCAGCGGTTTTAGAAAATCGTTGATCTTCCAGCGTGTCTTCCGACAGACTGCTTCCGATTGTCGCGAATATTCTTCATTCTACTGGTTCCGCTTTTATCGAACTTAATTTGTTATTTCGCCTTTGCGAGATACCTCTCTTCTCCAAATGAGATAGCTTCTTGGAAGCTACAGTAGTTTCTGACCAAATTGGACAGCTACTAGGGCAATTTTGTGAGAATATATATCCGTCATCAAAACAACCAAATATTTCAACAGATTTTAACCACATGCCGGGTCCGCCAAGAATCGAGGAGAACACAAGTTGAAGGCTCAATTGTACTTGAAAATCCTCCTCATAATACAACATACATGGCCCGTTAGGTACACACTTGAAGCAATGTAGTTTGAAGACCGAATTTATAGAGAACGGAAAATGTACAAATGTCACGAACTTTAGGGGTCGTGTTTGGTCGGTCAACGCTTTTACTATCTTGGCCAATCATGGCAGAGAAAAGAACAGGCATATGCAAGCGCCAATCAGAATCTACTGTCTATAATCGTGCTAGCAGGCAGGGGGTCTGAACAAGCTTTTGGTCGCTGATTCGCAGACATTTTATCGGCGGGTTGAGTTCGTCTGCGACACAGGCGGTTCGTGCGAAACTTTTCATCTAGGACAATACTTCCTTAATTTTATGTAATTTTCTATACCTATCATTTAACTATTCATATACTTTCTTCGCAAGTATTCCAACTTCATCGCATCACATTTGCATTCGAACTTGACGATGCTGTCATGAAGACAGCGAAACGTGTAACCGAAACTTCGCTTATTAGAAACTAATATAAACTACACCTAAACGAAAACTTACGTCATATCATATCTCGATATACCGCAGAATACTCAGTTAACGTGATTCCTTAGGCACTGCGCATCTTTTCTGCGCATAATTTTGCGCGTAATTAGGGCACGCATGGCGGCTTTTTATGTGAGGCAATGCTCGCCAGAGGTAAATGATCGTTTTCCGTAAACGAGCACCGTGACCTATCATTTTTCTTTTAGATCTAGTAATCGTCTTCTTTCTATACAAAGCGTATAGACCAATTCCTATTGCAGAAAAATTAATAATCACTGGAAACGTGAAAAAAATACTTGTTTTTGGTTGATTTTGTCAGAAATTATGAGGTATTTTTAGTCGATTATACCTCTTTCGCGGTAAGGTGACCTATTCATTTTATTCTATATTTGAAACATTACATCACAATTTTCAGCGAGGGAAAGTTTCAGAAACTTTATATTGCAACTTTTATTTCGATGGAATCACCTTAATTTATCAAAATACAAAGACAGCAAATAAGAACCCTTCTTTGAATCGATATAAATTGGAACTAATAACAACTGCATGTTTGAGGCTGAATGTTCGTATGATGAATCTGAAATACGAAATAATTAAAAGTACACGTCGTAGACTCTTGTGGATCGTGAAAGCGACGTGATCAACTGTTACCTTCAGGACAGGTCTTGCAATCTTGATATCGCGTTCCTGGTGTTTTTTCATATTGAACAAAAGAACCATTGGGACATTTCTTACAGCTTCTGCCCGCGTAGCCGACATCATCTGAGTAAAATCCTCCTAAAAAGGGAATCACAGTGAATTGTTTGCACTAAAAATGCATTAACATATCATTACTGTATAAATATTTACTGGAGTTCTTGGTTATAGCAAAACCTGAAGTATTCCACTTCTCAAAGTGTTTCTTTACTCTTAGTCAGGATAATGTTGTTTTCAGATCAAAGCAGTTACAGATCGGGACGAATTTTTTCCCGTGACAACGTTCAACGTTCCATCTATCGATTTATTCACTTGAATTTTTTCTGTTATTACTTTGACTACAGTCGAAGCTCCCGTAAGCGGACACCCTCTTACGGGAAAGTGTAAAAATACAGAGTTTGTATGAGGCTGTAAATCTTGCGTACACCAACATTGTACAGTCACGACTATACTTCCTCCTTGGGTCCTAATTTACCATCAAGAATCACATCATCTCACCTTTTTGTTCACTAGCTAATAATTGGGAATTTCTTTGATACCATTATTTTCGCATACAACAAACAAACAAACAAACACACAAACAAACAAACAACAATGAGCTTTATTTACATGACCATAAAAAAATAAACTGAAATAGGGTCGCAGTATCGATCCATCAAAGTACAAGGCCTGTAAACCGTTCACCTTTATTGAGCACAAACGCTTCCGGCATAATAAAGTATTGAGCTCACAAGCTGTCTTCCGTTTGGAATGTTCCCTTGGATGTATTCGTCAATGACTGTGATAGATGTAGATTAACCCTCCGACGTACCGTCCATGAGTCCAGGTTTCTAGTGACAATTTTCAAAAGGGGGGTGGCGCGCTGGTCAAATTGTTAGCGCGCTGTACTCTAGTGTTTGAGGGATCTCCCGTCTCGTTGTGTTGTGACACTTTACTCTCTCGTCGCTCCTCTCCACCCAAGAATATAAATGTAAACGAAGTAACTGTTAGGGTAAACTTTCAGCGCTGTTCATTCATCAGGGACATTTTGATGCGACACATGTTTTAACAAGGTATATTTGACGTCGTCATGGTAACCGTAATTTGACATGTAGGTTTACCCAATTTTATATCGATTGATGCAATTTTCAGACGTCATTAAAAATAATAAAAATCCAAGATTTGACGACAGATGAGCAAGAGATAATGATTCCATCTGGCATAATGCTTATGCATGCATCTTAGAACAACGATAATTTAAGGTGGTGGTAGTGGGGTAAGGGAAGGTAAGGGAAGGGAAGGGAAGGAAAGGGAAGGAGAGGTTTTCCATCAACTTTCCCCCTACCCCCCCCCCCCCCCCCCCCTCCCGCTGGTACGGTCGTGGAAGTATGAATTTGCATGTACGTCCGAGGGTTAAGTTGTCAGATGTTTTGGTTCATTTTACTTGATAACTGGCAATCTCACACAAAAATGATTCTGCCATGTGTATACAAAATACTGGCCTCTTTTGGGTTTCATGTGCCCGATTGTCACCTTTGAAATAATTTTGGATAAGTTTCCGAATGGTCAGGACAACAGCAGACCAACAATAATTTTTAAAAAGAGCACAATGTTTCTCAGTTTGTAATACATGTTTCGACATATAACCTATGTCATATTAAGTTACAAAGTGCCAGTTCCAGTTTTGAATATCGTATTTATATAAATATAGTTTTAAGTATCATATTTATATACCAAGGTGTTAATGAATACATGGAATAGCTGCATATGTATGTTACAATTAGAATCTGGATAAGTTATAAAACCAACTGCAAAGAAGGCTATAGCATACCTGGAGGGCAATCTGTACATCCATCAGCTCCCTTGGTGTTAGAGTTGGAAAATGTGCCAAGGGGGCATGGTAACATTGTAGCCACATTAGAGTTGTTGCCGGGTATTCGTCTGAATCCAGAGGCCACGAGAGCAGCAACAATGATCTTACCGTAAAACAGCATGGGATATCTAACGTAAATAGCTTCAGTTGCCGAATCAATAGGACTCCTAGAGGAGAATAATTCGTGCGGTATATATTATTAATTTAGTGTAATTTTATGTTCTAATTACAAGAAAGAGTAGTCACTCCCTCGCTCTGCAAACTGACGTCAACACGCTGTAGTATTGTCAGTGAATCCAGAAATATATTTTTTTTGTCTTTTCATCCCCCCTCCCACCTTCGCTATTCCAAGAGTATCAAAACTTTGGAGGGTATATAGTACGTATAAAAATGTTTCTTTTGACGTATGCAACACGACATGATGACTTCATATGAGGTAGAAATTACGTCATAATTTCCGAACAGCCGTCACCTTGGATCGGCCATCTTGTATCCGCCATCTTGTATCCGCAATCTTGGATTTCTTGATTTTTCCACTGATGCCATAAAACCGCCAAAAACAAAACACATGTTTTTTTTTGGTTACTCGCGCAAATGAAACTTCAAGGAAATTTCACCCTATTCAGACCGGGAGGCGGAATCTGCCCGCCCGAACTTTAACCGTTTATAACTTTCTTAACATTGAAGCTAAAGCCGCCAAACATTTAGACTTTGCCTAAAATATATCTGGAAACAATTTGGTATGAAATTTTATTGTTCATGGAACTTGCTGTTACCATGACATCCATCTTTTGACAGGGATGTATGTTTTTCCAAATTTGGCATGTTTTTGTTTTTTTAATGAAAAAATGATAATTTTTCTTTCAACAGCTTTTATCTTATAGATCATTTTATAGATCAAGAAATCAAGAAAAACAATCAAGAAATCCAAGATGGCGGGTGTTTGGAACTCATGACGTAATGATTACATCATATGACGCCATCATCAAATGTTGCATACCTCTAACGATTGAAAAAGCCCGGTATGAATAGGGTTAAAAATATTTTATTTTCAGGAACCTTTATAAACTTTTAAGCTTTGCATGGTATCCTTCAGTGCGGTGCTTCCCTGATCGTCAAAAGCATTAAATGAATTGGGCAGGAAAACGCTGGAGTCACGACGCAAATTCTATCGCTGCAAAACCATCTATAAATTATGTCATAGGCAAATTGATCATGTTTTTAATGTTATGGCTAAAAAGGGAATTACACAATCATGATACTCGTAAAAGCCAATAAATACATCTGCCTAAACCCAAAAGAAACTGGGGCAAACAGCGATGTTCTTATCATGCAGTAAAGTTTTTAACGCTATACCGCCTGAGTGACGTAATTTAAATTCCCCATCGTTGTTTTAAAGTACGTTAACGAGCATGTTTTGGCTAATTTGTATCTTTTTAGTCGGTCTTTTTCTTTAATTTTAGGATAGCTTTTTACTATAGTAACAAACCAGAGTACTTGATAGATTTTTAACCATTGTTTGTATCCCATTGTTTGTATTATGTACAGGGTCTATTGCAAAACACAAATGTGACATGGGCTCCTGTCAAAATATTATTATTATTAAGGGCCCTGTCATTATTTACTGGGGGGAGGGCTCAATACTGGCCGCATTTGAATATTGAAATTTGTGTGTCTTTTATCAACCACATTGTTATGACAGCACGGAAAAAGGCGGAAATCTTTCAAAATTAGAAAGAACTCGATATAAAAATCATTTGAGTCTCTTGTATAGATTTAGGCTAAAAAAATCGTGACCCTCCCCTAAATGCAATTAAAAAAATAATGACCCTCCCCCAAATGGCTGTCAAAAAATAGTGACCCTCCCTCCAAATATAGTGCACCCGCTAAATAATGACAGGTCCCTAACCTCGGCAGCATAGTTTCAGTGAAAACAAAAAAATGTCCAATGTACTAACAGATATATTGCAACATTTCTATTTCTTGAAGCTGTGACATACGTCACTTTTTGCAATTGCTCTGTTCTTTATTAGTCTGAAATGAACCAAAGAATAGCAAAGAATAGCAGCCTTAGCAGCGCAAGATTTTCCAATTTCACTACTATAAAGATATTTTTACACATAGTTACTATTACAGGACGACTACGACAGCTGAGAGAGCACATAACGTTAAAATCAACCAATCAGAATGCTTTCACAGGTCCAATGTTTTCCAACTATTGGACCTGGTAAGTTTCCTCGCATTGTTAATAAAGTGGCCTCTGAAAGATGAATGACAATATTATATATCACAACTGAAAACTCGTAAAAGTCCAACATTTCGATCCATCAAGTTACAGTGAGCTTAGTCTTATAATTACTGTTAGTACTAACTTTCGATCCCTTAACACAACTGATGAAAGAAGCCACATACGGTTCCAAATCTTGTTATAAACATATTTCTTCTCAGAACTGAACGACCGAAACACAATTCTATGAAAACATATTGTGCAGACAATGGAAATTACGAGATTATTGTCATTTATGAATCCGCGTGTAGACTGAATGAAATACCTCCCAGACTTCACATCTTCAACCTAAATCAGCAACCGTAAGACGTTTTATTATATGGCTGGATGTTGTAAAGATATATCGCGCACTGTGATTGGCTAACACTCGGGGCCGGACTTTCCCGTAATGCGACGGGCATTACGAGGGCAACAACGCGGCAAAGTAAAATGTGAGGAGAGCCGTGGTCCGAAGTTTTATTTCTTAAGACAGACGTCTTTGGTTTTCGCCGTTATTTTCCGCTATTGATCGGCAGTTGTGTTTCTTGAAAGTGGTTTCTCAAGAAACACAACTGCCGATCGTTAACGGAGCAGACCGCTGAGAGAACAACATCTAGTCACCCACTGAGGAACAACATCTAGTCAGTTCACTGAGGGAACAACCTCTAGTCAGCCCACTGAGGGAACAACCTCTAGTCAGCCCCATGAAGGAACAACCTCTAGTCGGAATAATAATGAGGATCGAAATGCACCAATAGCAACGAACCAAGGTGCTACATATAGCGACACATAAACAATTGACCTCACTTTGAGATGTATAAACAATTGACGCTCACTTTGAAATGTGATCGCGACGATCAACATCTCAAAGTGACTCCATCGTGAGATAAATGATTAAACGTTCATCTACATTATATTATTTTTAATCATCTGAAAAGAAGTTTTCAATCTATGTGGATGCGTGACCTGTACATTCGCTTTCGTACATTTCGTAAGTGGCCAGCCTCTATTGTTTCAGCTTGTGGTCACTTACGACAGACCATTCTCGTAAGCGACCAGCTCTAGTTATAACCTTTTTCGAATTTCCGAAATCATTCAGGTTGATATGAAACTTCTGCTCTATTAAAGGAGCTACGTCACGGTTTGTGCATCTTGAAAAAAATAGCCTAAATTTCCAAACTCAATCATCCTTGTTCCTGTTTGGTTTATTATCACCTCTTTGGTGTTTTTTCTACCTTAGTAAACTACTATTTTGAGACTTTCATCAATCTGAAGGTGATTTTGCCCTTCGCAAAATGACTTAAAATATCGTGACATAGCTCCTTTAAATGTTTTCTGTGTATTTATCAGTTCAGTATTTTCAAGTATTTAATGAAAGAATACGTCACATTTGAGATTCCTGAACACTGTGGCCAAGAAAGGAATCTAGGCTCAATATCTTCAGCTTCGTCCGCAACAAATATCTGTCAGGAAGATATTACAAGGCGACAATATTAAAAACCAAAAAAACACCAAGACAACATCATTTCATTTCGTTTGCTAAAACTTTCAAAAGTTGTTCATTCATTCCTCTAGAACATTTGTCCTGATTTCTTGGCGTTGCCATGGCAACGGGGTTGCGACATGCATGTTTACCCAAATTTCGAATTTTCATATTTAATGCTTCGTTATCTAGTAATTTTACTATCCAATTATTGTTTTGGACCAAATTTGTTATCGATTTATGCTATCTTGTGACGTTTATGATAAAAATAGTGAAATCCGAGATGGCGAATCCAAGATGTCGGATTAAATGACGTTGTCGACGTTGGGGGGAGGGGAAGAGGGCGTGAGGTCAGTAGTTTGCAATCAACATGCACGTCGGGGAGACTTTTGAATTGGTTTTCCTTTCATTGGTATTGCGATTGCAGTGATTGAGAACACGAGATATAATTTTATTTCATAGATAATGAGGTTGATATCATTTACTCATTAAATTTGTAATGAACAAAAATAGTACTGATTCAAAGATTAGCCAATCAGAGACGCGGATGATGACATTTCACTAGTGATGAATGAACGTTCGGGGTTTGCACGGGTATTTTACACCAAACTCGCGTACATATGTACAACTGCAACAACAACCATTTATTTGTACCCAGAAAGGACAGGAATTGCAGAAAGGCTTGTCCCTTGTGGCTTGTAGAAGAGTCCATTTCATGTCAAGAAAACAAGTCAAGAGTAATCTTCAAAAACCTTAGTGAGATGTAACTTCTTGAAAACTGAAGATTGATGCGAGAAAAGTCGAAAATATCCCCACTGTGGAGCTTAATGACTGAACATATCGCAATGAATACGAGCAACTTCCCTTTACTGAGTGGAATACTTGTACGCAGCCTATGGTATTATGCCATGGTCTGCATATAGTCAGTAATAGTGGGAATTCAGTGCTGTATAGTCTTACAGTATACTGTATCTGTTTTTGTGTCAATAAAAAATACTCGTAACTTACCACATGCATTCCACTTCTATAGGCGCCCCATTTAAATGCCTCTGGTTCGATTGTCTGTATCGGATTATCTGAGAACATTCTTCAACAATAATAATAGTAATAAAAGTATGTTATAGTGACCATGTAATAGAGTATTTTTCTATGATTTTGTCGGCATGATTATAATATACCGTATTTTCTCTTCTTAACTAAACGTCAGGCTCTGAATAAACGCCTGGTTGAAATAAGCACCGGGTCTACAATGTCGTTTCATATAGAATAAAAAATTGCTCACTCGCAACTAAGCGTGGTGTTAATTTTTTTAGGGGGAAGATAGGTCGCTACTGTCAGGTGGTCGTTATTTTGCTTTGGAGAATTACTAGAGGGCTGCAGTCTAACTTTTTTTACTTTCGAGTGTCACGTCACTACTTTTTGAGATTCTACGGTACATAGTTTTCAAACAAACGTTTAAAAGCTTCAGATCAGAGGAGGACTTTCTTTGTGGGAAAGTGTGTCTGGGGACTTCGGACCACTTCCGTTACAGGAAAAAGCATCTTTCGAATAAAAGCATTCCATGCAACTCTCTTAAAAATCATAAAATAAAATAAAAAAATAAAAAATAAAAAATGACATACACGTCTCAAAAAAGTAAATCTTTACAGGAGCCCATCTGATCTTTAAAATATCTAGCCTGATGTGATATAAAGTATTTCGTTTAAAATAATCGGTTTAAGCTATGTCCGTACAAGGAGGTTCGACCAGTAAAAAATACATGTTTAAAAAAATAGAAACTATGCAGATCGAGAGTAAGTGATTTAGGTTGTATCATTTTGATGACGTCACATAAACACACTCATGCTCACGTATGATAATGATATTTTCTCCCTCCTTTCACTCTCTACAGTGTATTAATCGTAGTTACTCACAATATATGAGGCTCATCCATATTATCGGGTGGATTAACATTACTGAAGGTTTGGTGTGGAATTTTCTCTAATTTGGTTTGCACTCAGAAATCTAGGAGTTAATAGAAGTAAACATTATTATAATACTGAGATTGATACTTATTCTTACAATGTGTTAACCCTCGGACATTCAAGGGAAGGTTTTTTCGAAATTTTGAAAAGAGGATTTACTCTAGGATGCTCATAATTTAAGTAGCTGTTTATTCATCCTTCCCGGACATTTTGATGTGACAACTGTTTCTTCGCACTTTTTGACGTTGCCATGGCAATCAATGGCAAGCGATTAATGGTAATGGTAATGGTAATGGTATTTATATAGCGCATTTTCTATATTATTCAAATGCGCTTTACAATTCAACTCAGGGGTGAGATCGGACGTCAGCTTGTAAAGGCGCCTGTGGCAGCCGCTATCAGTCCATTCAACCCATGAATTAATGACATGCAGGTTTACTCAAATTTCTAATTTTCAGACATATTTCTTCATTATAATGATAGTTTTTTCTAACCATAGAAACCTATTCAGACCAGGCTTTTGGGGGCCTTCTGGGACCTTGAATTTCTTGATTTTTCCAAAACGTTAGAAAACCACCTAAAATGACTCAAAAGTAAACAAAACCAATAAAAGAATGCTAAAATAATCTAAGAGAGAAAGTTATTTTTCTTGTTCAAAAACAAGAAAATTTACAATTTGGAAAAACATGCCTGTCAAAATATGGTTGCCATGGTAAAGAAACTTCCGTGAACAATTAAGTTTCATACCAATTTTTTCCCAGATACAAATTAAAAAAGTTATAAATGGCCAAAGTCGGAGTGGGTCACAAAAGCCCCTTCCCACGTTCTGTGAAAATTGCGTCCACGATTCTTAGAATTTCCATAGCAACCGTGTTTGATATGCCTGCATAGATCAGATAAAATACTTGTTTTAATGACATAATGGTCCAAAACGTGGTGCGAATGTGAGCTACCTTCACCTTCGGACGAACAAGGGAGAGATTTGGATGTGACAACTGTAGTTTTTGACGTTGCCTTGGCAAGTGCATAATGACATGCAGGTTTACCCAAATATAATTATTCGTTAAAATGATATTTTATCCATTTCCGTAAGAAAAATTGCAGCACATCTTAACGTTCCATGATTGTTTTGGAATAATTTTGTATCAATTTTCGCCTTTATGTATGTCATGAGGAAATAGTGAAGATGGCGGATCCAAGATAGCTGATTTGATGACGTCATTTGACGACATATGACGTCATAATTAACAAATAACCATCTTATCTTGTTGAGCGAGCTCAGGACTATCTAAATATTCCAAAAGAGGGAGGAGGAGGTCCATCAACCCACCTTGTACGGTCATTAATTTGACATGGTATGACTTTGGATGTACGTCCGAGCGTTAAACCCGTATTCCCTATCTACCAAATTTGTCCATTAATCAAACACAGTTGGTTTCTTAAGGATTTTAATAATTGTGGTCAATGGGCAATGCATTTGAAAACGAAAAAGGGAATTACAAGTTACAACTAGAAATCTGACATGCTGAGGAAATAAGAAATGATAGTTCTTCAAACGTTAGACATACCATTCATAATACGTACAGCAATATAAGGCGCGTGGTCCCTGTAAAGGTCTCGTTTGATACAAAGGTTATCTTGTTATTTTGCAGAAACCTGACAATCAATTGCTTGAAGTTAATGGACATTGTTTTACTTCTGGACCTCTGTAGACTAGAATGTTCGAATATTATTACAAATGAAACAGGACAGGAATAAAACGAAAAGCTACTCTTATAGCTAGAAATTCAGTTCATGTATAACTCTACTAAAATTACTATCTTATTATAGGAAATCATCGCTCATGTTAATTAAGGTATAACGCGACTTAAATTAACTCGAACTGGAGGGAAAGATTAATTCCCAATAAAGAAAATTAACGCGAAAGAGGAGGTAAAATTTCAAAATAAAGGAAATTAACTTGATTAACACAAAGAAACAAAGATATTTTGGCCGAAATACAACAACTGAGATGTCGAGAACTGCTCTTCTGAAAGCGAGGGTGAACTGGAAATATTGTTTTATTGTTTTGTTAGGCTGTTACATTGTAATAGATTGAAATACAGTGTGCAGAAAAGGGAAAGCTATTGTTTCCAAGTGTCAAATATGTCTGTACAGGATCCAGAATTTGGGGTTATAATAGTGGAAATTAAGATCGCGGAAATTAACGCTCCACTTAATTAATGTCGCGTCGCGGAAATTAACGCTTACAAAAATTAACACGATTTTTTTAAATTCGCGTTAATTTCATGCAGCGTTAATTTCCTATAATAAGGTATTTGCAATACTTACAGATATATTAACTTGTTCAAACAACATAAGGCGTTTGATAAATGTCTAATCATGTTGTAAGAAAGATCTCTAAGGGGTAAAATATTATATAATTAGCATACACAACCTCCCAGAATTGCACAAGAGATTCTGGGTAAGTTCACGGCTTTCTTTGCATATCTTATCTTGGCATACCGTATTTCCTCAAATAAGCGCCCGGGCGCTTATTTAAAATTTCGGCCAAAACGGAGGGCGCTTATTCAAAGGAGGGCACTTAATCGAAGGGGGCGCTCATTAAGTTTTTCTTTCAACGAACTGTAACTTTATTTTGGCTCAATCTTCCTATGGAAAACATCTACAACATTATCCATGTAAACGTAATTAACATTAATGTTTTTCGTTTGTCAAACTTTCTTATGTGAATACCATAGTCCCGGTATGCACTGTATGAATTTAAGAAAGTGAGAGGGAAGGGAGGGGGTGCTTATTTGAGGGGGGGCGCTTATTCGGGGAAATACGGTATTTCTTTCCATATTTTATAGAATGAAACACGCAATTGGCTTTACATATATGATATATTGATAGGAACTATGTAAATAAGAACTGCGGAAAATACGAGAGCATTCTGTTGAAAATTAATATATACTCCTGATGGGAACATGAAGCATACACACATTACATACATGTATAGATCTATTGTTCTCTACAAAACAATGCGAGACTAAACTTTGAGCAAGGAAAAATTCAGAAATCTATAAACTCGAAATTTACCCACAGGTAGCCCAAGCTCTATGAGTGTTAAAAGCTATAAATGACGTGACCTTTGTTTAACTGAGCGGTAATTTGAGCTTCGCGGTAACAGTTGGGTAATAGTGAAATTATAAGGGTTTGTATGGGGAAAAACGTTTCCAACTTGAATTAAAAAATATATGAATGATTTTTGAATAAAAATCAATCACCTGAACTCCTTTGCTGTGTCCGGTTTAGTTTTTAGGTCCATTTGAAGTAATTTGAGGGAGTTTTAGTTTCACTCTTTCTCCCTATATAAACTATATGTACATTGTATATATGGAGAAAGAGTGAAACTAAAACTCCCTCAAATCGCTTCAAATGGACCTAAAAACAATATCCAAAAATCGTTCATATTTTTTAAATTCAAGTTGGAAACGTTTTTCCCCATACAAACCCTTATAATTTCACTATTACGCAACTGTTTAAAATGACGCTCAAATTACCGCTCAGTTGAACAAAGGTGAGGTTATTTATAGTTGTTTTTTTTAACACTCATAGAGCTTGGGCTACCTGTGATTTACCTTGCTCCTAATGTGTGGCGTCATAGTTCAGATAGTAGAGCATCGCACCGATAACGTGGAGGTCATGGGTTCAAATCCCGTTCATAGTTAATAAAGGGAAATGGTTATGAAGCCCGGCAAACTTCAAAGGAGCAAACAAAGAGACTAATATTTATGTTGAAAGGTCCATGACCGTGCACATCTTTTGTTTTGAGCTCATAACTATGCATGAATTACGTAATCTCAACGTTTCTATTGGTTAGTTGCTTGAACACACGTAACCACCTATTGTATTTTGTCAGGTTTTGTGCACGGTCAACCCCCAAAATAGCGAACAAAAACATATAACAAAGAACTTTGCCGGGCTTCATAACCATTTCCCTTTATTAACTATGTCCCGTTGAAGCTCTGAATTTTTTCAGGCTTCTTTGCAATTGCTTAAATTGCAAACACAACTTCGAGGATCACTATCGAATTATGACATTCTGCTTCGGCTATCAATCCATGCAAGTTTTACAGCGCAGTGCGCTTTGTTTCACTGACAGATTTAACAGATTTATCAGGTTGACAAACATTAAGTAATGTCAGAAAAAAATGTAAAGATAAATATCTGCGAAAATATGTAATGCAATAACTAAAACGACAATAATGATCTACTTAGTATATTGGGTCTCACTTTTTAATGAGTATAAACCCAAGCAAGAAGGTTTGAGGTGCTGTGCGCTTCGTTTCACTTAGGGACGGACCATTAAATTTTTTTAGGGGGGAGGGATGAAAAATGTTCCTCAACAAACATATTTTTAATGTATGCGCATATACAAACTATTTTTTTAGAGACCCTCCTTCAAATATATGTGTGTCATGTTTGCAAACAATTTATTTTGTCTTTTTAGACTCTGCAACTCTCCCCCCCCCCCCCCCCCCCCCTTCTCCAAAAAATAATTGTTCATCCCCTACCGCGTTGAAGCACACCAAGCCTGGGTCAAAGACTTTCACTGGGAAATAATTTATTTGATACATTTCTAGGGAGAATGGCAATAGAACCAAATTTAGCCCACAGTTAGGCACTTTCAACGTCCTCGATACTTTAAGTTAGTATTAGAGCTTCTACTAAGAAAATAGCCACCAAGCCTGGGTCGAAGACTTTCACTGGGAAAATAATTTATTCCTCGCGAAGCGAGGCCGAAGGCCTCGCGTAGCGGGGTTTATAATTCTGTCCCCCAAGAGCTGACGCGAGAGCAATTCTCGTGTGGCCTTTACGGTCATATTTATTTATTTATTTGTTTGTTTGTGGAGTTGGGGGATGACATGATGTCACACGGCGCGCTCGTGGCCTAATGGCTTAAGGCGCTAACTTTTAAATCTGATCTTCGGGATTGAGGGCGTGAGTTCAAATCCGACATGGTCCTTCTTTTTTTTTTTTTTTTTTTTTTTTTCGGTTCAAATCCAGGCCGTTCTTTTTTTTAACCCCCTTTTCTTTGCTTAATAACATTGACTTCGACGTAATCTTTGTACACGTAAATGTAGAAACAGGAACGGCTGCTGAAGAATAACAATTTTTACTCCAAGTTTGTTTATCGAACAAATTTATATACGGGTCATTTGTGAAAAAAACCCGGCTTTATTAAATCCATTATCAACAACAGGAAAAGGAAAGACGACTCAGGCATTTCTCAAAGTACGATCAACATATGGCTTAGTTTTCATTGTAGACGCGAAGACTTGTGTCTGAAAATAATTCGCCGATCCGATATTGCGAAGAAGATTTTACCTACAAAAGCGAGGTGGTTTCAGATCATTCGGACGGAAAAGTGGGGAAAACAGTACAAGAGCGCTACAATTTATTACAGATATCGAGAGACGAGCGAACTCCAATCGAAACCAAAATCCGGTGGCATAGCAAAAACACGGCGTTCGTCCGGCGATTCTCAGAAACCTTGCAGCGATTCTTGGAAACCTTGCAGATCAAATCGCAGGCGTGCCCGTTACTAGGCAACAAAAGCTTCGCGAGGGCCTGCGAGTCACGTATTACTAGTTTTATATATTTCTAGGGACAAAAATGGCAATGGCACCAAATTTAGCCCACAGTTCAGTAGGCAGTTTCAACGTCATCGATATTTTAAGTTAGTATTAGAGCTTCTACTAAAAAAAATAGCCAACTTTTCAGGAATTGGCGCAGTGTTCAGTGAAATCATCAAACAAAAAGGCTGTTAAGATGCTAGCCAAATATTTTCAGCATTTTACGTTTGGAATGACCATGACGATAATAATTCCTCGCGTGTAGCGGGGTTTATTCCTCGCGAAGCGAGGCCGAAGGCCTCGCGTAGCGGGGTTTATAATTCTGTCCCCAAGAGCTCACGCGAGAGCAATTCTCGTGTGGCCTTTACGGTCATATTTATTTATTTATTTATTTGTTTGTTTATGGAAATCGTGGTTGACAGTAATGACGTCGCACGGCGCGCTCGTGGCCTAATGGCTTAAGGCGCTAACTTTTAAATCTGATCTTCGGGATTGAGGGCGTGAGTTCAGATCCTACATGGTCCTTCTCCTTTTTTTTTTTCGGTTCGAATCCAGGCCGTTCTTTTTTTTAACCCCCTTTTCTTTGCTTAACAACATTGACTTCGACGTAATCTTTGTACACGTAAATGTAGAAACAGGAACAGCTGCTGAAGAATAACAATTTTTACTCCAAGTTTGTTTATCGAACGAATTTATATACGGGTCATTTGTGAAAAAAACCCCGGCTTTATTAAATCCGTTATCAACAACAGGAAAAGGAAAGACGACTCAGGAATGTCTAAAAGTACGATCAACATATGGCTTAGTTTTCATTGTAGACGCGAAGACTTGTGTCTGAAAATAATTCGCCGATCCAATATTGCGAAGAAGATTTTACCTACAAAAGCGAGGTGGTTTCAGATCATTCGGACGGAAAAGTGGGGAAAACAGTACAAGAGCGCTACAATTTATTACAGATGTTGGGAGACGAGCGAACTCCAATCGAAACCAAAACCCGGTGGCATAGCAAAAACACGGCGTTCGTCCGGCGATTCTCAGAAACCTTGCAGCGATTCTTGGAAAGTTGCAGATCAAATCGCAGCGTGCCCGTTACTAGGCAACAAAAGCTTCGCGAGGACCTGCGAGTCACGTATTACTAGTTTATTTATTTATTTGTTTGTTTGTGGAAATCGTGGTTGACAGTAATGACGTCACACGGCGCGCTCGTGGCCTAATGGCTTAAGGCGCTAACTTTTAAATCTGATCTTCGGGATTGAGAGCGAAAGTTCAAATCCTACTATGGTCCTTCTTTTTTTTTTTTTTCGGTTCGAATCCAGGCCGTTCTTTGTTTTAACCCCCTTTTCTTTGCTTAATAACATTGACTTCGACGTAATCTTTGTACACGTAAATGTAGAAACAGGAACGGCTGCTGAAGAATAACAATTTGTACTCCAAGTTTGTTTATCGAACGAATTTATATACGCCGGTCATTTGTGAAAAAAACCCCGGCTTTATTAAATCCGTTATCAACAACAGGAAAAGGAAAGACGACTCAGGAATGTCTCAAAGTGCGATCAACATATGACTTAGTTTTCATTGTAGACGCGAAGACTTGTGTCTGAAAATAATTCGCCGATCCGATATTGCGAAGAAGATTTTACCTACAAAAGCGAGGTGGTTTCAGATCATTCGGACGGAAAAGTGGGGAAAACAGTACAAGAGCGCTACAATTTATTACAGATACCGAGAGACGAGCGAACTCCAATCGAAACCAAAATCCGGTAGCATAGCAAAAACACGGCGTTCGTCCGGCGATTCTCAGAAACCTTGCAGCGATTCTTGGAAACCTTGCAGATCAAATCGCAGGCGTGCCCGTTACTAGGCAACAAAAGCTTCGCGAGGGCCTGCGAGTCACGTATTACTAGTAATTCTGTCCCCCAAGAGCTCACGCGAGAGCAATTCTCGTGTGGACTTTACGATCATGTTTGTGAAATCGTGGTTGATAGTAATGACGTCACACGGCGCGCTCGTGGCCTAATGGCTTAAGGGACACTGTCCTGATTTTAGCATGATTTGGGGAAGCTCAGAAACATATCTAGATCATAGGAAGTTGAACAATAATGGTTTAATTTTGTAGAATAGTACTCAACAAATGACAGGAACCCATTAGGAAGTGAGGATGACTAACGACAGCGAGGATGGAAATGGATTGCAATATGGATTTTTGAAAAAAACGTCAGGATGTCAGTTTTTCAAAGTTTCAAATTTGACTCGGAAATCTTTGAAATTTTCCAAAAATTTTGTTGCAGTATGGAATTTCTTGAAGAAATAGCTTTTTATCATTTAGTTAAGGTTTACTAAGTTCTTATTTGATAGATTTAGGGACCATTTCGTGCATTTATAACAGTTTTGAGCAAATACGCCGGGACAGTGTCCCTTTAAGGCGCTAACTTTTAAATCTGATCTTCGGGATTGAGGGCGAAAGTTCAAATCCTACATGGTCCTTCTTCTTTTTTTTTTTTCGGTTCGAATCCAGGCCGTTCTTTTTTTAACCCCCTTAATAACATTGACTTCGACGTACACGTACATGTAGAAACAGGAACGGCTGCTGAAGAATAACAATTTTTACTCCAAGTTTGTTTATCGAACGAATTTATATACGGGTCATTTGTGAAAAAAAAACCGGCTTTATTAAATCTGTTATCAACAACAGGAAAAGGAAAGACGACTCAGGAATTTCTCAAAGTACGATCAACATATGGCTTAGTTTTCATTGTAGACGTGAAGACTTGTGTCTGAAAATAATTCGCCGATCTGATATTGCGAAGAAGATTTTACCTACAAAAGCGAGGTGGTTTCAGATCATTCGGACGGAAAAGTGGGGAAAACAGTACAAGAGCGCTACAATTTATTACAGATATCGGGAGACGAGCGAACTCCAATCGAAACCAAAACCCGGTGGCATAGCAAAAACACGGGCGTTCGTCCGGCGATTCTCAGAAACCTTGCAGCGATTCTTGGAAACCTTGCAGATCAAATCGCAGCGTGCCCGTTACTAGGCAACAAAAGCTTCGCGAGGACCTGCGAGTCACGTATTACTAGTTAACTTTTTTTTTTTAGTTAAATTATTATTAAACATTCATTTAGTTTTCATTCAATGACTGTAAACCCGTGTAAGGAGTGTAGAGTAGTGCCCTTAGTTTCATTTACAGCCTCCGCATATTTATCAGATTGGCAAACACTGTCAGGTACAAATGAAATGGCGTTTGAAGACGATAATAATTAACTATTTTGTTGAAGTTAAATTATTACATTAGGTTTCATTTTTCAATGACTGTAAACCCATGCAAGGGTTGCAGTGCAGTGCGCATAGCTTCACTTACAGCTGTTCTAGATCTATCAGATTGGCAAACACTCTGTCAGGTAGAAATGTAATGGCGTTTGAAGACAAATATCTGCAAAATTACGTAATGCAATACGTAAGTCGATAATATTTAAAACCGATTTCACTGTAACGCGACATTTTTAAATACCTCTGAGCTGTTTCAAAGTTATGTAATCTGTTTAATTTTCGGTTGTTAGTATCCTAACAGTTTTAGCAACCTTACAATCAAAGTTTGCGATTTGCGCAGCATCAATTTTGGTGATTTCTGACTGACATTATGTAAAGATGTTGAATTTCAAATACGATGTCATTTGAGCGCAACATGACGTCATAGTCGACACGCGGTTTTCATTAACCCCAATTCGTCTAGTGTGATCATCAAGGTGAGGGTAGTCCTGAGAAGGACTGCTTTTTGGTGACTGACGTTTCGACGACCTGTGTGGAAGTCATCTCCAGAGTCAAGTGAAATGTAGTGTAATTTGTCAGTCGATGGTGTCTCTGTCCTAGAAACTGATTGGTCAGTTTAGACGTGATGTTATTGGCTGTTAAGACTCGTTGGAAGCTCGTAAGCAGTGATACGGTCAGTTGTTGTCAGTTTCGATCCGTCTATTGTTAGTCAAATTAGTGACGGTCCTGTTTGAGGTCAAAGTTCGTTCGTCTGTTTTGTTAACGTCGTGAATAAGTCCTTTGTAAGGTGCTTTCAATTGTTTGCGCCGGTTAAGAGGTGTTCGTTATAAGTTGATGTAACAGCTTTCTAGAGTCAGTCGTTGAAAGTAGTTAGTACTGTAGATAATGCATTTCTAAGAGCTGTGGTTTGTCATTCGATGGTGTTCAGCAACGTGGATTATGTTTATCTCAACATTTCGTCGCTTGTTTGTGTTCAGTCAGTCTCGTGTTTGGCGTTTCTACTAGTCTCGCCGATTTAAGTGGCCTGGCAGTCGGAGCAGTTGATCTTGTAAACTGCTCCTAGGCGTTGTTTGTTGCCGGTTCGTCCCAGTCCTTAACGCTCAGAGCGGAAAAACCCCCATCAGCATGCGCGCGATTTGGCAAAGCGCCAGTGTCTTTTGAGTTCGAAGTTTGAAAAAATAACGGCGATGTAAATAAAAAACGTCACGAAACTGACTTGATATGCTACTATCGCAATGACCCCTGGTAAGTACCAATATTTTTCTCGTACCAGTGGGTAAACTTGGTTTTTGGTATCATCGTCACGGTGGGCACAAAGTGTCCAAAAAGGTGCATTAGGAAATACTTTTTCACGTTTTGATGCAGGTAACCTGAATTTTTTCATCAATATAGAACTCGTCATTCTACGAAATCGTATGTTATTTTGTTTTTCAAGTTTCGACACTTTTGGCGGGAAAATGGCGTCACAAATTGTGCGCCATAATTATGACGGTTTCTGAAAGTACATGTCACGAGGATTCTAAAACTGATCAAATATGTGAAATATGTTGAGCCAATCAAAAGTTATGGTGTATTTAATTTGGAATTCTGAGCTATTTCTAGAAACAAAATGGCGGAAAATGCAACCGTCAATACACCATAACTTTTGATTGGAACAACATATTTCAGATATGTTTTCAGTTTTACCATCCTCTTGACATTTTCTTTCAGGTGCTGTTCGCTTCGTTTCACTTAAGGACAGACCATTATTTTTTTTAGGGGTGAGGGATAAAAAATGTTCCTCAACAAAACAAAATTTAATTTATACGCATATGCAAACTTTTTTTTCAGAGACCCTCCTTTAAATTTATGTGTCATGTTTGCAAACAATTTATTTTGTCTTTTTAGACTCTGCAAGCAACTTTTTTCAATACTTTTCACCACCCATCCCCCTCTAAAAAATAATTGTCCATACCTTACCGCGTTCAAGCACACCAAGCCTGGGTCGAAGACTTTCACTGGGAAAATAATTTATTTCATATATTTCTAGGAACAAAAATGGCAATGGCACCAAATTTAGCCCACAGTTCAGTAGGCAGTTTCAACGTCCTCGATGTTTTAAGTTAGTATTAGAGCTTCTACTAAAAAAATAGCCAACATTTCAGGAATTGGCGCAGTGTTCAGGGAAATGATCAAACAAAAAGGCGCCAAATATTTTCAGCATTTCACGTTTGGAATGACCATGACGATAATAATTAACTATTTAGTTTAAATTAAATTATTATTAAACATTCATTTAGTTTTCATTTTTCAATGACTGTAAACCCGTGCAAGGAGTGCAGAGTAGTGCCCTTAGTTTCATTTACAGCCTCCGCATATTTATCAGATTGGCAAACACTCTGTCAGGTACAAATGTAATGGCGTTTGAATTCGATAATAATTAACTATGTTGTTGAAGTTAAATTATTACATTAGGTTTCATTTTTCATTGAGTATAAACCCATGCAATGTTTGCAGTGCAGTGCGCTTAGTTTCACTTACAGATAACGCAGATTAGTCAGATTGGCAAACACTCTGTCAGGTAGAAATGTAATGGCGTTTGAAGTCAAATATCTGCCAAAATTACGTAATGCAATACGTAAGACGATAATGTTTTAAAACCGATTTCACTGTTACGCGACTTTTATATTCAAAACACCTCTGACCTGTTTCAAAGTTATGTAATCTGTTTACTTTTCGGTTGCTAGTATCCTAACAGCAACCTTAAAATCAAAGTTTGCGATTTGCGCAGCATCAATTTTGGTGATTTCTGACTGACATTATGTAAAGATGTTGAAATTTAAATACGATGTCATTTGAGCGCAAAATGACGTCACTGTAGACACGCGGTTTTCATTAACCCCAATTCTTCTAGTGTGATCGTCCAGGTGAGGGTAGTTCTCAGAAAGACTGCTTGTTGGTGACTGACGTTTCGACAACCTGTGTGGAAGTCATCTTCAGAGTCAAGTGAAATGTACTAATTAGTCAGTCGCTGGTGTCTCTGGTCCTAGAAACAGATTGGTCAGTTTAGACGTGATGTTATTGGCTGTTAAGACTCGTTGGAAGTTCGTAAGAAGTGATAAGTCAATTTTTGTCAGTTTCGATCCGTCTATTGCTAGTCAAATTAGTGACGGTCCTGTTTGCCGGGTCAAAGTTCGTTCGTCTGTTTTGTTAACGTCGTGAAAAAGTCCTTTGTAAGGTGCTTTCAATTGTTTGCGCCGGTTAAGAGGTGTTCGTTATAAGTTGATGTAACAGCTTTCTAGAGTCAGTCGTTGAAAGTTGTTAGTACTGTAGATAATGTATTTCTAAGAGCTGTGGTTTGTCAGTCGATGGTGTTCAGCAATGTGGATTATGTTTATCTCAACATTTCGTCGCTCGTTTGTGTTCAGTAAGTCTCGTGTCGGCGTTTCTATCAGTCTTGCCGATTTAAGTGGCCTGGCAGTCGGAGCAGTTGATCTTCTAAACTGCTCATAGGCGTTGTTTGTTGCCCGGTTCGTCCCAGTCTTAAACGCTCAGAGCGGAAAAACCCCATCAGCATGCGCGCGACTTAGCTGAGCGCCAGTCTCTTTTGAGTTCGAAGTTTGAAAAAATAACGGCGATGTAAATAAAAAACGTCACGAAACTGACTTGTTATGCTACTACCGAAATGACCACTGGTAAGTAACGATATTTTCTCGGTACCAGTGGGTAAACTTGGTTTTTGGTATCATCGTCACGGTGGGCACAACGTGACCAAAAAGGTGCATTAGGAAATAACTTTTCACGTTTTAAGGCAGGCTACCTGAATTTTTCCATCAATATAGAACTCGTCACTCTAAGAAATCGTATGTTATTTTGTTTTTCAAGTTTCGACACTTTTGGCGGGAAAATGGCGTCACAAATTGTGCGCCAAAATTATGACGGTTTCTGAAAGAACATGTCACGAGGATTCTAAAACTGATCAAATATGTGAAATATGTTGAACCAATCAAAAGTTATGGTGTATTTAATTTGGAATTCTGAGCTATTTCTAGAAACAAAATGGCGGAAAATGCAACCGTCAATACACCATAACTTTTGATTGGAACAACATATTTCAGATATGTGTTCAGTTTTAGAATCCACGTGACGTTTGCTTTCAGGTGCTGTGCGGTTCGTATCACTTAGGGACGGACCATTATATTTTTTTAGGGGGGAGGGATGAAAAATGTTCCTCAACAAAATTGTTTTTAATTTATACGCATATGCAAACTATTTTTTCAGAGACCCTCCTTTAAATATATGTGTGTCATGTTTGCAAACAATTTATTTTGTCTTTTTAGCCTCTGCAAGCAACTTTTTTCAATACTTTTCACCCCCGCTCTAAAACATAATTGTCCATCCCTTACCGCGTTAAAGCACACCAAGCCTGGGTCGAAGACCTTCACTGGGAAAATAATTTATTTCATATATTTCTAGGGACAAAAATGGCAATGGCACCAAATTTAGCCAACAGTTCAATAGGCTGTTTCAGCAGTGCGCTTTAGTTTCACTTACAGATAACGCAGATTAGTCAGATTGGCAAACACTCTGTCAGGTAGAAATGCAATGGCGTTTGAAGACAAAGCTCTGCAAAATTACGTAATGCAATAAGTAATACGATAATAATTAACTATTTTGTTTAAAGTAATTAAAATATTACATTAGGTTTCATTTTTCAATGACTGTAAACCCATGCAATGTTTGCAGTGCAGTACACTTAGTTTCACTTACAGATAACGCAGATTAGTCAGATTGGCAAACACTCTGTCAGGTAGAAATGTAATGGGTTTGAAGACGATAATAATTAACTATTTTGTTGAAGTTAAATTATTACATTCAGGTTTCATTTTTCAATGACTGTTAAACCAATGCAATGTTTGCAGTGCAGTGAGCTTAGTTTCACTTACATATAAAACAGATTATTCAGATTGGCAAACACTCTGTCAGGTACAAATGTAATGGCGTTTGAAGACAAATTTCTACAAAATTATATAATGCAATACGTAAGACGATAATATTTACACCGATTTCACTGTTACGCGACATTTTTATTCAAAATACCTCTGAGCTGTTTGAAAGTTATGTAATCTGTTTACTTTTCGGTTGTTAGTAACAGTTTTAGCAACCTTATAATCAAAGTTTGCGATTTGCGCAGCATCAATTTTGGTGATTTCTGACTGACATTATGTAAAGATGTTGAATTTCAAACACGGTGTCATTTGAGCGCAAAATGACGTCATAGTCGACACGCGGTTTTCATTAACCCCAATTCGTCTAGTGTGATCATCAAGGTGAGAGTAGTCCTGAGAAGGACTGCTTTTCGGTGACTGACGTTTCGACGACCTGTGTGGAAGTCATCTTCAGAGTCAAGTGAAATGTACTACAGTGTAATTAGTCAGTCGATGGTGTCTCTGGTCCTAGAAACTGATTGGTCAGTTTAGACGTGATGTTTTTGGCTGTTAAGACTCGTGGGAAACTGGTAAGCAGTGATACGGTCAGTTGTTGTCAGTTTCGATCCGTCTATTGTTAGTCAAATTAGTGACGGTCCAGTTTGAGGTCAAAGTTCGTTCGTCTGTTTTGTTAACGTCGTGAATAAGTCCTTTGTAAGGTGCTTTCAATTGTTTGCGCCGGTTAAGAGGTGTTCGTTATAAGTTGATGTAACAGCTTTCTAGAGTCAGTCGTTGAAAGTAGTGAGTACTGTAGATAATGCATTTCTAAGAGCTGTGGTTTGTCATTCGATGGTGTTCAGCAACGTGGATTATGTTTATCTCAACATTTCGTCGCTTGTTTGTGTTCAGTCAGTCTCGTGTTTGGCGTTTCTGCTAGTCTCGCCGATTTAAGTGGCCTGGCAGTCGGAGCAGTTGATCTTGTAAACTGCTCATAGGCGTTGTTTGTTGCCCGGTTCGTCCCAGTCCTTAACGCTCAGAGCGGCAAAACCCCATCAGCATGCGCGCGATTTAGCTAAGTGCCAGTCTCTTTTGAGTTCGAAGTTTGAAAAAATAACGGCGATGTAAATAAAAAACGTCACGAAACTGACTTGATATGCTACTATCGCAATGACCCCTGGTAAGTACCGATATTTTCTCGGTACCAGTGGGTAAACTTGGTTTTTGGTATCATCGTCACGGTGGGCACAAAGTGACCAAAATGGTGCAGTAGGAAATATTTTTTCACGTTTTGATGCAGGTTATCTGAATTTTTCCATCAATATAGAACTCGTCATTCTAAGAAATCGTATGTTATTTTGTTTTTCAAGTTTCGACACTTTTGGCGGGAAAATGGCGTCAAAAACATTCTGCGCCAAAATTATGACGGTTTCTGAAAGAACATGTCACGAGGATTCTAAAACTGATCAAATATGTGAAATATGTTGAACCAATCAAAAGTTATGGTGTATTTAATTTGGAATTCTGAGCTATTTCTAGAAACAAAATGGCGGAAAATGCAATCGTCAATACACCATAACTTTTGATTGAAACAACATATTTCAGATATGTTTTCAGTTTTAGAATCCTCTTGACATTTGCTTTCAGGTGCTGTGCGCTTCGTTTCACTTAGGGACGGACCATTATTTTTTTTAGGGGGGAGGGATAAAAAATGTTCCTTACAAAACAAAATTTAATTTATACGCATATGCAAACTTTTTTTTCAGAGACCCTCCTTTAAATAGATGTGTCATGTTTGCAAACAATTTATTTTGTCTTTTTAGACTCTGCAAGCAACTTTTTTCAATACTTTTCACCACCCATCCCCCTCTAAAAAATAATTGTCCATACCTTACCGCGTTCAAGCACACCAAGCCTGGGTCGAAGACTTTCACTGGGAAAATAATTTATTTCATATATTTCTAGGGACAAAAATGGCAATGGCACAAATTTAGCCCACAGTTCAGTAGGCAGTTTCAACGTCCTCGATATTTTAAGTTAGTATTAGAGCTTCTACTAAAAAAATAGCCAACATTTCAGAAATTGGCCCAGTGTTCAGGGAAATCATCAAACAAAAAGGCGCCAAATATTTTCAGCATTTCACGTTTGGAATGACCATGACGATAATAATTAACTATTTAGTTTAAGTTAAATTATTATTAAACATTCATTTAGTTTTCATTTTTCAATGACTGTAAACACGTGCAAGGAGTGCAGAGTAGTGCCCTTAGTTTCATTTACAGCCTCCGCATATTTATCAAATTGTCAAACACTCTGTCAGGTACAATTGTAATGGCGTTTGAATTCGATAATAATTAACTATTTTGTTGAAGTTAAATTATTACATTAGGTTTTATTTTTCATTGAGTATAAACCCATGCAATGTTTGCAGTGCAGTGCGCTTAGTTTCACTTACAGAAAACGCAGATTAGTCAGATTGGCAAACACTCTGTCAGGTAGAAATGTAATGGCGTTTGAAGACAAATATCTGCAAAATTACGTAATGCAATACGTAAGACGATAATGTTTAAAACCGACTTCACTGTTACGCGACTTTTTTTATTCAAAACACCTCTGACCTGTCTCAAAGTTAAGTAATCTGTTTACTTTTCGGTTGCTAGTATCCTAACAGCAACCTTAAAATCAAAGTTTTCGATTTGCGCAGCATCAATTTTGGTGATTTCTGACTGACATTATGTAAAGATGTTGAAATTTAAATACGATGTCATTTGAGCGCAAAATGACGTCACTGTAGACACGCGGTTTTCATTAACCCAAATTCTGCTAGTGTGATCGTCCAGATGAGGGCAGTCCAGAGAAGGACTGCTTTTTGGTGACTGGCGTTTCGACAACCTGTGTGGAAGTCATCTTCAGAGTCAAGTGAAATGTACTAATTAGTCAGTCGCTGGTGTCTCTGGTCCTAGAAACGGATTGGTCAGTTTAGACGTGATGTTATTGGCTGTTAAGACTCGTTGGAAGTTCGTAAGAAGTGATAAGTCAATTTTTGTCAGTTTCGATCCGTCTATTGCTAGTCAAATTAGTCACGGTCCTGTTTGCCCGGTCAAAGTTCGTTCGTCTGTTTTGTTAACGTCGTGAATAAGTCGTTTGTAAGGTGCTTTCAATTGTTTGCGCCGGTTAAGAGGTGTTCGTTATAAGTTGATGTAACAGCTTTCTAGAGTCAGTCGTTGAAAGTTGTTAGTACTGTAGATAATGTATTTCTAAGAGCTGTGGTTTGTCAGTCGATGGTGTTCAGCAATGTGGATTATGTTTATCTCAACATTTCGTCGCTCGTTTGTGTTCAGTAAGTCTCGTGTCGGCGTTTCTATCAGTCTTGCCGATTTAAGTGGCCTGGCAGTCGGAGCAGTTGATCTTGTAAACTGCTCATTGGCGTTGTTTGTTGCCCGGTTCGTCCCAGTCTTAAACGCTCAGAGCGGAAAACCCCATCAGCATGCGCGCGACTTAGCTGAGCGCCAGTCTCTTTTGAGTTCGAAGTTTGAAAAAATAACGGCGATGTAAATAAAAAACGTCACGAAACTGACTTGTTATGCTACTACCGAAATGACCCCTGGTAAGTAACGATATTTTCTCGGTACCAGTGGGTAAACTTGGTTTTTGGTATCATCGTCACGGTGGGCACAACGTGACCAAAAAGGTGCATTAGGAAATAACTTTTCACGTTTTAAGGCAGGTTACCTGAATTTTTCCATCAATATAGAACTCGTCACTCTAAGAAATCGTATGTTATTTTGTTTTTCAAGTTTCGACACTTTTGGCGGGAAAATGGCGTCACAGATTGTGCGCCAAAATTATGACGGTTTCTGAAAGAACATGTCACGAGGATTCTAAAACTGAAAAATATGTGAAATATGTTGAACCAATCAAAAGTTATGGTGTATTTAATTTGGAATTCTGAGCTATTTCTAGAAACAAAATGGCGGAAAATGCAACCGTCAATACACCATAACTTTTGATTGGAACAACATATTTCAGATATGTGTTCAGTTTTAGAATCCTCGTGACATTTGCTTTCAGGTGCTGTGCGCTTCGTTTCACTTAGGGACGGACCATTATATTTTTTTTAGGGGGAGGGATGAAAAATGTTACTCGACAAAAATTTTTTTGATTTATACGCATATGCAAACTATTTTTTCAGAGACCCTGCTTTAAATATATGTGTGTCATGTTTGCAAACAATTTAATTTGTCTTTTTAGACTCTGCAAGCAACTTTTTTCAATACTTTTCACCACCCACCCCCCTCTAAAAAATAATTGTCCATCCCTTACCGCGTTCAAGCACACCAAGCCTGGGTCGAAGACTTTCACTGGGAAAATAATTTATTTCATATATTTCTAGGGACAAAAATGGCAATGGCACCAAATTTAGCCCACAGTTCAGTAGGCAGTTTCAACATCCTCGATATTTTAAGTTAGTATTAGAGCTTCTACTAAAAAAATAGCCAACATTTCAGGAATTGGCGTGGTGTTCAGTGAAATCATCAAACAAAAATGCTTTTAAGATGCTAGCCAAACATTTTCAGCATTTTACGTTTGGAATGACCATGACGATAATAATTAACTATTTTGTTTACATGTAAGTTAAATTATTATTAAACATTCATTTAGTTTTCATTTTTCAATGACTGTAAACCCGTGCAAGGAGTGCAGAGTGGTGCCCTTAGTTTCATTTACAGCCTCCGCATATTTATCAGATTGGCAAACAGTCTGTCAGGTACAAATGTAATGGCGTTTGAATTCGATAATAATTAACTATTTTGTTGAAGTAATTAAATTATTACATTAGGTTTCATTTTTCAATGACTGTAAACCCATGCAATGTTTGCAGTGCAGTACACTTAGTTCCACTTACAGCATCCATAGATTTATCAGATTGGCAAACACTCTGTCAGGTAGAAATGTAATGGCGTTTGAAGACAAATCTCTGCAAAATTACGTAATGCAATAAGTAAGACGATAATATTTACCACCGATTTCACTGTTACGTGACCTCTGAGTTGTTTCAAAGTTATGTAATCTGTTTACTTTTCGGATGCTAGTATCCTAACAGCAACCTTATAATCAAAGTTAGCGATTTGCGCAGCATCAATTTTGGTGATTTCTGACATTATATAAAGATGTAGGCTCCATTTCTGCCGCTCACTCGAGTCCGGTCTTCGTTCCTCCCCGAGAAGAACGGCTGGACGCGTGAGCAAACAGCCGTCTTTGTGACGTAATCAAAAAATTAATTTATGTAACGCTACTCCGGCTCGAGACATTCGTTTATTTTCCATTATCTCTCATTATCTGATGTGAAATATTCCGCGAAGGATGTTGATTTTTCGCCTTTATTGTGAAGCTATATGACTGAAAACCCGGGTTGAAAAATATTACAAGATGTAACATGACCAGTCCGTGACAAGAAGCAATGTTTTGATGCAATTTCGCCAGAGATGTCGCGTTCTGGCACCACATATTTTACGTCAAATCCCAGATAAAATTCATCACACAAGTTTACCGACTGTTTTGTGTATTGTATAGTACATGTCGAATGTCCAAATGGATCTCATTAGTTGCCTTGTGCGGTTGTAATGGCTTAGCTCCCTGGCTTAGCCCGAACTTTCCGTGATGTATTTCCTGGGTGGTGATGAAAACTCCATCCTGTTGGTTGAATTACATCATGCCCATTAATTGACATTAACGATTCCTATTGCATATATCTTCGAGAGTTTCAAGGTTAAATGTCTCTTGAAGACGATCGAACGCCGGCCCAAACAACTCTTTGCATCCGTGAAAGATAATTTATGCCGGGCGAAATTCTGCAGGCGCTGCTCTGATTGGTTAACCTTAACAATGGCCAACTCACGAGTCCAGCCGTGAGTTCGGGGGAGGAGCGCGGGCTCATTTTCCCGAACAGCGGCTGGTAATCGAGCCTAGTAAAGATGTTGAAATTCAAATACGATGTCATTTGAGTGCAAAATGACGTCACAGTAGACACGCGGTTTTCATTAACCCCAGAATTTCTGACATTTCCGAAAAATCCAAGATCCAAGATGACGGATCCAATATTGCGGATTTTTTTAAACATATGACGTCATTTTGGCGTGATAAGATGTCATAATTGACATGTGACTGTCAATAAAATAAACATTTTTGGATACTTAAACACGAAGACGCACTATAAAAGGCTAAGCTCCTCCTACTTTCCTCATACTTTCCATCTAATTTGCATTTTAGTTCTGCACGTGGAGGCTAGAGCTTTGTAATGTTCTTGTATTCCTTTACAATTTTTGTATCCACTATATGAACATAAAACTTGATAACGTCTCAAATTTCCTCGTTTGTTCTCGGTAAGATGTGAATTAAAACTTTTAGAACAGATAATTCAAAATTATGTACTTCAAATATGAAACTTTCGCAAGCGAGTTTGAATTTCGCAGGTTGTGTCAGCGTAAACACGCACGTTAGTTATGATAATATTCTATGTTCTTTTGCTATTTCTTGTACACAGAAATATTTCAAGAAACTAGTCGAAAAAAAATTGTTATTCCGTGGGGTTTAGAATGATTAGTAAAGAAAAACGAAAAATTATTTACTCTCTACTGACGACTAATTTTCAGCTATTGTCTCGTTCGCTGTTGATTGACAAATGATCTCGAGGTACCTTAGGTACCTATCCTTTTATAGTGCGTCTTCGTGTTTAACCCACCATATAAGTTTCATTTCTATAACGTGAATACTTTTGGAGATACATACCCAGCCATACAAAAGAAAAAAAGCCTAGGCACAATAAGCAAATTGGAGTTTGAAGAATTGGTGTAGTGTGCATGCGTTTTTATCCTAAATTTGTTCTCTGTTTTTGTTATTTTGGTTTTGTTATTTATTATATTTAAAATGTGTTCTTTTGTTATTTAAATTTGACTTATGTTGTATTTTTGACTTATGCTTGTTTTTATCCCGACGCGCGCATGTGCTTTTCAGAGCTCCGATTTGGCTTATAGGGTAAAAACAAAGTAAAATTATGGCAAATTTGGATAAAGAACAACGATGTGTCATGCCAAAAGTTAAAGACAGTTGAAGTCCTCGCGAGCAGATTCCGACCCCTCGGTCTGAGTAGGGTTATTTATTTATTATATTTAACGTCTTACCCCAAATCACAATTATTTAAACTGAAAACAAACCCAATCCAAATAGGGTTAACAAATAAAGCAAAATAGATTAAAAAATTGAAATGCCTCAGTAGACATCCTTACATCTTATCTGTAATTATTGACGCGCATTTAACAATGTCTCCGACTGATGTTGCATTCCGGCAAGATAGGGTATTATCCCCATGATACAAATGCGTCGTGTAGAAACATTTCAGCCCGCAATCTAAAAAAATGTGTACAAAATGCAAATGTCATGCATTTTCTTAACAACAAGCAAATTTAAATTAATCATTAACTTAGGTAGAAGTCCTAGCAATTTATTTTAACCCTCGGACGTAGAAGAGGAAGGGGGGGGGGGGGGGGGGATTTCGGCCTTGGGATGCTAAAACTATCAGTTTCCCTTCCGGGCATTTGGATATGACATCTGTTGTTCACAGTTTTTGACGTTGTTATGGTAACCGCGTGATAACATTCAGATTAATCCAAACTTCGAATTTTTGAACGTAATTCTTTGATGTAACCACAAGCAAATAGACATTGTGGTATTAGTAAATTTAAACATCCGATTATTGGTTTTGAATAATTTTGCATCGATTCATGCTTTTTACTGACGTCATGAGGAAATGGCTCAAGGCTAACTTCTAAGGGCATAATGCTTTCAATGTGTGAAAACTCAAGGAGGGAGGGTGTATATGGTCGATCACCCCCTTCTCCTATGACTTTGAATGTACTTCCGATCGGGACTAAAGGGAGTGTTTCACGGTTCGGCGCATGTGCACGCTTATCAACTTTGTCCGTTTAAAAAAACACTAACATGTACTTCTCGATACTTCAGTAATCACATACTATAATTAGTCCAAGCAAAACGACGAATGATCAAAATTCACAAAAAAAATTCAACGGATTATACGAGAATGTCGACATTGAATACCAGAATAAATTACCAGAATAAAGTGTCCTGGCCTCGTGGTGTAAGGCGCTAACTTTTAAATCTGATCTTCTGGACTGATGGCGAGGGTTCAAATCCGCCTGGTCCTTTTTTTTGGTCTTTTTTTTGACGGGGAAATTACACTGACTTCAACTAAACACTGCCCTTGAAATGTCCACAGTAAACAGGGCCGTAGCTAGAATTTTTTGAATGGGGGGCAATGAAGCGAGTGCCGAAGGCGCGAGCCGCTAGGGGGGTCTGGGGGCATGCCCCCCAGAAAATTTTGAAATCTAGAGGCTCGGAAATGCTATTTTGAGCATTTTCCATGAGATATTTTGTCAAAAAATCAATCTCGATTCAGTGTAAAATGACAGGTATTTTTAGTGCTTACAGCAATATTTCCGGGGTTTTGTTACCTTGATACATACCGTATATCGGCCTTAGTACACTAAACATTTTATTAGTCTATTTCGTGTGTAAAAGATGTCTCCAGTTGTATTTCCGCTCCAAAATATATTTCTCAATCAATCGTAAATGTTCAAATTAGTATGGTACCGGGCAGTCAAAATATAACTACTTACTTAGTTACCTGAGAAGTAAGAAGTTCTCGCCTCTTCGTTCCCCATCATCTTGATTAATATGCCGAGCAAAATCTGGGGAGATCGAGTACCAAGCCTTTGAAATGTTCAATCTTGTTTTTGAAAGACCCTCGGCATATATTTTTATCAAGAAGGCGGCTGTTTGAACGCGAAAAAAACATACGCAGTTTTCGTTTTTCAGAAAGCATTACCCATTCTTGGGGGGGCAACTGCCCCCCTTTGCCCCCCCGCTAGCTACGGCCCTGGTAAAAGGAACAACTACTCAAAACTTTCTCCATGCTTTTGAAAATAGCGTTTATCGAATAACCAGAACGGAAGTTGCATTGTTGTGACTTCAACTTAATACTGCCGTCGACAGAAATAGGAACGACTACTCAAGAATCAGTCTCAAAGTACGATTAATAACGGCATATGACTTAGTTTGCATTTGAGCTAGAATATGATGTATTTAGAAGACTTTGCTATACATGTGGCTAAAATTACAGAATATTTCTTAATAAAAATGACCCAAAAGAAACAATGTAGCTGTTCTCACCTGTAAAAATGATTGACACTTTGCCCACGTCATGCCCATACTTGCTGATTGCCACACAACTGTAGTTTGCTTCTTCATTTATTACAAATTTCGCAGTGTCTGTTGCATTGACCAGTACTGTTGAGTTTCTTATCAGTGCTGTATATATGGGCCAGGCTCCAGTGGCTGAACATGACAGTGTGTAACCTGGAAAAACTCGTAGAACTGGAGCTGGTAACTTTACTTTGGGTGCAACTATTTTAAGAAAAAAATTAGTTTTCCAAATTAGATAATATTTGCAGCATTCATTGGACAAATAATTTTATTGTGCATTTTGTTCAGAGTTCCAAAGATTACCTGAATTTTTTAATATCACGATCAATTGCCTCCGCTAAAGCATTTGCTTTACATTTGAGCCACAGCACGAGGTATTTGAAGAATTTGTTATACATAAAGCTAAATTGCATAATATTAATGTACTGAAATATTGTTCTCAATATCGAACATATGACGTGATTCTCAGAGGGATTGGGTACCGAGGAGAAGATGTTTAAAACGTTAGCTATCACTCAGAACGAAATTCGCTAGTAACGATTTCTTCTAGAACCGTCCACTAATCCCCTCTTTAACCGCTGCGTTGCGTGGTTTGTTCTGGTGGCATCCATGGAAATGTGGCTTCAAATTTCACTCATGTGGAAACGCCACAGAGTCTTTTAAAATAACATTTGTACTCACCTTCTAGTGTGATATCTACATTCCACACGAATAGCAAGAAAATAATTCCCTTGGTGCAAAATAATCTCATGTCCATAATCACACCAGCATTCCACCAGTACTATGGGACCTGTATATAAAGACGATTTACGCGAAGGAGATTAATTTAATTTTGAGAAATACAACTTTAATTATAGAGAAAAATATATTCGCAGTTACGTAATCAAGCTTCAAGGTTCATAGAGTCTTAGCACATTTCCCCTTGCTGTAATTACAGGGCCTCCATCAATATTACTGGAGTCCTAAAGTGTACATTCGATAATTTACATTTTTCTTTTTAGGGGGATCTGTACCACGATGCTCCCAATGGGAGAAAGAAAAGAAGACGAATTTCAGTTAGAAAGTTATTGAACATTAAATATATAGCGGTTTATAGTCTTATGTTGTGATATATCATTCAATGAGTTCTATTTCCTTTGTAAGCTGTCATTCGATGGAGCGAAAGTTGGGTCATCAGTGGGCGGTCCTTTTGACTTGAATCACTCCTCGATTAATGGTTCGTCAGCATTGATTTCCTGTTGGCTGACCGTTGTCAGAGATGAGATGAAATTATTTCAAGAAGATGTTCAAAGACCTAAATAACTTGTTGGCCGCTTTCTGTCTCGAAGCAATACGCCCAAAGAAAAATATTTTCGTTGGCAAAGACTTTTCAATTTTGAAGAGAAAAGCTTCAAAATAAAAAATCGCCAGCACAATTAAAGCAATACGTGAGGGTTTTTGCCTATTTGTGGGTGTACTTTGTGCAAATGGTTTGGGGTTATTTGAATGGATATATGAGGGAGACAGGTCATGTCAATGTTTTGCTTGATTAGTTTGTAGATAAACCTTCATCGCACATATCATACATTTCCCAGATTCGTTCTGCAGCAATGTTTGTGTAAATAAATACGTTACGTTGACTGAATAGTTACCTATCAGCCTCGTACCCAGTCGTCTCTCTATTTCCAAGAAAATGGGCACGCATGGTCCCTCGCACTTCGCGGTCGTTATCAGTCGCTCGCGCTTCGCGCTCATCAATCGCATGAGGAGAAGGCTTAATGGTTTACGGGTGAATTGTAACATTGTACACATAAGGAGATAGAACAGTAGAACAAAAGCCTATATACCCGTGCTTTTTAATTTAATTCATTGCTGTTCACCACACAGAATGTGCCTATGACGTAATTTTCCAGATACAAGTTTGGGAAGCTTTGTTTTAATTCTTACTGTATTGGGTTTTACTTTTTTAGTGTCAACTGCTACCAATCTCGTTCCTAAATAATATATATGTTGAAAGTACAACCGCTTTTATATGGGCTGAGGCTCCTGCTTTTCAAGTTATCTCCTCCTTTTATTATTTATTCCCTTTTTGGTGAGTTTGCAAAGAAGAGGAAGAACAAAAAATAATTTAAAACGTAAATAAGTAGGCATAGCACGAGATAAATAGAAGCAAACCAAAAAACAATGATCTCAAACAGCTCGTTTATTTACCCAATAGAAGAATTTGTCTTCTGGTTCAAGTTTCTTACGAATCTGACGAATTTCTTTAACACAATATGACATCACGATAAAAAGACCAAAAAGAAAAAGGAAAGCAAAGCAAACGAAGGTAAACGCCCAAGAAAACGAACAGGACGAACGGCGCCTCAAATTGACGACAATAACAAATTATCAGATGAAACCGACAGTAGAGATCACAAAACGACTATGCGGTCAGAAATTAGATTACCTGGGTAAGAATTGCTTTTACCTTCCACAGTTAGTTTTACAGGCACAGTATGCGAGTATTCGAGTAAATAAATGCACGCGAGTACCGTCGCACGCTCCGAAAGAAAGAGCGACTTGTGCGCTGTTTTGTTATTACAGAATCAAGTCAACCTAATAACACGACTTCATTTTTGCTTCTAGTTGACTCTGGAAAAAAACCTATGTCGCTCGCTGCTAGTGAAGCGGCAGACTCATTCGTTGATGATTCGTTGTTTCTTGTCAATTTTCATTTGAATTCTTTGGCTTTGGTTTTGCCAGCGAAAACGGACGCGGTCTCTTTTTCATTTTAAAGGAAATCAAAAGAAACAGATGGAAGCAATCTTTTTGCAATATTTTCTGACTGACAACCTCGCATACAACAACTCTCCAAATCGCTATGATATCAGTCGGCCGATTGTCACGATACACTATTGCGGGATAATTGAAGATATGGACTGAAATGTCAACCAGCCAATTATAGAAAAATAATGAAGGAAATATTTAATGTTCAATAACTTTCCACAGAAATAACATTTTGAGGTAGTTTTTTTTAAATCAAAGCTCTTTGTGTGATCTATCAAAAACTCGAAAAATTGATCGAAAATATCACAAAATGGTAATTGTTTAGGAAGGCTGATACCTAAACGTTTATTCTAATATATTATTGCTAGACTGTAAGATATTCAACTTAATAAAACTTTCAGATGATTGAATTATTAAGAGCAGAAGTCAGCACAAATCAATCATTCCGTGGTGGGAGTCAGTCCAAAATACAAATTATTCCCATATTACAAACGTATGTAAATAAAAATGTTTGAAGAACTAAGACCGATTGTGATATCGGGAAGTTAAAAAAGGTGCATGAAATATCAGTCGCTTGCTCCAGGGCTATCTTTTGTTCTTTTGACAGATTGATACTGACAATTAAATTTCGTTCATGGTTTTTCTCATTTAAGCCTTCGAATCGAAAATAACATAACTTAGGGGAAGCAATACTTGGGTCTTGGGACTGCGGAGCCAATGGAACAAGAAAAATAAAGAAACTGTTTTAACAGTACTCATACGTAGAAGCAAATTAAAAAATCCATTTCGTTTAGTTTTTAATAAAATAGTGTTTTAGTGTCCCCTTGTTGTGGTTTCAAATAAAATAACCTCCGTTCAAGAAAAGGTAATTTACAATTCTTCGCGTACAATTCTTCTTTTGCTAACAGAAGTGTGTTATTTCCTCGACATATTTTACTAAAAACATATCTAATATAGTTCTAGTAAATAAATCGACTTTGTTTAACGAGGGTATCACTTAACAGTCTTGCGACTGACAAACCCGTGGCCTTCGGATCCCAGATCGAATTGGAATTTAGAAGTGTTGGTTTTTGAGGAAGTGCAGTTCTCAAAGATTATTTCAAAAAAAAAAAACTCGACCGATATTTCTCCAATAAAGACTTCACCCTAGTTCAATAACATCTATGTTCTAGTGAGCTTAAATTTTTCAAGACTAAATGGGTTAAAACGTACTGTGGCTCATAACCCAAACTCATAATATAAGCTTTCATAGACTTTGATGTATGTTAAATATTTGTAAACTTCCTTTGCCTTGATATCGTTTTATTGACTACAAAATCCAGACATGATTTCTTCAAATCTTCACCTTCATTGGTCTTCATAGTTTCGTCTTGATCGCGTAACAAAGTAAAAACAATCTTGAACTATAAGTCAAAACTTGAATGATGATACTTAATTTCTGATGGAGGCAGTTTGACAATAATAGTTTGAAAGATGAAGGGATTTTTTGTTTGATTCTGAAAGTTAAAAATTCCAGCTGAGACTTAAGGATGTTTTAATGTTGCCTCTGAAATATTGGACGCTAACTCCATTGCTCCTTTTCATTTAAAGTTATTGTTTATATACCGACTTTTAAATTTATTTACACCGTCTTTGTGAAATCACATTTATGTTTCAGTGAACCTGATAGTTTTTATATCGTACGTTAAATTATGAAAATTAAAAATTCATTTAAAATACCTGTTAGACAGATCTGTAGCCCCGAGCTGGTCTTGAACTAGAAGCAGTATAACTTACCAGCGTTAGCAAGAAATAAAAACTTTAACACCTTGCAGCTGCTATTTTATTTGCTAAATGTTTGCATCATCATTCCCCATGATAGCATTGTTTTTGTGATGTGCATAAAGTAATTAAGTCCGCCTCTTTCCCAATAACGATGGATAAGTGACGTAAATTACAGATCTCTTATTTTTTTAATAACACAAATTCTTTCATTGTCAAAAATCTATTACAGATCTAACAGCCAATTTTCCTTTGTATGCTTTAATGAAAAAGCCTATAGCAAAGTTACCTTTCGTTTCATCTTGTCTTAAAGGTTATTCCAATATTTTATTGCTAGACTGTAAGATATTAAACTTAAAAAAACTTTCAGATGATTGAAGTATTAAAGACGAAGACGCACTACAAAAGAAGGTTGTCTAAGGAAGACAGGCTTCATTTGTCAATCATCAGCGAATGACAATAGCTCCAAATTAGCAGCGAATCAAATGTTCAGTTCTTCTTCCGAAATTATAAAGAGTAAGAGTAAAAATATTTATTTATTTCACCATTAAATAGTTTGTTTTCCAAGAAATAGCAACCGCAAGAAGATGAGTTTTTAGGCAAAATTATTACTAGAAGTAACATTTACATAACTCCAAACCCGCGAAATTCAGCCACATTTTAATTTTACTCCATATTTTGTTCATACTGGTGTCAATTCAAATGTTCGTATGGTCAATCGAGCAAGCTTTGAGAAATTGGTTTTAGCGATGCTAACATTTCTAAACAAATGCAAGAGTGTAGCAGAAGTTCCACGTACAAAACTAAAATGCAAATTAGATGGGAAAGTAGGAGGAGCTGAGCCCCCCTTTTCTAGTGCGCATGCGTCTTCGTGTTTAAGAGCGGATGTTAACAAAGTTCAGTTATTCCATGGTAGTCCAAAAAATAAAACTATGCACAAATTACAAACGCATGTAAAAAATAAAAAATATATCTTTTTTTAAGAACTAAGGCCGATTGTGATTAAGGTACATGAAATACTAATCGTTAGCTGGAAGGCTTTCTTTTGACAGCTTGATATATACAGACAATTACATTTCGTTTCACGGTTTTTCTCATATGAGCCTATATGAATCGAAAATAATATCCGTTTAGGGGAAGCAATACTTGGGTCTTGGGACTGCGGAACCAATGGAACAAGAGAAAGTCAAGGAAAAATTACTTATTCGTGCGTAGAAGCAAATTAAAAATCCATTTATTTTAGTTTTAATAAAATAGTGCACGTTTTAGTGTCCCCTTGTTTTGGTTTCAAATAAAATAACCCCGTTAAAGCAATGATAATTTACAATTCTTCGCGTAAACCTTTGCTAATAGAAGTGCGTTATTTCCTCAAAATACTTTACTAAAAACATATTTGATACAGTTCTCCAAGATTCTTGCCAAAAAAGCTCGACCAATATTTCCCCAATACGGGACTCAAGCTAGTTTAATAACATATATGTCCTTGCGAACTTATATTTTTTCAAGACTTTAAGGGTTAAAACTTACTGTGGCTCATAACCCAAGCTCATAATATCTGAGCCCTTTTATAGGCTTTGATGTATGTAAAATATTTGTAAACCTCCTTTGCCTTGATATCGTTTTATTTCCAACAGAATCCAGACAGAAACAATTTCTTCAAAAATTGTCACCTTCAAGGTTCGTCTTGATCGCTAAAAGAAGTTATGGCACGATATTTTAAGTCATTTTTGCGAACTGCAAAATCACCTTTAAATTGAAGAAGGCCTCGAAATAGTTGTTTACTAAGGTATAAAAACACGAAAGAGGTGATAATAAACCAAACTGGAACAAGGATGGTTGAGGATGGACAAGATTAAGACGGATCAAGATGCGCCATCCGTGACGTAGCCCCTTTAACAAAGTAAAGTACTCTTGAACTATAAAGAAGACAAAAATTGAATCATGATACTTGAATTCTGATGGAGGCAGTTCGACAATAATATATTGGAAGATGAAAGGATGTTCTGTTTCATTCTGAATGCCAAATACTGCTAGCTGAGACTTAAGAGCGTTTTAAAGCTGCCTCTGAAATATTGGACGCTAACTCCATTGCTTACTTTCATTTAAAGCTGTTGTCTATATATTGATTATTGAATATATATTCACCGTCTTTATGAAATCAGTTATTTTTCAATGAACATCGTACGTTACATTATGGAAAGGAAAAATAAGAAATTAAAAATTCATTTGAATTACCTGGAAGACAGATCTGTAACCCCGCGCTGGTCTTGAACTATATATAGAAGCAGTATGACTTACCAGCGTTAGCAAGAAATAAAAACTTCAACACCTTGCAGCTGCTACTTTTAGTTGTAATATTTTGGCATCATCTCTCCCCATAATAGCATTGTTTTTTATTGAGATGTGCTTGTTTAACTTGTCAATAAAGTAATCAAATCCTCTTCTTTCTCAATAACGATGGGTGAGTGACATCTATTACAGATCTTTAACGCTTCTGTCATTTTAACTACTGGTTATAATTAGGCCAATTTCCTTGCATGATTCGATAAAAAAGCGTATAGCAAACGTATTGTTTGTTTCATCTGGTCTTAAACGTTTATTCCGATATTTTATTGCTAGATTTTAAGGGATAAACATAATAAAACATTCAGATGATTGAAATATTAAGAGCAGATGTCAGCAAAATTTAATTATTCCGTGGTTGGAGTCAGTCCAAAAATAAAATTATGGCCATATTACACTGAAACGCATGTAAAGAAAAATTTTGAAGAACTGAGGCCGATTGTGATCTCGGGCAGGTTAAAAAGGTGCATGGAATATTAGTCGCTAGCTCCAAGGATTTCTTTTGTTTCTTTTGACAACTTGATACTGGTAATTTAATTCAGTCGCTTCACGGTTTTTCTCATTTGAACCTTTGAATCGAAAATAACATCCATAATTTAGGGAAGCAATACTTGGGTCAAACAATGATGATTTACAATTTTGCTAACAGAAGTGTGTTATTTCCTACACTGAAACGTTTCACTAAAACACGTACAATTCTCAAAGATTCTTGAAGAAAAAAAATAACTCGACCAACATTTCCCCAATACGGAACTCGCGCTAGTTCATCTATATACTATAAGGATAGGAATCGTATGAACGCGACTGCAAGTCGTGATTTATTGGCATAAGTTCTCAAAATTGTACGAGTGACCATAAATCACAAAATGCACGCTGCATTCGTGTGAACGAGCTCTCTTCGTGAAAAAAAACTTTAGTGACGTGGGATATAAGGGAGGACAAGATTGTTCCTGTCGAATTTTAACGATACATTAGCTCAGGGGCACCCAACGGATCGTGGAACGGTCTGTTCAGAAGGCCTATAATCGCCTCAGATATTCGATTAGGGAAATGTCATCTCGAACTTTCTTAATGTGAGAAAATCAATGCATTTTGTTTCGGAGAGACAAAAATATCGTTTTTGGTACATAAAAAGTTCATATAAAGGAACCCTATCTAAGGATCACAATACCAAAAAGGATATCCTATTCAAAGTCATTTGAATAGTACTTGCATGCATAATAAAGTACTATTCACATGACTACATGTTGTGTGCTTAGAATCCAGGCCTTTGAAACAGAAGTGAGGCTGGAGGTGACGTTGTTGTGATACAAACCTTCCTTTTTTCAAATGTAAATTATTCTGTTATTATGTAAACTAGTTTCCGATCTCTATCATCTCATGGTCATCCCTAACCTCGCTTTCATACAGAGCCTTGGTTACATTTCTAACTCATTTTTTAGTCAAATTAATCGTTCAGTATAACATGCAGACTGTAAACTTTGTATAAAATGCGGTCTATAGCTCTGATAAAATGCAGATAATCATATACAGTAACCGCGATTTAACAGTGGTTTCTATCATTCTACCAACCTGAAAACATTTCGCGAAGACGTATAAACAGCCATATTCAGAACGAGCGAGCTTGACTAAGCCTCCAGAATCCAGTAAGCACTGACGTGTATCGATCTTGAGTTTACATCAAATCATCTCTTTGCAGAGGTCGAACTTCAGTCCAATTGTCGATACCTGGCCACAGAGCATATCTGCCTTCTTGTACTAACATCACACAGTCATCTGTTTTACAAGCGTAGAGTAGCAAACTTTTCTCTTTCTTTGCAGATACATAAAACGGAGCAACAACCAGTGGAGGTGATGGCAAACTGAACTTGTGATGAATAATTATCACCGTCAGCACGTGCTCTTGGAATAATTTGCAATGTAAATTTCTAACCTAGCAGAAATCAGTTTCGCCACAGTTTTCAAAGGACTTATAAAAGCTCGGCAGAAAAATTGGCAGGAAAAGAGACGATAGCAAAGGAAATGAGTTACATTTAATATAGGGGTCTAATTTGGATGGCTAATCCTAAAGAATTATCTCTAAATTAGAGGGTCCACATAGGGTCACATAGAGTAGGTGGAGTCAGACGTGGAGGGGTTGTTCGTTGTAACACATTGTAACTCTTTGGATAACCATAACTTCTATAGCTCCTATCTATTTGTCCGACCTCCTTCAAAAGCGAAGTGACAAGGGAACTAGAGCAGATGGCAAGAACCTTCTTATTGTGCCTAGAGTGACGAAATTGACTTTCGATAACCATAACTTATAATGGAAATTATAATCTTCTTAAAAATCCTGGAACTTACAGTTGAAGCCCTCTGCGTCTCCTCGTGTGCGAAAAGGAAGCATTATAAGCAATTTTAAACCTTCACTTCCAGTGGGGAAACGGAGGCGACTGTCATACAATTGGCAACTGTGGAAACGGGTATGTGGAGCAATTTTCATATTCAGTAGAATCCTGATAACTCGAACCCTCGGAGGAAACGAGAAAACAATTCATGTAAGAGCTAAGGAGAACATTAAAATTATCTTGCGAATAAAATAAATAAATTTGGAAATAAATGTCCATTCTCTTGACGTTTACTCTTTATTGATAGTTTATCCTCCGTTATTTTTTGAGGGTTGACATCCGTTTCAGCTTTCGGATTCCTTTCTCGCAATGAGTCACAAACCTTCGAGTTTCGCTTCCATTGTTAATAGCTTCATGTTCGTAACCTGAACACCCGTAGCATGCATATCAGTACTGAATTTATTTCCCCGCAAAATAGAGTGTTTTAAGACAGCCATATTGGTATTCCAACAAATAGGGTATAGAACATTTCACAAAGTAGAGAAAATACGCCCGGAGGTGGGTACTCCCATATAAAAGTGACGGGGGTGATCGTCGTACCTTTTAGGGGTTAACTGATTCGTGGTTTGGAACCGCTTAGGGCGTTAAAATCTGAATGACCTCTATTATAGTTATCCTGGTACTTTTAGGGTATTAAGACGGAAAAAATAGGATAGGAACTAGCTCTGCTTAGAATTGATACCTCTTAGGTGGGAAATTAATTCCAGCCACACCCACAACTAGATTCTGGTACCTTTTAGGGGTTCCTTTCAAAATTTGCGACGATCACCCCGTCACTTTTATATGGCAGTCCCCCCCCCCTCCACCCGGAGAAGGTCGCTCTGCGCGTGTGAGCGGTAGTATTCGTCCAAGCGCAAAGCAGATCCTAGGGGAGGTGGGTGGGGTGGAGGTAAACGCTCCCTCGTCGCTTTCGAACGACTAGGATATGGTGCGAGCAGTCGATATTTGTCTTCTCCTGAATGGTCGTGCGAGTAGGTAGGAGGGAACATGATCGCAGGTGTTGAGGCGGTAGATACATTTGTCGCTATTTTATTGCCTGTCTCTCGCTCGTCTTTAACGGCTGCGAAGGAGACTACCTCGACATTAGATTTAGCCCACAGCCTATAAAAAGAACTACTTGCTCTTTTGGACAGCCCGGGGGGCTTTTGGCAAACAGGGAACGAACCGTAATTAATCATAGTAAAACGGCTCCTTTCCTAACTATATAATTCCAAGTTTGGTCATGTTTTGAGAAATCTTTTGTTAACTTCTACATATAATATTTTTTCTCCAGAGGTTTTGAATGGTTGACGTACCAGCTTTAGCTTTCGGATTTCATTGCTCCAACTGAGCGTGTAAGTATCGCTTCTATTGTTAGTTTGATTCAGGTTCATAACCAAATCGTCAGTGCACCGAGGAAAGCTGACATTGTTTTCTATATAAGCCAGTGGGTTTCATGATCACCCATTTAGTACAACGTAACCTACAGAAAGCCCTATATTCCTCTGGAAAACAGCCACCAAATGCAAAGAAAAATGGTTTGCCATACTGTTGTAGAGTTCTTTGGCCACATCGTTTACAGTTTTACATGCAGTGTGGCTGAACACTACAACTTTGATGGAACGGACGAGAATTCACACTTATTGGGCTACAATCCTCTGGAAGACACAGGTATGGAATGGTACTGCCAACCTGTTGACGAGCTTATTTACCAAGAATACAGCAAACAGTGATGCAACAACGCTTGATTATCTAGCGTCTAGCAGTATTAATGCAAGGTTTATAGACGCCTGCTCCACAGAAGAGAACGAACCAACACAGGAAGAAACAGAAGATAGAGCAATGGCTTGGAAGCGTCTTAGACCATCGATTGTTCGTTCACTTTGGAAATCCTTCTACTTTGGATTTCTGATGTCAGTATTGAGTGCGAGTGTTGTAGGAATCTTTTCAATTCTCATCTATTATCTCAGCTATCAAACCCTGCTCAAGTGTGAAAGTTATGCCATTAAATCCATCCCCAACAACCTTCAATGGATGAGAACCATTTCAGAGGTCGTCGTGTGTTCTGTTTATTTCTACTTTTTCTTTATCAACACTTTATTTTATTTTCGGCCGTTTCAAATATCGGGACTCAAACTAAGACTTTGCCTCATAAGTCTGGCTTGCTACAGCCTTGATGCAGTTTATCGCCTTGGCTTTCAAGCCCTTTCAAGCACCAAGTTAACGCCTGAACAAAAAATTCCTTTAATAGCTCTGTTTTTTTCTATGCGTTTGTGTACAAGTGTGTGTAATTGTCAGGCATTTTTGTAGAGATTCCAGGAAGAAACAGTGCAAGATGTTCCTACTTACGGCAACGCCGTGCATTTTAACGTACGTCATGGCCCTTCTAATTGCTTATTTAATCTACCCAGCCTACAACAAAGAAAATCAAACTAAAACTGGTAAAATGGTCATTGCAATATTCACGCCGCTGCTACCAGCTGTTGTTAAAGGAGTGTCGCGTGTTTGTGTTCAGCGGTTGTCGCGATTTGGCCACCCGGGAACTTCATTCTTGCTGTTGGTCCCGCTGTACCTCGGGTCTGCGGTAATGTTGCGTCTTCTGCAGGTGGATCTCGGGTTCGCTGTGCATCATGGGGACGATAATCGCGGATTCCAATCCGTTGCAATTATTGGAGTGATCCATGGAATTGCCGAAGTGGTTGAACGCAGCACCATGGTTTTGATAGATCATTTTTGTCATCAGTTTTTGGAAAAAAGGAGAATTCCCTGGGGAGGTTTTCGTACGCCTCGCCGCGAGAGACTAGCAGCGGATATCGCCATTATGAGCATGCTCTATGAATCAAGTGCTATCATCTCTGTTAATGGCTTCCTGTACTTCTATCAGTATTTTTACACAAGCGACAATTCTCCCCAGCAACTGCTTCAGTCGTTTGCGATTAGCACATCAGTTCCGCTAGCCATTGAGTGGTTTTTCACCAGTGTGTCTATAGCTATTGAAACTCGCTATCAGAATATGCCCATCATGGCAGTTTGGCGAAAAAGATGGAGGAGACACATTCTGGTGGCGGTAATAAACATTGTGGTGATCGCAGTATGGACGAGTACATATCTTTTCATAGCAATAAAAGAACGTGTTACCGACACAAAAAATGACAACTGTGAAATGCCGTTCACAAGGCTATAATAATACAGCGAGAACAACCCTAGTCCCTAAACGTTCTCGTGCTCTCGCTGGCGAGCGCGAAGTTTACTCAAAGGTCTGGGAAACTGGTTATGAGCCGGCGAGGGAACGCGTTCCCACTGAATGTCATTTGGTGACGTCATGATATTTCGCGGCAAATTGAGTGAGCAGTTAAGAAAAGCCTGGGTACTAGGGTGGGTAAAATCCATTTGCGAGTCGGTCATTTTTTTTTTGCAGCGGGCCGGCCCCGTAGAATTGAAAACACAGCCCGCAGTATTAGAATGGTTTATTTAGAGAATATATAACTGACAGTTCGATCTAGCCATCAGTTGATTTATTAAAATCTCACAAGAGACCGAAATTTCAGTTTCAAAGGAAGCGCGATTTGTTGATATGCGCATGTGTTTCCCCGGCCCCGTGAGGGTGGGGGTGGTTCGGTCTGTAGGAATTGGAGAGGGGGGGGGGGGGGGAGTTGTGTACCTATTTCAGATCAAATAACTGAATGACTATCTGAAAGAGCTGGAACTAGAAAAGACTGTGGACAGTCTTTATTTTTACTATTCGATCCTCGAACGAGAGCAAACAACGGGTCACCAACTACTTCTTAGAACGAGGCACGCCATTGGTTCATAAGACAACAGACAACATGTTACAACAAGAGAGGATGATCTAAGAGAAGCATTCCCCCATGCTAGTCTCTTCCACTGATAATTTTTTGAAATCTATATTTAACTTTCAGTCCATAGCTGAGCTATTTTAAGAGCACAACCTGATTGGTCAGTTCGAGTAACGTGATGTCGGAGCCTCGATCAGAAGGAAATAAAAATAACTTTCACAGTATGGCGCGAAATTATTAATATATTCCAAAAATATATCATGGGGCACGGGGAATCCTTCTCTAAGATCATCCTCTCTTGGTTACAACAATGCCTCTAAAAAAGCAACAGAGGTGTTTACAATGGATGAATGAAAATAGAGGTTCCAATGAGGGAGTGACTAATTGTGACAAACGCGTGGTTGAAAAAAATGGCGGCAAGAAATCTTGAGGCGAGGCGGAGAGAAAATTATTTCCTCTATTTTCCGAGAGGGCGAGAGAAATGTTGTCTTGTTTTCTATCAACCTCGTCCCCAGAGTCATTCTCGGCGTTCAAAATGGCGGCGCGAAGAAGACCCTGGCGAACAGCAGGTCACGTGACCACAAAATTAGCCAATCGCGAGCCCGCCGCAATTTTGAAACAATCAAAATCTCCAATATTTTTGGAGACACGTGACCTGCTGTTCGCGAGGGTCTTCTTCGCGCCCACCCGCCATCTTGAAAGCGGAGATGGCCCTGGGGACCGAGGTTGGTTTTCTATAGGAAGAAAGGTAAATAGGGTTATTTTCTGAAATGGCCAATGAGTAATCCAGAACGATTTTAAATAATTAATTATATCGTATTATTGCGTTCGAGGAACGAGAACGCATCCTAATCTGACGTGTCGTCGACCTGTGTACATGTACACCCAGGAAATTTTGAGATTTCTGTGAAGATTGGCGTTCGAAAATCGTCCGCCCCTATCATTTTTGCAGGGGTTACTCGGCCGGAAACTGGTAACGAGCTCCACTTTTCCTTTAACGTACATGAAGCAGTGACTGCGTTGTCGTGCGTTTGCTGTTGTTCGTGTTGTTTTGTGGCGATACTCGTGGGTTTTTTCGCTCAAATCGGTAAGTTAGTACATTGAATATCCATTTTCAATAGGACGTAATGTTATTCAACAATTTATCGACGTCTGAGAGAAATTAATGTGTACGACTCCTGGTGCTTGTATAGTTCTGCGGTTGCAGTTTCAGTGTTGTCCCGAAGCACAGAAAACACAAACCGAGTTATTCATATTGCAGCTTATTATTGAGCCATGTGACCGTGATTTGTGGTCATAAATCGAGTCGTTTTACTCGGCCATGGCAAATGAAAATATATGTAGCTCGTTTCAAAACAAATTAACTTAATATACAAGCTACATGTAGCTTGTAGAATCAAGATTTAAGACCGAATCAGCCCAGTTCGATCGAGCGAAATTAACGCAAGCAAAAGCTTATAATTATATTAACTGGCAAATTCAATACTATGGGTGGTGCACACACTCCTGTTCAAGCTTTAAATGTGAGTTAAATCCATTGGTACCTTTTTTTTCAGGCCCTATTAAAACAATGGAAAAAGTGGATGGTGTATTTCTATATAAATTTATCAACAAATCATACTGTTATTTCTTGCATGATGTGTCAAGTTGCTAAAAATTCCCAATTTGTTAGAATGTTATTTTTAAGAAAAGCATCAAATTTGGATATTATGTATACACCATGCATTGTTTTACATGTAATACCGTTTTGAATTTATCTCAAGAAATTTCAATAAATGTCACTGTTGCAATTTGTGCCTCTATAATATAATGAATTTGTGGTGTTATTTACTGGGATGGCCATCTCCCAGACATTTCACTATCAATAATTATTAGCTTTCAACCACAGGAAGCAAAGTAAACAGAGTGGATGTGTGGGGGGGGGGGGGGGGGGGGGGGGGGGGCCACACTGGGCTGCACTTGCATATTGACAAATGGTAGTTAACTGGAAGATCTTCTGTTGGTCAGCGGGTTATCTATGATGCATGCGCAGTTTGAGTTGTTTCCAAGAAGAGTTGCCATCGTGGCTTGCTTGTGCGATTTACCTCGGCTGGTATTTTGCCTGTTGTTTGCGCCACCCACCCACCTCTTGGTCCGTAGTAAGTATTTTGGGATCTGGTAAGTCCTTTTCCTTTTATTCTCCACTGAGACATCAGTGTGACAGGTGCCAGGGGGGTTGACCCGTGCGAGGTTGCCATGGTTACCTCCTCATTTGCATTTTGCTCATGTTCATTTGTCTTTTGCCCACGTTCCTCACAATCGGCACCTACCCTCCATTTAGGCATTGCTCTTCGACAAGTTAACCAAGACCAACACCTTTTCATATTGATCAGCAGAAAGCAAACGCTCTAAGTTCGTTCATGACCACTAATATACAGAACCATCCTTTAGCTGTTTGAGATTAAACCGTCGAACGCACTCTCTTAATCTGTGATTACTACTAGTTTTAATACTTATGATAATAATAAACAATTTATTGAGCAACTGGTTCGCATCAATGTCCAATTGTGCTTCACAATTTTACAAATTAAAATCATTATAATAATATTTATTTGTATTTGGGGTTTGTATTTACACGTTTCACTCTCACTGGGTGAACCCATAGTTAATAGAGGGAAATGTTTATGAAGCCGGCAAACTTCAAAGGAGCAAACAAAGAGGCCAAGATTTATGTTGAAAGGTCCATGACCGTGCACATCTTTTGTTTTGCGCTCATACACTATTGCATGAATTACGTAAGCGCAACGTTTTCTATTGGTTAATTGCTTGAACACACGTAACCACCTATTGTATTTTGTCAGGTTTTGTGCCACGGTCAACCCCAAAAATAGCGAACAAAAAACATATAACAAAGAACTTTGCCAGGCTTCATAACCATTTCCCTCTATTAAACTATGGTGAACCTGACTGTATTTCTCTACTTTGGGAAATGTTCTATTCCCTGTTGTTTTGGAACACCAATATGGCTGTCGTAAAAACACTCTGTTTTGTGGGGAAATAAATTCAGTACTGATCTACGTGCTAAGGGTGTTCAGGTTACGAACATGAAGCTATTAACAATGGAAACGAAACTCGAAGGTTCTGACTCAGTCGGGAGGAAGAAATGCGAAGCTGAAACGGATGTCAACCATCTAAAAATCAGCGAGGATAAAATTGTCCTGAAGTATCCCTCCAACTCCCTCCCCACCCCCTAGAAAAAAAGAAAGATCGCAAAGAGAATTTTGATTCTCATCCTGGGACTTAGTTAAAGAACGATTTATTCTAATAGTATTATAAATATACAAATTACAATTTTCACTGAGAAACTTTTAAAGCGATTTTTAATTGAGTGTCGAAAGTATTCCGGAATTGCTTTGGTTTAAATTTGCTTTACTACGCTCTATGATTGGCTTAAAAAGCTCGCCCCACGTACGCAACTAATCAATAGACACATTAAGATCGAAGTTTACTTCAGACCGCAAACCGCAGGTTGAAGTTAGCCGTTTGCGGTATGCCTTTATGGTCAATTAAGCTGTTCTTTTAGACTAAGAAGGGCGCCATGTTTGTTTTTCATTCCACTCGTGTCACCTGAATCACATGGCAAAATCCGTTACGAAAATTACTACGGAGCCCCAAAGACCAGAAATTTCTAGTTTTGGAGATGATAAAGAAACATCTTTTAGGCTTGAAACGTGACATTTCAATGATTAAGCAGCAGAAAATGTATGCGGGAAATGGCTTACCTCTAGAGGCGGATCTTGCCGTTGAAACGTGGACCGCAGACGGCTGACGTGACGGCAAGAGCAAGGTCACGTGACATCTTGAGGTTAGCGGTTGAGAAAAAACTTCGATCTTAATGTGTCTAATGGCTACTTGGTTACGCGCGTTTTCCCGCGCTAGGCGCAGGTTACGTGTATTTGCTTCAAGTTTTCATTGGATTGTTCAGTTGTTTACGTTTGTTGTGATTGCTTTGGTTTTGGTTTCCCGACACTCAACAATCTCGTTTCCCAGCCTGTCATGGCGGTCGCTTCCACCCAGAGGTCCTCGTTGCCCGTTCCGCCGCTGGAAAAGGGTAACGAGGACTCTGGGAACGAGATTGAACACTCGATTGAAAACCGCTCTTATAATCCGAAATTTTCTTTGGTTTTGCTTTACTACGCGCTGTGATTGGTTGAAAAAACCGCGCCACCTGCTCAACCAATCAGATGCAAAAACCAAAACTAATCGCGACTTTGTCACACGCGATTGGCGCTATTTACGTATACTTGTTCGAGTTTTCATTGGTTCATCGTGTTCTTTACGTTTCTTGTGATTGGCCATTGTAATTGCTTTGGTTTTACGACACTCAATTGAAAACTGCTCTATTCGTTGTAAATTAATTTTTGTTAACTACTTTATCTGCTGGTTATGTTCAGGAACAGAAAGACGGCCAGGAAATGGATTGTTAAACATTTTAAGTTCGTTTTGAAACGAATTTCCCAGTTGTAAAATCATGTGATCCGATAGCTCGGAATACCTTTTTTTCAATATATGGATCTCGCCTTCGGCTCGGTCCATAAACTTGCAAAAAAAGAACAAGACCAATATTCCCCAATATTTAATACGGACCGAACATTTCTAAGTTATAGTTACATAACGTTTTTATTATATATGGCTCTTTTAAAATTTTACTGATAAATTCATGCATCTATTCTCGGCAAACGCACGCGCCAAAGTTAAGCATGGGCTTTTAGATCACTTTCGTAAAAGTTTAACCGAAATTGTCCGCTTGACACTAGAAATTAAAAATGTTTATACCTATAATAATAGAAAACCAGTTCGTTTGTTTGTTTGTTTATTCGATATTATGTTTCCTAGAAGGAAATTCGGGAAAATAATTTCTAAGTAGTCCATCTTAGCTGTCCGTACAGCAAAATTCGAACCGCTCAGAGAACCAATCAGAATGCTTCTTTTCATGATGGACTACCTTTTCATCGTGGACCATATAATAAAAAAAGAATTCAGTAGCTGACCTATTAAATCCAGTGCGTCTTTTAGGCTCGGCGCGCAATGTATGCGATTCCAAAATGAAAATGGGTCTTTGCGCCATCAATAAATCAATCAACTAATCAAACAACAACAAACAAAACAAACAAACAATCTATCAAATAATCAAACTATTATATAATTGATATATAAAATAAATAAAAACGAGAATATTCTAAAAGACTTGAAAACAAGTCTACAAAAGTATAGTTTGTGTCTGTTTGGAGTGTGGTTTTAGGCACTGATGCACTTCATACGCCGCTTCGACGTCGTACGGGCATCCCATGATGCTCGTGGTGGCAGCGCGCGACGTGTGACGTCTGTGTGCATAGCATGCTCATAAGGCACAGGAATCACAAACCGAACGGCATCTGACAGAACTCCTTTCTTGAGTCAACAGAACTGATGTTTTTCCCTTCAAAAAAATTAGCCCTGAGCTGAGCCAAGCGGCAGTTACTGCAGCGTTTATTACCGCCATTGAAATGTGTCTTTTCCATCTTTTTCGCCAAACTGCCATGATGGGCCATATTCTGATAGCGAGTTTCAATAGCTATAGACACACTGGTGAAAAACCACTCAATGGCTAGCGGAACTGATGTGCTAATCGCAAACGACTGAAGCAGTTGCAGGGGAGAAAATGGCCGCTTGTGTAAAAATACTGATAGAAGTACAGGAAGCCATTTACAGAGATAGCGCTTGATTCATAGGGCATGCTCATAATGGCGATATCCGCTGGCTAGTCTCTCGAGGCGAGGCGTACGAAAGTCTCCACAAGTAACCAGTCGCCTTTCCCAAACCTGATGACAAATATGATCTATCAAAACCATGGTGCTACGTTCAACCACTTCGGCAATGCCATGGATCACTCCAATCACAGCAACTGATGCAAACTCTCGATGTCCACTTGTAAAAGCCGTAAACATCACTGCCGACCACAATAACAGCGGACCAGCAGTGCAAATGATGTTCCCGGATGGTTAATCCTCCATAACCGCTGAACACAGACACGTGACACTCCTTTGAGGAACAACAACGATGAGAGGAGGAGTGAATGAATAACGCTATTATCAGTTTGCCATGGCTAGTTTTTGTCTTGTCTGTTGTATGCTGCGTAGATGAAGTACCGTAAAAAGCTCTATTAAGCCCCGGGGGGCTTATTTAATTCGAGGCCCAAGAAGGGGGGCTTATTAGATAGGGGGGCTTAATAGAGAGGGGCCTTATTTCAAATCATAAATTTTCAAGAAAATTCACATTAATTTTTCAAACTTTACTATTACACCACTAACTAAAACAGAACAAGAATGGGTTACGTATGACCGTCGTACAAAGAAAACGTCATTTATACCCTAACTCGACGATAGTTCTGGAAATTAAAGACCACGTTTCAATACAAAGTGACTGAAACGCCCAGAAAATATTGCTGAAAAGTCATTTACATCAGCCTGACGGAAGTAGGGGGGGCTTAATAGAGAGGGGGGCTTATTACAAAATCTGACTTCCAAAGGGGGGCTTATTAGATAGGGGGGCTTAATAGAGAGGGGGGGGGGGCTAAATAGAGCTTTTACGGTAAGCCACAAGACCGGCCGCAACAAACGCTAAAACCTGCGGAATTGTTATAAATATAACTGACAACAACTGCTTTCTCCTTGTCCCTCTACAAAAATGTCTAACGATGATACAAGCTTGTGTACAGATGCACAGAAATAAAATGAGATTACGGGAATAAGTTGGACGGGCGTCAACTTGAAGTGAGAGAATCCTAGAGCTTGGATTACCTATAGCGTATAGAGGTTTGTCCAAACAGTAAAATACCAGACATATAAAGAAAACTCTCCGTTTCAATCCCGAGATTTGAAACGGTCGAAAATAAAAGTGTGTTAACAAAAAACAAATAGTAATAGAACAAGACAAAGACCGCTTCTGAAATAGTTCGAACCCACTGTAGTTTGTTTGGGATCGATTCTTCAGAATGATTTAAGCAGGCTAGCTGGAAAACAATGGTTTACGGATCGTACAGATGGTGAAACTGCATATCGTTACCATCCGTACGGGTGGTGAAACAATGGTTTACGGATCGTACAGATGGTGAACTGCATATCGTTAGTGAGACTTGGCTGAAAAGAGGGGGTCGAAACAGGTTGTCCGATCGTACGATCCGTACCATCCGTACGGGTGGTGAAACAATGGTTTACGGATCGTACAGATGGTGAACTGCATATCGTTAGTTGTCATGGCGAACGAAAACTGGGGAGAGTATAAAAATGCCCGTGGGTCCTAAGGGTCCTCGAAAGAATATACAATGTGTGTAGCGTGTTCGTGGCCTCACGCTTAAGTGTGTTGCGTGTTTGTAGCCTCACGCTTATAGAACGAAGAATATACATTGTGTGTAGCGTGTTTGTGGCCTCACGCTTATAGAACGAAGAATATACATTTGTGTGTTGCGTGTTTGTGGCCTCACGCTTATAGAACGAAGGAATATACAATGTGTGTAGCGTGTTCGTGGCCTCACGCTTAAGTGTGTTGCGTGTTTGTAGCCTCACGCTTATAGAACGAAGAATATACATTGTGTGTTGCGTGTTTGTGGCCTCACGCTTATAGACGATCCGTACCGATCGTACGGATCGTACGATCGGACAACGTGTTTGTACCCCCTCTGTCTCACTAATGATATGCAATTTTACCATCTGTACGATCCGTAAAGCATTGTCTGACGACCTGTACGGGTCGTACGGATCGTACAGGTCGTGCAATAACATTCACGGATCGTATCAGTTCGAGAGTATTGGACATGGATGGCATTTTGAGCCGGACTGCTTGCCTCCTGTGGAATCAACAGATCTTTTGTTCTATGGTGTTGGAGACTAGCTTTTACACCCAGCAGCAGTTTTAAAGCTTTCGAAGCCTCGAAGGTTATATAATCAAATAGTATCTGGATCATTACTAGCGTAAAAGGCCCACATAACAATGTACATTATATGTATCGCAGACAAGTTTGTTGTTTTAGCTAAGGTAACATTCACAGCATATGAACAACTCTTTGATCCCGATTGGATTATCACGGGAAAAGAAGGAACAGTTTTGTCTGCTCATTGCCTAGGTTGCAAGGCCGGGGCTAGCAGAATCTTGTTCGCATGCATGTAGCTAGTGTTCTTTCAGTTCTACATAGAAGCGTGGACAAAGCTAAATGGTAAACTGTCATATAAACAGGTAGTATCGAAACGAAGCACTCGAAAACGAAGACCGAAGCACGAAGCACCCTGAAGTCGAAAACGAAGCACCCTGAAGTCGAAAACGAAGCACCCTGAACTCGAAAACGAAGCACCCTAAACTCGAAAACGAAGCACCCGAACTCGAAAACGAAGCACCCTGAACTCGAAAACGAAGCACCCTTACCCGGTTACTCCAGTGGTGTATTTAAAAATCGGTCACCAAAAACACGAACACTGAATAATTTGTAATTATACTGTATCTTAAAAGAACGACCTGCAACCCACAGTAACAAAAATTTTCAGACCGCTTACTTGTATAAATGGCGAAACGTAGTCCTTGCAGCTATATATTCTTTGGGTAGTCACGCAACGCTTTTATCCGGTATCGAGAAGATGCGTGCGACCTGACAAGAGCCTCTCTATGGGTATTTTCGAAGAAATCGAAGATGCGACGATCACCGCAAAAAAAACACGAAGATCTCAAGAGTGTAGCGAAGATTTAAAAAATTCGCGTGGTCAGAAAGATTATCTGTCATCTCTGCTCGATCGTCCTATCTGAGTATCTCTAAATTGTTGGAATTGCATGGCGAGATTAAACAATAACTTGCCACAAAGACATTTCAAGACTGAAAATGACAAAAATGTATTCATGATGCAATCATCAAGCGGGCGGAAAAACGAAGATTTGCTTAAAAAAAATCGAAGATTTGCAAAAAAAATTGCGAGGAAATCGTAGTCTGAAGTTACCCATAGAGTCTCTGGTCTCTAGGCTTTACCGACTTCGAATTTAAATCCCACTGGAGTAACCGGGTAAGCTAGGGTGCTTCGTTTTCGAGTTCAGGGTGCTTCGTTTTTCGAGTTCGGATGCTTCGTTTTCGAGTTCAGGGTGCTTCGTTTTCGAGTTCAGGGTGCTTCGTTTTCGAGTTCAGGGTGCTTCGTTTTCGAGTTCAGGTGCTTCGTTTTCGACTTCAGGGTGCTTCGTGCTTCGGTCTTCGTTTTCGAGTGCTTCGTTTTCGATACTACCCATATAAACATGCAAGTTAAATGCTCGTGGATTATAACTTCCGAGATATAAACTTTACTTCGGCTAAATTTGAAATTTGCTGCATAAAATTCTTGCCTCTTCGCTTCTCTCTCTCTGCCTTCGAGTTATTTCAGGCTCTCTTTCAGCAAACGCAGGCTTCTTTGTGAGTTCGCGTTTTTCTCGCCCCTCTCGCTTCTTTTTGCCGCTTCTTCTCGATCTGCCTTCTTGTTATGCCCTAAATACTAAGTTAGCACCCAGTCAACGTTGAATTTATCCCAAGTTTTTGGCTGCCCGTCCAGAAACGAAATGCTTTTCACATACGCGATCGTTTTCAAAAATTGTATCCGCGAGGCATCGATCGATACCTGTAAATCGCCGAAATCCACCGCGATCTTCTCTCTTCGGATGATTATCTGGCTTTTTCCCCTTTATTTATAACTATCGAAGGCACTCTTGCAAAGTACAATCCTTTATATAATTATTTCGTCCGCTTTTATTGCCACAGCCCACGATCAGACACAAAATATGACTCACATTCAAAGGCCGCGGTCGCTTTGTTTACAAATTTGGTACACCAATATGGCGGCGTAGTAACCGTAGTCAAGGATTTGGTCACGTGAGTGAAAACGATCTATAGAGCGTTTCCATGACGTCACGGTGGCCATATTAGTGTATTTCTCTACTTTTGGAAATGTTTTCTATTCCCTGTTGTTTGGGAACACCGAATATGGCTGTCGTAAAAACGCTCTGTTTTGTGGGAAATAAATTCAGTACTGATCTACGTGCTACGGGTGTTCAGGTTACGAACATGAAGCTATACAACAATGGAAACGAAACTCGAAGGTTTGTGACTCAGCTGCGAGAAAGAAATCCGAAAGCTGAAACGGGATTGGTTCTCTGAGCGGTCCGAATTTTGCCAATTTTGCTAAAAAGGACTGCTCACGAATTATTTTCCTTTTAGGAAACATAGAATGAACGAACAAACAAACAAACAAACAACAAACCAAACTGGTTTCTATTAAATAGAAAACATTTTTCCTTCATGTCTAGTGGGACAATTTCGGTTAAAATTTTCACGAAAGTGACCTAAAAAGTCTAAAAAATGCAACTGATGATTTATATTATATGCATAACTTTGGCGTTCGAGTTTGCCGAGAATGGATGCATTAATTTATCAGCAACGTTTTTAAGAGACATTATAATAAAAACTGTATTTAACTATAGCTTGCAATTGTTCGCTCCAAAATATGGGAGTTTAAGGACGTTCGCGCCCAATTCTTCCCACTTTCAGATTTTTTTTAAACTTTTGCTGCAGTTAGATAATGACCAACTCATGTCAGAAAGGCAAAACAATTGGGGGGTCACCGTGCTCGTTTCAGAGATAAAGCGCATTGAAGACCGCAGTGTTTCCAGAAGCTTTGGTCATGTGAAGCGATATCGGCTTCAATGCTATCGGCGAAAAAAAAGAAGTAAAATGGAGAACTCTAGATAAGATCGATGTGTTGATTTCAAACGCAAATAGGCCTATTAAGTAAATTTTTGCAGCTGATGTCATTCCTTTAGGTGAAATTAGCCTTACAGAAGGATACTTGTAAGTCATGCACACCCGCATTCATCGAACAATTTGATCGCAAATGAGTAGAAAAGCGAAAATAATCAAAACTTCTCACGTTCAGAATTTGCTTGTTTTTTGTTAAAATGGAGAGTATCACTAAAGGAAGTGATCTATGAAAAAGAAAAGCAGGGGTCACCGTGCATCCAAGAGAGTAAAATTCTCGACACGTTATTGAAGCGGCCTCCAGCTCTATATTTGTCCAGTTCCATTCTCAGCGCGCGCGCTGGATGCATGGACGTGGCGCGCGCGTGCGGCATGAATAGCGTGCGCAGTAAGGATGCGCACTAGCAATGGGCGCGAACGTCCCTTAAGTATCCTCGATGGCGAGGACAACGTTGATTAGAAAACTAATTTATATTTTACTTGACAACCTCGCGACAGTCCAGACCCATTCGGTGTCAGACCTATCCATATGTAAAGGCAGCGTTCAATTCCAAAAAAGAAATTGGAAAAATTCGCCGCTCGCTGCGGGTTCACATTCTCCATAAAACGCAGAATGAGGACATTTCACGTTGTTGTTTTGCAGAGGACGGCTACGAAATGTACCAATAATTAAAACGCACGTGCAGAGCTATTGTACTCCCACTGCTCTTTAAAACTTTTGTTACCGGCGTTCTCGTTGCCGTTGCATTTGCCGTCGTAGTTTGTTTAAACTCACAAGGCGAGGTTCATCATAAAAAAATATAGTTTGATTGATTACTTGACTGATAAGTCGTGCAGAGGGATTTTCTAACGACGAAAAGAGCCAACCCTACAGCACTAAATAAGATACTGATAACAAACAACAACAAGAACAAATTCAGTACAGTTTAAAACAAAAATTTATTTCAGTCTTGAAGATTGTGCTGATGGATTTTGAAAGAACCATTGAGTTGTCTAGCCTATGAATAGGCTCCGCGGTGGGGATGGGGTGAACTACGAGCGAAGCGAGCCGCGAGAAACCCAGTGAGAGTGAAACGTGTAAATACAAAGTCCAAATACAAAATAATATAATTATATTCATTTGAAATTTGAAATTTGCAAAATTGCGAAGCACAATTGGTCATTGATGGGAAGCAGATGCTCAAGAATTTGTTTATTATTATCATTATTAAATAATACAATTAACAAATTATTTTAAAATAGTTCTGGTGTACTCATGGGCCATTCCAAAAAATATTACCCTATTTACCTTGCGAGATTAAAGAACGTCTAGAGACTAGGCTGGTTCTCACTGTATTGTTACGGAACATTTTTCGGTAAAAAGTAGATTTCAGTTCATTTAACTGAAACAGCGCAATCTAAACGTTGTAAGGTGTTCTGCACCTGTTCTTAGAACAAAACCTTTGAATAAGAAATGAGCTGTTGGTTTCTAAGGGCGTGAAAAGTAATATTCTTAGAATTTGCTTAGCTTACGCAAGTCAAACTGAGTTGTCGAAATACTATTGGCTACAACATGTTTATGACAATTTTACTTTTAGTAATAGCTTTGAGTTCTGCCTGTACTTGAGTGAGTCAAGATCATCATTAAACACCATGTTCCTTGATGATGTTTTGGTCCACTTGATATAAAAGATCTCGGAGAGTAGCAGGGCACCTCCCGCTCAACCATGGAGTTAAAATTCCCAAAAACGACCCTGTTACGGTATCATAGCCTCGTGAACGGCATTTCACAGTTGTCATTTGTTGTGTCGGTAACACGTTCTTTTATTGCTATGAAAAGATATGTACTCGCCCATACTGTGATCACCACAATGTTTATTATCGCAACCAGAATGTGCCTTCTCCATCTTTTCGCCAAACTGCCATGATGGGCATATTCTGATAGCGAGTTTCAATAGCTATAGACACACTGGTGAAAAACCACTCAATGGCTAGCGGAACTGATGTGCTAATCGCAAACGACTGAAGCAGTTGCAGGGGAGAACTGTCGCTAGTGTAAAAATACTGATATAAGTACAGGAAGCCATTTACAGAGATGATAGCGCTTGATTCATAGAGCATGCTCATAATGGCGATATCCGCTGCTAGTCTCTCGCGGCGAGGCGTACGAAAACCTCCCCAGGGAATTCTCCTTTTTTCCAAAAACTGATGACAAAAATGATCTATCAAAACCATGGTGCTGCGTTCAACCACTTCGGCAATACCATGGATCACTCCAATCATTGCAACAGATTTGAATTGATTGTCGTCCCCCATGATGCAGAGCGAACCCAAGATCCACCTGAAGAAGACGCAGCATTACCGCAGACCCGAGGTACAGCGGGACCAACAGCAAGAATGAAGTTCCCGGATGGCTGAATCGCGACAACCGCTGAACACAAACGCGCGACACTCCTTTAACAACAGCTGGCATCAGCGGCGTGAATATTGCAATGACCATTTTACCAGTTTTAGTTTCTTTGTTGTAGGCTGGGTAGATTAAATAAGCAATTAGAACGGCCGTGGCATATGATAAAATACACGGCGTTGTGGTAAGCACGAACAACTTGCATTGTTTCTTCCTGGAACCTCTACAAAAATGCCTGACAATTACACACACTTGTACACAAACGCACACATATAGTAGAGCTATTAAAGGTATTTTTTGTCCAGGCTTTAACTTGGTGCTTGAAAGGGCTTGGAAGCCAAGGCGATAAACTGCATCAAGGCTGTAGCAAGCCAGACTTATGAGGCAAAGTCTTAGTTTGAGTCCCGATATTTGAAACGGCCGAAAATAAAATAAAGTGTTGATAAAGAAAAAGTAGAAATAAACAGAACACACGACGACCTCTGAAATGGTTCTCATCCATTGAAGGTTGTTGGGGATGGATTTAATGGAATAACTTTCACACTTGAGCAGGGTTTGATAGCTGAGGTAATAGATGAGAATTGAAAAGATTCCTACAACACTCGCACTCAATACTGACATCAGAAATCCAAAGTAAAATGATTTCCAAAGTGAACGAACAATCGATGGTCTAAGACGCTTCCATGCCATTGCTCTATCTTCTGTTTCTTCCTGTGTTGGTTCGTTGTCTTCCGTGGAGCAGGCGTTTATAAGCCTTGCATCAATACTGCTAGACGCTAGATAATCGAGCGTTGTTGCATCACTGTTGCTGTATTCTTGGTAAATAAGCTCGTCAACAGGTTGGCAGTACCATTCCATACCTGTGTCTTCCAGAGGATTGTAGCCCAATAAGTGTGAATTCTCGTCCGTTCCATCAAAGTTGTAGTGTTCAGCCACACTGCATGTAAAACTGTAAACGATGTGACCAAAGAACTCTACAACAGTATGGCAAACCATGTTTGGTTGTATTGGCGAGAATATTAAGCGCTTTCAGTAACTTGAAGTTCAGTGAGATTCACTAGATGGGTGACCATGAAACTCACGGCACTAGCTTAGAAAACGCTGTTGGCTTTATAATTTCAGTGCACTGAAAATGAAAATTCATTTTTGAGGTACGGATGTTTTGGTGTCTTTTTGGCTATGAACCAGAATCTAAATAACAATAGAAGCGAAACATACACGCTCAGCAGGGGAATGAATGCGTACGTCAACCATTCAAATATCGCTTCAAATATTAGGGAGAAAAAAGATATATATAGAAGTTGACAAAATATTTGACAAAACATGACCAAATTTGGCATTATATGGTTAGGAAAGGAGCAGTTTTAATTAATTACGGGTCGTTCCTTGTTTGCCAAAAGCCGCTGGTTGGTAATGGACTCGAGCTTATTGGGTTCAAACCCTGGCCGGGGTCATTGTGTTGTGTTCTTGGGCAAGATAATATTACGGACCTTCAGATTGGGGTACGAGTACGAGAACGAGTACGACTTTCTACTTTCAAAACAATACTGTTCCCAGAGCCCTCGCTCTTCCCTGTGACTGATCAGTAGAAGTGTAGGTTCTGGCCGGAGATTGGCGTGACACATGATGATCTTGAGGATGAGCAATAGGTTTTTAAAAAGTCGTACTCGTTCTCGTACCCCAATCTGAAGGTCCGTAATTAATACACGAAGGTTACATGTAGTCTGTCTACAAATCAAGTGGCTTATCAGGTCGGCGCTTAACTCCGGTTCCATAGCATGAAGTGACTAGGAGTATCGCTACTCCCCCACCCCACCCCAAGGTTAAAGTTTGGGTCTACAAGCCTAGTAGCTTATCAGGCCGACGCTTAACTCCAGTTTCCATAGCATGAAGTGACTAGGAGTATCGCTACTCCCCCCACCCCACCCCCAAGGTTAAAGTTTGTCTACAAGCCTAGTAGCTTATCAAGCCGACGCTTAACTCCAGTTTCCATAGCATGAAGCCGACTAGGAGTATCGCTACTCCCCTGGATAGGATGCTAGTCCATCGCAGGTAACCCCCCCCCCCCCCCCAACAACATTTTTTGTCAAGGAAGCAATGTGTGAGAGTTAACATACAAAGAAAATACTCAGTAAAAATATGTATTAGTCCTTTAACACAATCACATAACAAAACTAAAGAGTTTTATTATGAATTAACGAAAATGATGGTTCATTCCAAACAAACTTGTTTATGGTACGGTTCCTAACACCTGGCCAGAACATGTCATGCAATGCAATCGTTTTCACCACAAAAAAAAAAATGCTAATTGTTCCCAGTTGAAAACTGAAAACATCGTCTGAATAAAAACTGTACTTTGGTTCTGCGTTTCGCAATACAGTCAAACCTCTATTAAGCGGTCACCCTCAATAGCCAACTGACCGCCTAAAAGAGGTGACCGCTTAATAGAGGACAAGTTTACAGTAAGTATGGGGAGCGATTTCGGGAATTTGATAAGTGTAGACCGTTTATGGTACCAATTTGTAGCAAATTCAAGAATGAAAACATTGTCAAAAATCACAACTTTATATCTAATTCAACGATTTTCTCTCAATATCAAACACCGTTAAGTGGCCAACTTCAACATTATAATAAATTCTTAAATCAAGAGCGAAAACAAAACCTCAACATTAGAGTTATTTTGCTTCAAGATCAACAATATCTGATATTTCCAAATTCAACCATATAAAACCTTTCAAGATCAACAACTAAAATTCGCGATCAACAAATTGGGTCCAAGTTGGTCCGATGCTTCCGAGAGGACTGGGAACCATCTATACTCAATATCCCGGATTACACGTGGCCGACAAATGGCGGACGAGGAGAGTATCAGGCGATGTGTTAGGGACGAACTTGAGTTGAATTTAGTTCAAAGAACGCGAATCTCATTCGTCCGCAGCCGTTTCACCTCACGAGACCTAGATCAGAATGTCGGCCGAGGATCGCTATCGAACAGGTCTAGATCTTTTAGTCCAGCGTTCCGATCGACTTCAGCAAGTTCAACTGCTCCTGGTTCGTCGTCGAATAGCACAGGGCCTGCCAATTCTGGTGGCACTAAAAGATCCAACTCAGCTCCCGGCCACCCTTGGCGGTTTAAGAAAAGTAAGCCTGTTAAGATACAGAGCATTCCAAAAACAGTTTTTTTCATGTAATATTCATGGGAATTTGTGTTCCATTTTTACTTTACATATTGCACAAGTCTGTAAAAATTCAATTGTGCTCATTTTACATTTCATGTTCATGTCATTGTTAATAACACATTATTTGGCAAAATTTATAGTGGTTAGTGTTGTTTTAGTTATTTACATATCCTGTTATAAACATCTTGACCAGGTACATGTAATATCTTGTTTGTAGTTGAAATAAAATGTTATTGCATTCACCCCATCATGACTGAGTTGTACCAGAAGATTTTATTGATCAACCTCCTTAACTAAGCCTTGAGAGAAAAGGCTGTTTGAGTCCCATAGTGACCACCATTATTATTATTATTATTATTGCTGTTTTGTTGTTGTTGTTGTTTGTTTTTGTTGTTATTATTTATTATTACTATTACAACAACTAAATTCCATAATAAGATTATTTTGTTCTACAAAGCCCCCTAGAGTTTGCTGCATTGCCAAGTGATCATCATTGAACTGAACACGATTGTATTGTTTTGGTACTACTCTCAAGGTGCCCAAGCATCCTGAATCTATTCCAAATACTGTAATTGATATCTATATATCTATGCATCAGAAAAATAAAATACCATTACCGTATTAATATTTTATATTTTTCTAGTCTTCAAGGGTTGAAATTTATCCAAAAAAAGATCTCAAAACCAGTTAGAGAACATATAGCCTGCGTGCAGACGTCTCCTATTTCCTTGCTTCATTCGGAAACGGGTCGTTTCCGCATGAAGCAAGGAAATAGGAGACGTCTGCACGCAGGCTAGAGAACATAAAACTTAGCCAACATGCCATGTTTCAACAAAGAAACAAAGGTGGAAATCAGCTTCTAGAGTTGCAAATTTTATAGATGTTTGTTTGTCTGCATGACAACTTTTTGCCCACAGCCATTCAAACATGCAAATTTAAGGTTTTTGAAATGGACATCCATGTACATATGTATTCAATTTACAACTTATTCATTTCATATTTGTTGTGTTTGCTAAATGTGGCAGTATAATTATGTTGGCTAGATATCATTAATATACAGTAACATTAGAATTCAAAACCACAGACAAAAGAAGATCACCCAACTTGTTTCTTTGAAACAAATTAAACTACATAAACAGGATAGATACAGGTACCTCCCCCCAATAATAACAACCACAATAAATAAGTGATTTATTTTTATTTTCCAAAGAAGGAACAAAACTAAACAGCGTAACTGGATATCCAGTGACTGCACGGCAATGATACATGGTTGATGACTTTCACACAAGTGTCAGTTGACCTGCCTTACAATACTAAGCAATGACTACTAAAACCAACTAATTGCATGTACAGATAATGTCTAATTGTCTTAAAAAATGCGTCTTTTTAGCTATCAGACAACTGAGTAGGTGATTTCTACCATGACTAAGACTCTCAACTAGACATGTGATTGCAAGTAGTTAAGACAGTCGATGAAGAGATCTATTCCATACCTATTTGACAGTTGAACAGGGTTGACAGCTGCTGTAAGATCATGTAGGACATTTGCTGGAAGTTCAATGTCTACATCCTGGACATCACTAATGCCAATCCATCATCCATTGCAGTAGGTGCAGATGGGTCATATCCATACCAAGTTTAATCATCAAAAGATGGCTCTTGTTCCATCATGTCAGCAACTGCCATCAACTGATGATTTCTAATGTCAATCATGCCATTAACCCAAATCCTCTTGGGCTCCAGTTGTTCTCTGTTCTTAGAGGATGGTTATTCCAGGCAGAGGCAAACTTGATAGTGCTCTGTTTATGCGTGGCAAATAGATGAAATGAAGAGCAAACTTGTGCAGGGGGTTGTCTATCTCGAGTAAACCACTTTCTTCCATGGCTTGGAATGTATAGTAGAAAATATGTGCTACACATCGAAGACATCTCGCCAAAGGCGCTCGATTCTCTGATTGTGAGTAGATGAACCAACCAGAAGCTTCCCCTGTTGGGTCCTCTTCTATCTTCCATCACTTGCCAAACTTGCGTGTTTTCTCCACCGTGATCTGTTCGTACCCTGGATGGCCACCATAAGCCTGGGTTGCATTCAGAAACAAGTCCCCTACTGTGTCACTTCTATTGTTTGTTGAGCAATGCAAGAATGTTATCAACCGTGAAAACCCATCAATCGATCCATGAATTACGAACCCCCAAGTGATAAGGCTATGGTGGCCGTCTAGGTGCCAAAGGCTGTTTGGGCCCAGCTACTGAGTATGCTCTTCGTGAAACTGTTATCGCCCAACGTATCCTGACATTGTGAGGGTCTATACGTGCAAGACATTTACGAACCCTTTCCCGCTGTATTATTAACCCCTCAGATCTCAAATGGCCCAAAATCATCGAAGTTTCCGACTAAACAGCCATGTTCCCTCAGGAATGCCCCGACTTTGTTGTCCAGTTGTTCATCAGTGATGTCACTAAAGCGTGACAGGTGGTTGAGGCAAACTCTGAAACTCTACGATGAATAGTCCAGCGCGAAACAAGCAACATACGAGCGATATCTTCCCAACTGAAACCGAGAGAACGAAGCTCAACTAATGTCTCTTCTTTATGTCAAACTTTGGCCTTCCTACTTGTCCTGTATCTACTCTATTTGGAGAACTCAGTGACAAAACAGCCACTTGTGAGCATCTTGTTCGACTTGGAAATTCACAGCCACGATGGCAGTCCCAAAACATCAACTGGAAATTCCTCGTTATTTCGAAAACTGCACTCATGTTGGTTTCTGATACATAGGGAGATACATTTTGCAAAGCTTTAACTGCGTCTTCCAACGAATTGTTAACCTTTCCTTTTAAAGCGATGTCATTCGTTGACCGGTGTTGCTCATAATCACACAACAGCTCATCTAAATCCGTAAAAATAAACTCCACGGGCTATTTATACCATATATTGGCCAGCTTGTGTCTCCCGATCATTGCCGTCCGCCATCTTGCAAGCGACCGTGTTAGTTCCCAGTCCCTCTCGGGGAGCATCGGACCAACTTGGACCCAATTTGTTGATCGCGAATTTTAGTTGTTGATCTTGAAAGGTTTTATATGGTTGAATTTGGAAATATCAGATATTGTTGATCTTGAAGCAAAATAACTCTTAATGTTGAGGTTTGTTTTCGCTCTTGATTTAAGAATTATTATAATGTTGAAGTTGGCCACTTAACGGTGTTGATATTGAGAGAAAATCGTTGAATTAGATATAAAGTTGTTGATTTTGACAATGTTTTTCATTCTTGAATTTTGCTACAAATTGGCTACCATAGACCGTTTAATAGAGGGTGCCCGCTTAACAGAGGGCCGCTTAATAGAGGTTTGACTGTATCTGTGAAAAATTAGTCGGGTGAACAAGTGCCGTTTTTGGCAAGTCTTCGTTGAAGCACTCGAAGAGTTTCCGATTGTTATTAACCAATCAAAAACTAGCGCGAGAACTCACGAGTTCTCCGAAAACAGTCACGCCAGCCCGCAAGGAGCCTGGGAACGAGGTGTAATAATGAGGTTTACGTCAGGTTGCTTGGCAACGTCGGTGACGTAAATCTCGGGCTCAGTCCATATTTGGAGACGGGATGTCACCATTAACTGGTACTTGTTCCCCGATTGAATTTTAGTCTTACTTAGAATTTACCTTATTTTGACTTTCGATTACATTGTAATACAACAGAGACGCTTAATATAGTGTAATAAATTATTTTTACAGTACATCCATGTTCAAACTCTCTCGTATACCAATCATTGTTATAAAAAATCCCGTCAAACATCAGTCAAACGAAGGCTCGAAATCAGTCCCTTTCCTTGCGTGGGACCGTGTGTAGACTGGGCACTAAGCTTTGCTTGACTCGCACCAGTCCTCATCTGCAGATTCAGTTGATTTGAATTCTAACCAATCACTAGCTGTCTTGCCGATGTTCATGTTCTTCAGCCTGTTGTACGTGCGAAGCTGTTATGGCTTGAATCTGCCCCAGCAGTTGTTGAACGTCCGGCTGATTGGGATCAATGGCCACGTACACCGCGTTATTGTCGACCAGCGGTACACCATCCTCTGACGTCACTGGGACAGTGGTACTCTCTTGTAGCACATGCTCTGTGACCATCTGATAAAGTGAAGCGAATAAAGTATCACGCGAGAACGAGAACGGGAGTTTAAATTCTCATGCGCCCTCATCGACTCAAGTATACGCTCTCATCGATCGACTCTCGTACACTGTCGACTCTCTTGCGCTCTCGTCGACGAGATCGTCGACTCTCTCGTACGCTTTCGTCGACTCTCTTGCGCTCTCGTCGACTCTCGTCGACTCTCGTACCCTTTCGTCGACTCTCTTGTGCTCTCGTCGACTCTCGTACGCTCTCGTCGACTTTCGTGCACTTAACTGACGTTTAACCGCGCGCTGATAGAGTTTTAATTAATCGTTATCCAGTAGCAACCTAAAGGAGCTGCATCACGGATCGTTCAATTTAAAAAAAATTATTGTTTCGTAATCCGTTTCAATCTCTTCCAATCTTAATTAACCATCCGTGTTCCTTTTTGGTTTATCATTACCTCTGGAGTTTTTCTAGGTTAGTAAACTGTTATTTTGACATTTCTTTTCCGTTTTGAAGGTCATTTTGCACGACATAAAAAATGCTACTTAAGTCATAATTACTTGAATGCTTTTGAAGTAAGGTCAGTTTGAGGTCAGCGCGGGGCACGTTCAGTGTCCCCCCCCCCCCCCCCCCCCGGTAATACAACATGACTTACGATACCTCGGAATGTTGCCCCTCCGCCTGCTCGTGGATCATAACTTCCGTTCCAACCACCATCCCGGTTTGTCCAGTTCCCTGGGAAGTGTTAGCATCGGGGACATGTAACAACCCGGTGGGGTTATGTATCAAGTCGGCTGCAGCCTGTTGTGCGGCGGCCTGGCTGACGATCTGTTTCTGCCAGTTCAGCGCTTATCTCTGGAATGGTCACTGAAGAGATTAGAAAGCAAATTGAATGCTGGAAGTTTGTCACATTTGAACCTACAATTGTCGTCTTGGGACACTTCATGGTCGTTGTCTTCACCTCCCCCTCTCCACCCCCAATGGAGTGTTGATTTTTATTCCTCTAATCTTGTGACCATATTTCAACATTGATTTTTTTTTGGGGGGGGGGGGGAGGGCAGGGGGGTTCGAAAAATTGAATACTGACTTCTCACTTCAAACAACATTGCCACTGGGTGGTATTTTGTTAAGTGTCCCAAGGACTTTTGACAAGAATTGTAGTTACCTTATTTATTCCGCGACCTTAATTTCCATTATAATAACCCCAAATTCTGGATCCTTTTTCGGACATATTTGATACTTAGGAAACAATAGCTTTCTCTTTTCTGCACACTGTATTTCAGTCTTTTACAATGTAAAAGCCTAAAAAAAGCAATAAAACAATATTTCCAGTTCATCCTCGCTTTCAGAAGAGTAGTTCTCGACATCTGAGTTCTTGTATTTCGCCCAAAATATCTTTGTTTCTTTGGTTAATCGCGTTAATTCCTTCATTTTGAAATTTTACGTCCTCTTTCGCGTTAATTTCCTTTATTTTCCCCTCCAATTCGCGTTAATTTAAGTCGCGTTAATTTCAAATACCTTAATTAACACGAGCGTTAATTTCCTATAATAAGGTATATGGCCTAAGCTCCCACGAGTCTCCTGTAGCTCAGTGGTAGAGCGTCTGACTGGTGTGCAGAGGGTCATGGCTTATTGGTTCGACTCATGTTGGGAGAACTCCGAAAAAAAATTTCCGAGTAGCTTGTGTCACTGACTGAATAATAAATTTCTCGATTATACTGTTTACTTTAGTTTTGGAGCAATCTCGTTCCAGAGTCCTCGTTACCCTTGTCCAGCGGTGGAGCGGCCAACAAGGACCTCTGGGATAGAGTGATCCGCCTGACTTGCGCAGTAAGACCGGAAGTCCAAGAATCTTGGCGTCCGTTAGTTGAAACATGGGGTCGAAACACATGCGCAGTAGAGCTGGAAGTCCTAGAATCCGGTCATGGCGGATCGCTTTATCCCAGAGGTCCTTGTTGGCCGCTCCATCGCTGGACAAGGCTAACGAGGACTCTGGGAAACGAGATTGATTTTGGAGCGGTTTTAATTGAGTGTCGTAAAACCAAAACTAAAGCAATTACAATGGCCAATCACAACAAAACGAACCGATGAAGGGTCAATGAAAACTCGAAGCAAATACACGTAACCGACGCCAAGCGCGAGAAAACGCGTGTGACCAAGTCGTGATTGGTTTTGGTATTGCATCTGATTGGTTGAGAAGGTGGCGCAATATTTTTAAACCATCTACGTAAACAAATATTTTGAGGATTTCTTTAAATTGAAAGTAATTTTACACATCGCAAGAAATGACTTTCATAGAAAATTACCTGTAGTAATAAATTACCTGTAAAGTAATACATTACCTGTAGTAATAAATTACCTTAAAGTAATAAATTACCTGAAAAGTAGTAATAATTAACTGTAAAGTAATAAATTACCTGTAGTAATGTGAGGCTGTTCTGTGTCCTGCTCACTGTCACTAGCGCCAGTCCCACCGCGTTCAAGCCGCTGTGTTTGCACTTGATTCAGTAAATGCTGCGCTAGTAGCAACTGCTGGGCCAGAGTGATCTTAAACTCGCTTCCCGCCTGGTCCGCACCTTGAACAACGATCTGTGGTCCCCCGGCTCCCTCGGTCAACTCCGCGCTCAGATTGTGCGGGACGATCTCGCCAAGGACCTGCGTAACTTGCTGGAGGAGTGACGTCTCCGAGACTTTAGGATCACGTGACTTGGCTGTATCCGGGACTTCGCTCTGGAAACACAGGACAGAAAAAGCTCAATGGTTAGTAAGAAAAACGATGTTACAACGATGTTATAGTTATTACAGTGAGTCAAACGAGTATTACGGACACCCTCAGGGAATGCTCTAGTGTCCGCTCGATAGAGGTGTTCAGTACAGTAAATAAGGGAACTGATCAATTTTGGGACTGTTGCTACTGTCCGCTTAAAAGGGTATCCGCTTTATACGGTGTCCGCTTAATACAGGTTTGACTGCAGCCTTAATAAGGACAGATAAAGCTCGAGTTGCTGTTAGTACGAAAAAGAAGTTACAAGGCCGTATATTCTGGTTTTCACGAGCGACGCAAGTACAAGCCTCAAGCCGCCATAAGAGTCCTTATGACACAGTTGCGCGAGGATCAAAATTTTCCCTTTTTGTGCTTGCGTTGGCACTGTGCTCGTAAAAGTGACAAATAATTTTTTGAAAGGTAATTATGGCCAATCAAAACACTCATTCTAAGTTCCTCTCTCACAAAACAAGGACTACTGAGCATGCGTATAACTGTGTATTCCCGGCGCTTATTTCTCGGTTGTTTTCACTTGACACATATTTCAGTTTGCGTTTGCATTGCTCGCGAAAGCCACGCTTTAGTCTGCATGTGCTTGTCGCTGATTACAAGTTTTCCCGCGCGCTGGTTAGCCATTTTCCCGCGCTTGGTACCGGTTACATTTTTTCCGCGCTTGTCATTGGTTACCTGTTTTCCCGCGCTTGGTACCGGTTACATGTTTTTTCCGGCCTTGTCATTGGTAAGTTACATGTTTCCCGCGCTTGTCATTGGTAAGTTATGTTTCCCGCGCTTGGCGCTGGTTCCATGTTTTCCCGCGCTTGTCACCGGTTCCATGTTTTCCCGCGCTTTAGTCTACATGTAGCTAGTGTGCAAACAAATACCTCTTGCTCTTTGGCGTCTTCTGTTTGAAGCTCTCCTTCAGTATCAGTCTTAACTGTCTCGTTCTCGACCACCAGAGTTTTGCCTTCGTTCTGTATACTCTGGGCAGCGGAATCCGCCTCCATGGCCCCCAGGTCTTCCTGGCTATCCACGTCCATGCTTTGTCGAGGGGAACTGTTGTCGTATTTGAAGTCGGTCTGGCTTTCTTGGCTTGAATGTTTAGCGTGAGTGTTGAGGTGGTTTTTTAAGTAATTGAGGCGAGTAAACTTCTTGTCGCAGTGCTCGCAGGCAAAGGGTTTCTCTCCTTTGTGTATGTTCAAGTGTCGTTTGTACGTTGTGAGGTAATTGAATTCTTTATCACAAGTGTCACATTTATAAGGACGATCACCTACAAAATTAAACAAAATTGACATTATTAAAGATGATTTACAGTCCGTACTGCTCAATCTCCGCCTGCTATGTTTATGAGTCGCATACGAAGGAATGTAAATACTAGCGAAAATAGAAATTGTTGTACAAACTTACATTTTTCTTCATTATTAACGCCAGATATCCTTGCAAAACAATAATAACGAGTAGAAGAACCTCGGCGTTATCCCAATCCGACGTTTCAGCGCATCGAGCATTCAGGAACTCAACGACACGTAATGGCGGACTCACAAACTTCATAACAACTTCATGTACGCTATCACCAAAGTGTAACGTATCAACAAATTCAAACAAAAATGTAAATAAACCCTGAGCTTGCGCAGTACGGACTGGAAATCATCTTTAAAGGGAGTCTTGGTTAAGAAACACTTTTGTTCCAAGGATATTCTTCAACTGGTTTGAATACCGGGCATTTAGATGCCTGAGATTCGCCTCCGAAAATTCCATACTGATGACGTAGCTCTACAGTGTCTCTGATTGGTTGTTGCTCGGTTTTGAATTTTCGCGCGCAAGTTACAACCAATCAGAGACACTAAACGGATCTCTGTAGAGCTACGTCATCAGTATGGAATTTTTAGGGTCGAATCTCAGACGTCTCTCGAGCGGGGAAGAATTAAGCGCGCGAAGAGTGTCGTATGTTTACTTTGCCTAGAGAAAGGTTTGTCTTTATTCGCTTCTACCTGTGTGCAGCCGAATATGGTTCTTGTAGCTGTCCAAACGAGTAAACTCCCTGTCACAGTGCTCGCATCTGAAGGGCTTAAAGCCAGTGTGAAGGCGAAGGTGACGCTTGTGACTTCCAAAATCCGAGAAAACTTTACCACAGTATCCACACTGTAATGTAAGGAAAAACTCGTTTAAAAGATCAGGCAGAATTAACCCTTTCACTCCCAGAGACAAACCTTGAGCCAATAGATGTAGTTGTATCTTCTAAGTCTGTGGATGAAAGCTAGTGTGTGACCATTCAAACGAAAGCTATTGAGCAGTACTTGCATGGGGCGCTGTTTGTTTTGCAAAATGAAATTCAAGATTTTTTCCTCAGTTTTGAACATCAACTTAGCGCTCTAGCTTGGGAGTGAAAGGGTTAAAAAGGTAAAGCCGCACACTGTATGCTTCCAAGCAAATGCACAGCCATTAAATTTGGCCAGTAAACTGGTTTGATACAAATCTTAAAGGAGCTACGTCACGGATTTAGTGTAACTTTTTCAATTTCATCGTTCGCAATCCGTCTCAATCTTCCCCAATCTTAACCATCCTTGTTCCTTTTTGGTTTATTATTATCTCTTTGGTATTATTATACCATAAGCTATAATTTATTTAGAGGTTTCATTTAATTTGAAGGCATTTTTCCACGTCACAAAAAAATGACTTATTATATCGTGGCATAGCTCTAGTTTATATATTGTAAATATTTTCAAAATGAATTTTACGGAAACTATTTGAAATCCGATTCCCATACATACACTGTATTTCGCATCATGGATCTCATTTCAAAATGGCGGGAAAAAAGGCGGACTTTTTTTCTTTTTCGCCATTTAATTTAAAATGGCGGGAAAAAACGCGGACTGTTTTCGTTTTAGTCGCCAGCTCATTTTAAAATAAAATGGCGGGAAAAACGCGTCGAACAAGTCTGTTGGTACATAGTCTCCTTCGCAGCTGTTGTTTGTATCGTCACGCAACGCTATGGATGAGTGTTGCGTGACGAGCCAAATAATGGCTGTGAAGCCACGGAAACTGACAGGCTTTCCAGAGAATTGCAAGAAACTCACTTTGAATGGCTTCTCTCCTGTGTGTGTCCGCGCATGTCTTTTGAGATCTCCTAGGTTAGCAAATCCATGGCCACACTCCTCGCACTGGTAAGGTCTCTCACCCGTGTGAACACGTATGTGAGTCTTCAGATTGTACGATTTGTTGAACTCCTTTCCACAGTATTCACAAGGGTAAACTCTTCCTGTTAAGAACAATCAAGTTTTAAAATTAGAAAAGAAAGGAAAGGGAGGCATACAGGAACAGACAGTAAAATATCCATCTCCCTATTTTATGACTAATTATTTTTCCCTCCTCCCTTTACGTCATTTCTCCCTCCCTTTACGTCATTTCTCCCTTTACGTCATTTCTCCTCCTCTTCCTCCTTACATCATTTCTCCCTCCCTTTACGTCATTTCTCCCTCCCTTTACGTCATTTCTCCCTCCCTTTGCGTCATTTCTCCCCTTTGCGTCATTTCTCCTTTACGTCATTTCCATTCCCTTTACGTCATTTCCTTTCCCTTTACGTCATTTCTCCCTCCCTTTACGTCATTACTCCCATCTACGTCATTTCTCCCTCCTCCCTTAATTATTTTAGCCGTTTCTTCATCATCCTTAAACCGTTCCTCTCACTTCAAAAAGGTTGTAGTACGAATAATTTTACACTAACAATAATGGATATGACAATGTAATTTAGAAATAAGGTTTAAATCACCTCCATTTGAGACAATCCTCGCTGAAACAGCTAAAGTGTTTGAAAAAATATATTATGGTTAGTAAGTAAGAATAAAATTAATGAACTGCTGGTAATAAATAGCCTTTACTAAATAATAGGCCATTTCCGCCAAGTTGCCTTTTAGCTCTGTTTTCAAAACAAGTCCTGGTGCACAACCTTTCATATAAATAATATATAATGTAGAAAATGTTCATTGTCGTACAAATTAAACTCATTTCCAGACAAAAGGTTGAGCACCATGATTCATTTTCTACAAACCTAGTGGTTTATCAGGCCGGCACTTAACTCCGGTTTCCATAGCATGAAGCGGCTAGTACAAGTAGTGTGCTTGCAGGATATATTTTTTTCAAAATCACCCAACCCCCCAACCCCCCCCCCCCCCCCCCCCCTGAGGTTAAGGGGAGAGGTGGGTGAGAGGAGGGTCCCCCCTTGTTCCACTGTACCCAATGTCTAACCTCCCTCCTTTGTTCTAGTCTACAACAAGACCAATATAAATAATCATACCTGGCGTGGAATCGCCTGGCACAGGCAAAATGGCCACATCATCAGCAGTCTCTAGCTGGGTATGCTCTTGTTCATTGGTCTCGACAACAGAAGATGGACGTTGCATGGTCTGTACAGCTGACTGAACTTGTCGCAGTACTTCACTGGCCTCTTCGTCCTGAACAACTTCAGCTTGTACAATCTCCAGGACTGCAACAAGGGAATTACAAGAGTACTATTTCAGTTGATGTTGACTATGGGATGTGTACCTCTGATGAGGAAACACATTGACACAGATCTAGGCACTAATGTCCAATACACCCCATACTGAGTTGAATCGTCAGTAAGCCCAGACGAGTCAGGTCATGTGAGGCAATAAAATAACATGAACCTTCCTCATTCTTAAACTGTGTGCGTGTTGCAAATCGACTTCCAGCAAGTCAGGGCGACTACAGTGTACAAGAAAGACGTGTTGAATCGTCAATTCAAAATTCCAGGGCTGACTTCTTTCCTTGACTTTGACAAGAAATTTAGAATTTCCCTGACCAGATACTAAATTCCCTGACTTTGACAAGAAATTTAGAATTTCCCTGACCAGATACTAAATTCCATGACTTTGACAAGAAATTTAGAATTTCCCTGACCAGATACAGAAATTCCCTGACTTTGACAAGAAATTTAGAATTTCCCTGACCAGATACAGAAATTCCCTGACTTTGACAAGAAATTTAGAATCTCCCTGACCAGATACAGAAATTCCCTAACTTTGACAAGAAATTTAGAATTTCCCTGACCAGATACTAAATTCCCTGACTTTTCCTGACCTTGAAAATAATAATTATTATTATTTTCCCTGACATTTTCCTGACCTGTGTTAATTAACCCAGACCTGCAGACATACAATAATTATGGTTCTAAACAACCTTACAGTGAGAAAACAAGAAACTCCACAAACCTTGTGTAGCAGTGGTCTCCACATCACAGTGGTGCCCAACATTAATAACCGTTGCCTCGATCGTTTCACAGCTTATCTGCTGAATCTGTGACATCTGCGACAAGACATTGGCGGCAGTTGCTTCTTCTTCGCTCGACATGGCTGAAACTCTCTTCTGTTTTGCTTTGACCATCAATCTCTTAAAAAATAAATATTTAATAAAACAATTGATACTACAAACGTAAACAATGTACAGACCAATAATAAGTAGTAGTAAAGGTCACATAGGATATTTTTGACTGCTGGTGTCTGCAATTGTGTTAATAAATTTTCAGTGGCAGATCGGGGGGGGGGGGGGGGGGTCATGGGGTCCACACCCCCCTATTAGACCTGAGGGTTTTTTTTTGCTTTCTCCATTATTCATAGCGAAACCATCTCCAGGATCCACCAAAATGCACTTTTCAGAGCCTGGCATATTCAAAAACAATTTGGGGAGACCCATTGAACAGCCCCCTTTGCGCCTTTTAGTAACAACAACTGCCGTCCACTTCACATTTTTCGGGAAAACCCTGGAACCCCCTATCAAGAATTCCTGGACCTGCCCTAAAGACAGACTTATTGGGTAATTTATAGAGCTGTGAGAAAAGGCTTGGGCAACAAAGTCTTAAGAGAACTTGTACATTGAGCGACGAAGTCACGAGAAACAAGTGATGAACGTCACAAGAAGTCGACTTGTTCCACTTGCATGAGTTCAAATTTAATTTGCATATTTCTTGGCGTGAAAATGAGCTTGACGTCATTGTTCACGGCCGCCTGCTCCCTGTAAACAAACAGCTCTCAAATGGCTGGATTGCGCAATGAGTTTCACGGACACTGAAGAACTTATTGCAATGCCAACAAAAACTTTCTCATTTCTCTCCAAATTCAAAAGGATCAGTCTAGATCTGTATATTGTGCATTGCAAGTGATTTCAGCAAAAACTCTTCTCGAACTGCAACAATTTACAAGCGTGCGTTCAGAATAACAAAGGTGACAGGCCTCCTACGGTTTGTGCCATTTGCCATTCTGTATATAAAATTTGGTCTTCCGATTTATTTTGCTTCACATGAGTTTCTAGAGGGTGTATGCTGTATTAATATTTGGAGGAGATTTAGTTAAATCTTATTTGCTGGACTAGCCAATGTCAAGAGGTCACATATGGTTTCTAGCTTTCACTTCAGAAGAGTTTGAGCAGCTCTGTAATTTGCCAGATGTTTTGTCAATTAGGTTTGTTTTGGCTCATTCTTTTGCAAGCCCAGATTGCAAGATGTCTCTAAAGCTCTCTGTGTTCTCTCTGGGAGCTCGAGGACAGGCTATGGAATAGTACATGTAAGATGTTAAAAAGCTTACTTAACGCAAAATTAATCGCCCCTCGAACGTAGTACAGCCATGTTTTATTCTTTGCTTCAATTCACAACACGAGCAAGCAGCAAAGGATCAGGTGTCCTGGAATATGATGTCACCCAATTTAGCTCTCTCTGATTGGATAGCAGTGCTGCCACGCCTCCAACCAGGTTGGTAAAAAATGGCATGCAGTGCACTGGAAAAGTCCATTTTCCACCTGACTGACAAAACACAAAACGGACTTTGAGAAAGTCTATTGTTAACCCATTGACTCCACGTACTTGTACCAATGAAGATGTTTTTAATATTCAGCTGATAGAGCAGGAAAATGTCTAACAAAACATGCCTAAATGAGCACGAAATGACGCACAGTCTAATATGCCACTCGCTGACACTAGCCTAGCCCTGTTTACGGGCCTCACATGTGACGTGAAATTATTGTAACATTCTCAATTTATTTCATCCATTTATATACAAAGTACTTTGATAAACAACCAATCTGATTCTCGTTCCCAAAGTCCTTGTTACCCTTATCCAGTGTCAGGAACGGGCACCAAGGACCTCTGAGATAAAGATTCCACCATGACAGGAACGCTTTATCCCAGAGGTCCTTGTTGCCCGTTCCTAACGCTGGATAAGGGTAACAAGGACTCTGGGAATGACATTGCTAAACAACCAATCCCCTTATCAACAAAAATGATTACTTCACTCATTGGCACGTACTTAGCGATAAGTATAACTAGTTTATTTTTCTCCTTTTATTTAAGACTGTAAAATAATGAAACAGAAAATATTATAGAGTGGACCACTCTTAATGGATTTTTAGCCAGAACTATGGAAGAGGAAATTATCCCTGGGAATAACAGAAATAGTCCCAGACTAGGGTGGGGACAGAGGGGTGGGAACCAGGGGGTGGGGGCAGGGGAGTGGGAGCAGGGAGTGGGAGCCCGGGAGTAAAGAGGGTCGGAAGTAGTAAAGTGGACGTAGTAAAGTGTCCGTATTAGATAGATGTCTATTATAGGGTCATGAATACGACGTCACTTCAAGCCTTCACTGACGTTAGAAATCTTGATGATAAATGGTGATAGAGCGATTTTGTTTGACCTTGAAAATGTGTTTTCGTTAGAGTTCGCCTTCTGTTTGACTTTCCAGTAGTTGAGCGGATAAGTTCGTTTACCTGTTTGATTTTTTTCTTTTGTTTCCCAAAATATGGAGAATGTATAGTTCGATGAGCCAACCAAAACTAGTGAAAGTCAAGATAACATTTTGCAACGAACGGTGTTCGCCTCTAGCTCGTGTTCGCTAAACCAGCCAAACCCCGCGCGCGATTGTTTGTGTTCGTTAAACCAATCAAATTTCCTCTATCCGTTCGTTTGTTGTTCGCGTTCTGTTTCGCGCGTTATCATTTCAGGGTCATACGAAAAAACGCTCTAACATCATGATGACAAACTGTTAAACTGATTGAAAACAAATGCTACTTTTATTGTATGGACAATGGAACAATAAATTAACTTTGATCTGTAAGCTTCTGTAACAACAAATTGGAACTGTCCGTAATAGAGAGGTGTCCGTATTAGAGAGGTCCACACATATAAAGAGAATATAAAGTGTGCAGAAAATTTGGGCTGATCACAGGACAAGGTTATAAGAAAAACGACAAGAACAAGAACCAAGATTTGATGATTTGTGCATAATATTTGCTAAGACGCAAGCATAAACAAACAACATCAACAGGGATGGTGGAATCGAAATTCCTCAAGTATGGATGCCTACGATCAAGAAACAACTGCCGAACAACATCTGGTCAGCCACTGAGGGAACAACTAGTCAGCCCACTGAGGGAACAACCTCTAGTCGGAATAATAATGAGGATCTAAATGCACCAATAGCAACGAACCAAGGTGCTACATATAGCGACACATATTTGCTCTCTTTTGCTTTTCAAGGGTAACTTTTAAAACTAATTTTATGCTTGAAATGTATCTGCTACTGGCCTTGCCTCAAAGCTGATTTCTTCTCAAAAACAACAGATAAACAATATTAAACAATGTCGTTTATGCAGTATAACTGACCTAACGACAAAAGAAAGTGTCGAAAGTGGTTTCAGAAAGAGAAACATTCGAGATTGAACAACATAAAAACCGTTTTTTCAAACCCGATATTTGCCGTTTCAGAAGTCAAAAGCGATCAAATTAGTCAGTAGTTCCATCCACCGTTTTAAAGAATCAAAGTGAATATCAACATCACTTTTCAAAACAAACTTCCTTATTTTCGAGCCAAAGGAAACCAAATATTTCACAGGGAAACGGTCATAAAATTGACGCTCGCGTTTGCAAACACTGCAACGAACTATGACATTAACAAACAATTCAACACAATACGTCGAATCAATCTACGATGAATTTCTGTCGTAATTCCCCGTAAAACTGCACTAAAATGACACTAAAACATTCTCAACATTGTTGATCGTAAAATCCTACCTCAAAAAGCAAAGAAAGCTGGAAATCTTTGCTAAGTCACCGCGCCTTTCCCAAACAACACAAGATGGTGGATGCTAAGCAAGCGTGGTTCCTTTGCGAAGCTACGTACTTCCCGAGATGCATTTCGCGCGGCGTATTCAAGATGGCGGCTTAGAGGAACTTGCAAAATGCGTCACCACGAAATGCATGGTAAATATACTTGCCTATATTTCTGTCTTTTGACTAATGATCTAGAAAAATAGTGAGCTCCGACTGAGAATTTATTCATGTCTATGGGTGATAAGTGCGTTTGATTGAGTCTGATTTCTAGCGATGCCCCATTCCCCCCAAAATGAAACTCAGCTGCCCCCCAGCCGGGCGTTTTGTTTCCCCGAGACCCTCAACATTGAGGGGTGAATCAAGGGGAACAAAACTCACTGTTACCCATGGGCCAGTTATGCAGTCAGTACATGTAAGTCTCTTTTCCAGAATTATTTTTGGTAGCATCAAATCCAGGGGGAGTACTTCCTTTTGGTCATTGATCATTAAACGGGTATAGATTTTGAACAGTTTGGTCTCAAATTGAGTATGTTCCACCTGCTTGTCTGAAATAGGGTATAGATTTTATAAACATTTTGGCTTGAAAAGGGATATATTTTTAAGGATCAGGTGTGAAATTCAGTTGGGAAAATTGAGCGTGCGGGGGCGGCACACCCCCACCACAAATTTCAAGGATTCCCCCCAGGCATCAAATGTTCTAGTATCATGCCAGGGATGTTTACCATGCATACTGCCCCAGTTACAAAATTTTATTACCAGCTGCATGATGAGGGTGGGTATATTATTATTACATAGCTTCCAACCTGGCAGACTCCACCAAAAGACAACCCAAGAAAATGAAATGTCCCGGGATGTAGGTTGACCAAAAGAAAGTCAATGCGCATCCACAGTCACCCCAAAATCAGCCCCAAAAAACATTTGCCTCCATTTATGAGGGTGGCGAATGGTCTATCAAAAATACTGAGTCTCGGCAGCCGAGTCTCGGAATCTCGGTGCTTAGAAAATGTGTCTAGGAATCTCGGATTTGCCAAAATAGGACGGTCTCGGAGTCTCAGATTTTGAAAAGCGCTTTGGGGCGCTAAGTCTTGGGCTCGGATTTTACAAACAAATTCAAGTCTCGTGCTCGATTTTTAAACTAGGGTCTCGGCTGTAGTGTTCAGCTATGCACGTGAGATGCGAATACGTCCAATCATGTTGGAGTTATTTTTACTGGTGTATATAAGTGAGTGCGATAATGTATTTGAGTGTGTGTGTGTGAAGTAGAATAAAAGTCAAGTCTCGTTTACTGAACTGTGGTTCTACATTGGCATCTCGGATTTACCATTCGCCACCCCTTTTATGGGAGATTTGACAACTTGGCCATGGGACTAGGACAGTTGATTATTTGTATCCATGACAGTCCCATATTATCTTGAGGAGTTAGTACGTCTGTTATAATTTCTATTTTTAAAAGAAGTTATCATACTTTTTGTAGGAGGTACTATGTACTTTGAGAAGCATGCTTGGAAATAAGCGATGACAAAATCAATCAGTTCACCATGATTTCTAGAGGAGCAAAGGTTGCTTTAGGAGGAGCGTTTTGTTTTGCTTCTGCTGTCATATTCATGGTCCATCAAATGCAAAACATTGATCGCAAGAGACTCAGGGAGGGCGTGATCAGGGATTTGGAGCGGCAGGAGAAAAAGAGAAGAAATATTGAAGAGTTGGAGCAACAAATTGAACTGACAAAGAAATTACAAGAGCAAAGGGACGTAAGGGAGAGTGATCAGAACAAACAAAATGCATCAGGTTGACGAAGAAATGTAATGTATTGTCTGTGCCTGCTTTCATCCTCAAGTGGTGCCAGGAAATGTGGACTGGACTTCTGAACAATGGGGACTGGAATTCTGAATAATTTGGACTGGACTTCTGAACAATGGGGACTGAAATTCTGAAAAATGGGGATTGGAGAATATTGAAGCATTAGAGTAATCTATATGTGCCCATATACCACCTTATAATCCATCAAAATTTTTTCTCGCGCGCGATTGGTCTAAACACGTCACGTGACGCAACCAAAACTGGGGAATATCCGGGTGATATTCCCCAAGTGTTATTCCCCAGTTTTGAAAATTTGCGTTTCACATTTGCAGGTTCAGATTTCGTCTCAAATAAATTGCTAAATTAAATAAAAACTGATTGTTTTGAACAGACTAGAAATATTTTTGAACGCCAACAGAATTATTTTGTTGTTTAACAGCTTGGCCGACGGAGATCTTCCACGGCAAACAGAGCGGCCTTGTGAAAAAAATATTTGAAGGATAATAACTACAATAGCCTCCATTTGGCTTCAAAAATATGCTCGGATATTTGTCCTTGGACATTATCTGTTCCTCGAAGCTCACAGTTTTCCTTGAGCTTCGCTCTCGGAAAACTGTTCGCTTCTCGGAACAGATAATGTCCGCGGACAAATATCCGAGCATATTTCCTCGCCAAATGGAGGCTATTGTTTATTTATTACATGAAATAATTTTTAGTGACATGTTAATTTCGCGATAATTAGAAGATGTCCGAAGATTTGCGAAGATCAACTGACCACTCCCGAAGTAGTTCCTAACATTTCTGAAGATTACCGAAGATCACTGAAGCTTATTTAATTTCAGGCCCCAAAGGGGGGGGGGGGGGGGGGGGCTTATTAGAGAGCGGGCTTAATAGAGAGGGGGGAGGGGGCTTATTTCAAATCATAAACTTTCGAGAAAATTCACGTTATTTTTTCAAACTTTACTATTACATCACTATTAAACTAAAACAGGACAAGAAATGGGTTAACTTATGTATCACCGTCTTACAAATGCAATGTCATTTAAGGCTGTGGCAAACGAGGAAACATTGTTGCGGAAACATTGTTGCGGACGCAAATGTTTCCCCGTTTGCCCGCACACGCAACATTTGTTGAGGACGCTTCTTTCAGAAACATTTTGCGCCCGCAACAAATGTTTCCCTGTTTGCTCGCCGAAACATTTGCATCCGCAACAATGTTTTTGCAACAATGTTTCCTCGTTTGCCACGGCCTTTATACCCTAGCTCAACGATATATACAAAGTGACAGAAACGCCAGAAAATAGTGCTGAAATGTCATTTACATCAGCCTAATGGAAATCATTTCAGATGCTATAGTTAACATTGAACTCTGACCTTTAATGGGTGGGGTGGGGAGGGGGACTTATATTACAAAATCTGACTTCCAAAGGGGGGTATTAGAGAAGGGTGGGGCTAAATAGAGCTTTTACGGTACTTCGCGTGGGTAACTGGGGTAATATAGCCAAGTCAAGAGTAGTAAAGATAACCGGGACAGGCGGGTCCATTGTGTAAACAGCAATAATTATAGTGATGCAATTCTTGGGATCCTTTTGTTTATAACTGACTGCTCAACACAGAATTTTCCGTCTTTCAAAAATAACCAAATGGTTCGCTTGTTTGAGATCCATCTGGTGATATCGAAAAATTCTAAAAAACAGTTTGAACCCCGCTAATTCGAACTCGGTTAATTCGAATTCCCCGCTATTTCAAATTCAAACCCATTTCCTTGCCCTTGTTTTTCAGTCATTTACTATCGGTTAATTCGAACCCCCGCTAATTCGAACTATTTTCCGTTTCCCTTGAGAGTTCGAATTAGCGGGGTTCAACTGTATTTCGATTCCATGAGCCCTACTCATTTCATGCGATTTGAACAATGGGTAAACGACACCATGGAAAAACGTCTGCGCATGTGCAGAAATTTAGCAAGATTATAAGGCACTGACTGTAAATGTGAACATTTTGGCAAAGTTTAAGGAAACCCCTGAAAATATAAGGTTAAGATTTATACTACAGGTACATTATTTTATGTTCTGTTAACTCTAAATTTGTAGGTTCGTAATTTTTCTAGTTTTTGCTATGAGCATCGGAAGCTTGCTCGTTTGGGCTGCTGGAATCGCAACCCAGGGGCAGATAATGGATTCCTCCCGCCCCATTATCTGCCCCTTGGTCTCCGCAGCGCTGACAAACTCGTTACTACTCATAAATGATCGTGACGTTACACGCATGCGCGATGCGTTTTTCCACGGTGTCGGGTAAACTAGGGCCCAGTCTCTTGTGAACTTCGGAACGGGCAATAAAGTAAGTAACATACCCTCCTACGCAGACGCTCTTTCTCACTGGACATCCAATATATAAGAATTATTCCAGCCTGTCTTGGAAAATAGTGGTTCTTTTAGCTTATACGCGGGTTTTTGCTGTACCAGTATTCATTGAACATGGATCAACACAGTTACATACAGCGGTTTTCAATTGAGTGTCGAAAGTAAACATGCGTTTGCTTCGGTTTTTGCTTTACTACGCCCTCTGATTGGTTCGAAAAACTCGCGCCACTTTCTTACCCCATCAGATGCCAAATTAAAACCACTCGAAACTTTTTCACACGCGTTTTCCCGCCCTTGGCGGCGCCGGTTACAGGAACACAAGGAACCAATCAGAACTCGAAGCAAATACCTTAAACAATAGGTTTAAGGACGGTGCCTCCTTTTGTTACTGCGCATACGTTCTGCGCATAATTTCTCGCGTCATTAACAGAACATTGCGGAATCTCTTTCAGGCTAAGCTCGGCAGGGAAATATATGGTAGTTTTCTTCATAATAACTTACAAAAACGCGTGATGACCCCTACTAATTATGTTATAAAATGGAAGCGGTAAGCCTATTAAACATATGTTTAATTTTTTTTTGTGTGCAAAAGTTATTTAGACTGTATTTTTGGTATACCAGAGGAGAGCTGTCAGGGTTGATAATGGCAACGTTGCGCTGATTTTTAATTTAAAAACACATAAACAGTAGTTGTTACATTACCATTTGTCAAGTATTTTAAAGCTTTTGATATTTATTGTTGCTTGTGTGTATGTCAAGGCAAATTCAAAGGGAATCTGCGAAAAAAAATATTTTTCTTTTTTTCCCGAGAAATGCTATTTCAGCATTTTTTCCAGATTGAAGCTTGATTATCTCCGCCCTTGGCGGCGCCGGTTACAGGTATTTGCTTCGAGTTCTGATTGGTTCCTTGTGTTGTTTTCGTCTGTTATGATTGGTCTGTGTTTACTTTGGTTCTGTTACAAGTACAACCCATTCCCCCCCTCCCCCCAACGCCATTCTGGCCCCAATGTTTAGGGAGGGCGAATTTTGTTGTTTCGAAATTTGCGCGAAATTTCTGTAATACAGTCGAAGCTCTCGTAAGCGACCACCTCGGGAATTCGAAAAAGTGGTCGTCACTAGAGCTGGTCGCTTACGAGAATGGGAAGTCGTATAAGTGACCACGCGCTGAAACAATAGAGGCTGGTCACTTACGAAATGTACGAAAGCGAGTGTACAGGTCACGCATCCACGGAGATTGAAAACTTCTCTTATTCAGATGATTACAAATAATACAATGTCTCATAGATGTGTAGCACAACAAGTGGTCGCTTACGAGAACTTAAAAACAAAGAAAATTAACGACCAGTTGGTAATTCCAAAAAGTGGTCGCGGTCGCTTACGGATGTCTTTAGTGGTCGCTTATGAGAGCTTTTATTACAGAGTTTGAGTGACAATTCAAACGGGGTTTCGCGCAGTGGTGGTCGTAACTAGAGCTTGGTCGCTTACGAGAGTGGACGCAATGAGAGCTTCAATTCGACTGTATTTGTTTCTCGCATTCCTCCGAAGTAACTAGTACTAAATATCGTGAAATAGTTGTGGAAGCAACTGAAGAGTGGACATAATCAGCATATTTAAAAAATACCTTCTTGTTCATGTTGTTGACATGGTAAAATACTATGACTACCGCAAACCTTTGTCTTCAAAAAGTGTTTTTATATAATAATTGAAAGACAGTTTCAAGTGTTCACCTGAAATTTTAGTTAAACTCCTGTTGAACTCAGACTGAAAACTTCGCCAATTTATGTTACGTGATGTGAAACATTGTACAGTGGAACCTCGATATAACGATGTGCCAAGGGACTGACCAAATTAGATCCGGTTATATCGGGAGATCGTAATAACGAATTCCCGATATAACGATTTTTCGGGAAAATAGCCAAAAATATCGTTATATCGGGGTATTGTTAATAATTGATTTTCCATGTACTGTAGTCCCTATCGTAACAAGCTGTTGACAGACACGTAACAGTCCTTATGCAATGAGGCTAAAGGATAAAAAAGTATTGTCATATCTTTTCAAGTGTTAAGCCTCGTACATGAACTCATAGCCAACTCGGCGTAATTTTTCATCGCGCGATGATTGATTTTATCGTTATATCGGGGTAAATTTTACGTTTGGGCTGCCAGATTGTGATCGTTATATTGGGAATATCGTTATATCGAGTATCGTTAAATCGGGAGTTTTCTCCATACATTTACTGTAACATTTGCCGGGCTGTCAAATGTTGATCGTTATACCGGGAACATCGTTATATCGGGAACATCGTTATAACGAGTATCGTTATATCGAGGTTCCACTGTAACTGCCTCGCGTAACGAAAACAATTAAATTGTCAAATTCAGTAATTACTCATTACATGTAAATTTATTTAGCGAGGAAATTATTTTTATCCAGTTTAGTAGTTATGAGCACATGTTATTGTTTTATTTGCCTTTGAAAATAATGTTTCGATCTCTTTTTATTTCATGTTACTATAATGATCGCAACGTTCGCAATGTTGCGATCGTTGCGATCATATCATTTATGGAAACCGCAAAATGCTGCGATCGTTGCGACCGTTGCGATCCTTGCGTTTCAGTGCGATAGTTCAAGTTCTATCTCTGCGATCGTTGCGATCATATGGAAACCACTGTTGCGATCGTTGCGATCATATGGAAACCAGGCTTAAGTTTCCGTGATAACAGTTTCAGTACCGTGAAATGGTTTTCATTTGACGTTTATCACAATTCTAAAACCTAAAGGCCACTGAAAAATGCTAAAACTCTGTTCTCAAGCTGGCATGATATTCTACATATCAGTGACAACTATTCTTCATGTTAGATATTCAGTGTTTGCGGTGATCAGACAACGTTCAATAAAACAGGGACCGAAAGCAACCAGGACTGCGACGGCGACGAGAACGTCACAAAACAATAGGTTTAACTCCGGTAGTAGTACAATAGCTCTGCACGTGCGTTTTCAAACTTTGCCGGCATTTCTAGCCGTCCTCTGCAAAACAACAACGTGAAAGTTAATGACCAAATTCAAAGTATTATGGAGAACGTGAACACAAGACGGTGAATTGTCCTTTCTCTATCTGGACTTGAACTCCGTCCCTACGAATTCCGCTCCCCATGGCTCCCGGACAGTTCGGCCACATTGGACAAATTAAAGGTCTTAGAATAATCGCGAAATTGTTTATAGGAACGTGAATATGCTTTTTAAGTGACGTTTTCCATGGCGTCGCCGTCGTGGTTGCTTAAAGTAAGGTCCCTACAAATTAAACAGAGCCACGGACGGCAACCGGAAGGTGAATGTTATTGGTTTTGGCGCGCTTTCACTCCAAACCAAAGAGTTGAAAACCCTCGTTTTAGCATACTCAGAAATGACCCAAATTTTAACGGATAGCTCTGATAGCTGAGATTCCAGCACACTCTATCAAGACCCTCTTGATCATGAACAGTTTTATGAACGCCATCATATCCGAGTACCTATCAACAGCAGTGAAGAAGTGCTCAACTAAATGAACATCTTACTCAGGGCAGAAGCTTATACTTGGTGATATAAGCTGCTGAATATGGTAATATCAGCCCTAAATGTCCCAAAGATCAACCGCTTGGTTAAACGAAATCGGAAATACGAAAAAGTTAGCAATAGACCTCTTTACTTCGTTGTCTTCATGTTTACCCATTTCAGATCACGACGAAAAAAACACGAGCCGCAGGCGAGTGTTTCCACGGGAAGTTCTCGTTCTCCCAAACTTTCACGAGTGTTACCATATGGAAACACGGAAAACGTTTTCTAGTTTGGTATATAGAACATTAGACAACGAGCAGTTCCTCTTTCACAGCTTAGTCCGTCGAGCGAGAGCGATAGAAATATCGACGGACTAAGCTGGGAAAGAGAGACTGCTCGTAGTCTAATAGAACATAGACAACCATCTTCTATCAGGTAAATAAAGACATAGGAACGGAGGTGCGTGAATAATATGGTTAAATTTATTTTTAATTTATAAATTTATTTAGAATATTATGATAAGCTTACGAACAGATTTTTAGCATTGTTCAGTGCATGGTTTAGGTTTTAGAATTGTGATAACGTCAAATGAAAACCATTTCAGTAAAACCGTTATCACGGAAACTTATTAAAAAAAGGCTGGATGTTAATAACATGAGATCGAAACATTATTTTCAAAGGCACTTTGTAAGTATTGATTTAAAATAAAATAAAATTATATTATGTGCTCATAAATACTAAAATGGATAAAAAGAATTTCCTCGCTAAACAAATTTACATGTAAACGTCGAAAACCTTTTTAAAACAGCGCCTCAAGAAAAGGAAAAGTGGTATGAGTAATTACTGAATTTGACAATTGAATTGTTTTCGTTACGCAGTTACAATGTTTCACATCACGTAACATAAATTGGCGAAGCTTTCAGTCTGAGTTCAACAGGAGTTTAACTAAAATTTCAGGTGAACACTTGAAACTGTCTTTCAATTATTATATAAAACACTTTTTGAAGACAACGGTTTGGTAGTCATCAGTTTTACCATGTCAACAACATGAACAAGAAGGTATTTTTTTAATATGCTGATTATGTCCACTCTAGCTCCTTGCTTCCACAAAAACTTTCACGATATTAAGTACTAATTACTTCGGAGGAATGCGAGAACCAAAAACAGTCGAAGCAGTCTCATAGTACCGATTGCGTCCACTCTCGTAAGCGACCAAGCTCTACGGGTTAAGGTCCCTCAGTAAAAATTAAACACAGAGCCACGGACGGCAACCGGAATTAAGAGGAATGTTATTGTTTTGGTGCGCTTTCACTCCAAACAAAAGAGTTGAAAACCCTCGTTTTAGCATACTCAGAAATGACCCAAATTTTAACTCGGATAGCTCTGATAGCTGAGATTCCAGCACACTCTATCAAGACCCTCTTGATCATGAACGCCATCATTTCGAGTACCTATCAAGAGCAGTGAAGAATTGCTCAACTAAATGAACATCTTACTCAGCTTTGGACAGGCTATAAAATATCTAATCAGGGCAGAAGCTTATACTAGGCGATAAGCTGCTGAATATGGTAATACCAGCCCTAAATGTCCTAAAGATCAACCGTTTGGTTAAACGAAATCGGAAATACGAAAAAACAGTGGAACCTCGATATAACGATGTACCAAGGGACTGACCAAATTAGATCGTTATATCGGGAGATCGTAATAACGAATTCCCAATATAACGATTTTTCGGGAAAGAGCCAAACATATCGTTATATCGGGGTATTGTTAATAATTGATTTTTCATGTACTGTAATCCCTATCGTAACAAGCTATTGACAGACACGTTACAGTCCTTATGCAATGAGAACTATCGTTATATCGGGGTAAATTTTACGTATGGGCTGCCAGATTGTGATCGTTATATTGGGAATATCGTTATATCGAGTATCGTTAAAACGGAGTTTTCTCCATACATTTACTGTAACATTTGCCGGGCTGTCGAATGTTGATCGTTATACCGGGGAACATCGTTATATCGAGTATCGTTTATATCGAGGTTCCACTGAATTTAGTAAAAATGGATAAAAAGGAATTTCCTCGCTAAACAAATTTACATGTAAACGTCGAAAACCTTTTTAAAACAGCGCCTCAAGAAAAGTTGTTAAGAAAGTTATTAACGAACCGAAAAGTGGTATGAGTAATTACTGAATTTGACAATTGAATTGTTTTCGTTACGGCAGATTTTACAATGTTTCACATCACGTAACATAAATTGGCGAAGCTTTCAGTCCGAGTTCAACAGGAGTTTAACTAAAATTTCAGCTGAGCACTTGAAACTGTCTTTCAATTATTATATAAAACACTTTTGAAGACAAAGCTTCGGTAGTCATAGTCAGTTTTACCATGTCAACAACATGAACAAGAAGGTATTTTAATTTTTATATGCTGATTATGTCCACTCCTCAGTTGCTTCCACAAAAACTCTCACGATATTTAGTTCTAGTTACTTCGGAGGAATGCGAGAAACAAATATTACAGAAATTTCGCGCAAACTTAAAAATCAACACTGAAATTCACCCTCCCTAAACATTCCGCATGCAGGAAAACTGTTGTCTAGATCTATCTTTACCGTTTTCGAAACATATTCTTCAAGACATTGGCGCCAGAAATCCATTAAAGGAATGGTAGACAAAACAATTATATAAATTACAAATAGGTAATATTTTAAACATATTTCCAAATCAGTATTGCTACATCATCCAAAGACAATTATAAAAGGGTTCCAGCCTTTGTTACAAAACAACTCTCACCATTTTTAGTATGCATTCCTCTTAAATTTATAAACGTTGCCGAAGGAAAGAAATAACACAAACTCGGTTTTAAAATTGAGATGTAATTTGTTAAAAGAGGGAGAAAATAGAAAATAAAATTGTCAGTAATGGTTTGGTAGTCAGTGTAACTAGATTAACAGGTAAGAATGTTTTTAACTTGCCTGTAATCATGCATATTGCAAAAGACTGCTACCTCACGCAAACGAATACATTTTACGAGGCTTATAGGGTATAAATGAGAGCAACTTTCGCCATTCTTAGTCAGTCATTGAAGAACGCAGTTCATCGTCGTAACCTGATCCGTCACAAGTTCCAAGGAAAAGGTAGGCAATACAAAAAACAATCGTTTTATTGCACATGCATTTGGACGCTTTGTTTAAGTGTTTCGTCGCAATTGAGGCTATAGAGGGTCAATAGATTTGTTTTCTTAGCTCAGAGAAAGCCAGTTTTACTTTCTAGACAAAAGTGATCCCGTTCAAATTTACTTGAACGACGAAAGTGCGGAATGTTTGCTGGTTTAGCATTATATAATTAGTAAAATTTTGAAGACTGACAAGCTGACAGCGCCCCAAAAGTAGAATCATCGCGAGATGCCATCGATCACAAGCTGTAAACGTCTTTTGGGTTTGCCGTTGTTCCTTTAGGCTGCAAAATGGACGTCGTTATTTTCGGGTGAGCTCGGGGAATCGGACTCCCTTATATAAGCTATATAGGTATGTGCGGCGCCAAAGGATATGGTTTTTGAGCCGTTGTGGTCTGAAATAGCTAGGGTATAGATTTTGACCATTTTGGTCTGAAATAGGGTATGTTTTGTGCACTCTGGCATGGAATTTAGTTTGGCTTTTAGACGAAACTATTTTCTTGCCATTAACATCGGAGAATTTGAAGCTCTTCTCAGTCAATTTTTTAGGCAAACCGAACCCATTCCTGGGTAGCTGAAGTCATGTATTACAACAATACAATAAACTTTATTCAGGTGTCAAAACTACTAGCTGGTCACAAGTGGCCCACTAACTGGGGACACTAACAAAAGCATTGAAACGTGTATACACGTGTATACTTATTTTATAGGTCCCGGCTGAAATAGGGTATCAATTTTTGGGTCAGGTCTGAAATAGGGTATGGAAAATCACATATTTTGGTCTGAAATAGGGTAAGGGTTTCAAGGAGTAGGCCGCACACCCCCACCAAAAATTTCAGGGAGGACTTTGAAACTTTGTGGCTCGATCATTGTGTACAGCAATACGTTCAACTCAAAACAGTTAGAGTGAGTTTCACTGCCTGTTTGTTTATCTGTTGCAGTTCCAAGTTATGGATGCCAAGTTTCATTTGTGTCTGCTGTTGATTATGTTGGGGACCATTACCGTGCAAGGTCAATATAAGCGTGCACGCCCAGTGAACCCCATGCATGTTGATGCCAAGCGTCAGGGTGAGTGTTCCTTACGTTGTAAAATTTTTAAAACTGAGTTGTGGACACGACGACTAAAATCAATTGCAAACATATAGATGCACGGTAGGACATATGGATTTAAAATCAAAACAAAACGCCGAATGTCAAATAACATGCCATCACGCGTGGTTCCTTGATCCCGTCCGAATCAACTATATTTTTACCGCCATCTAGTTAGCTATTAAAGTTGGCAGGTTACCCGACTGTAAAGCGGGACGTCGCGGGTTCTAATCCCGTTAGGGCCATTAACCAGGATCTTACAATAACTTGCCAGGAACGAGAATCTCTGCAGGTTTTGAATGAGGTATAAATAAATGATAAATCCCAGTCGACTTTGTTTAGCGACTGACAAACCTGTGGCCCTCGGATCCAGCAGATCGAATGGAATTTAGAAGTGTGGTTTTTGTAGAGGGAGTAAAACCGGAGTACCCGACGAAAAACCCTCGGAGCAAGGATGAGAACCAACAACAAACTCAACACACATATGACGCCGGGTCCGAGATTCGAACCCAGGCCACATCGGTGGGAGGCGAGCGATCTCACCACTGCGCCATCCCTGCTCCCAAAATAATTTTTCTCAGTAACAAGCGAACAATCGTTTCCTGTTTTTTTTTAGTGCCCTGTGAGGAGATTGGGGTATGTGTACCAGAAGGGAGGCCATGCCCAGGAGGACTACACAAAAATTGCGGACCATTCAGTACATATTGTGGTTTTTGGTGACTGTTGCTGCCGCTTATAATTACCGTAAGTACAAATTTAGTGAATGTACTGACTTGTAGACACCGTGGGGTGGGAGACGCGGTGGCTAGCCTCCTCCGCAGGCAACTCCTGGGTCTCCGCATCCTCGGAGACCCAGGGGTTAGAAGTCTTGATGAAAAAAAGAACCCCTGGGGAGGATGTCTTAACACACGAGTTCTGAGGGTAATTTGCATACTGGCTCCTGATTGGGCGGGAAAAATCCTTTGTATTTTTTCCGCTCATCCCGCGACCGAGAAAACTTCGAATACTTTCGTGCCTCTAACACGGAGAGCAGTTTGCTCGCCATATTTGTTTTGCCCGTTCGCTAGACTTTGCTCTCAACGAAAAGCTCGGTAAAAATTCCTGAAACCTACGAAATCACGCCGGACTTCGCAATGGATTAGTGTAACAGTTCGAGCGATTTGAGGTATCGAGTGGTTAAAGTTACGTTTTGGCTGTGGCCATAATGCGACTCGCGATACCGAATTGTCACAACTGCGGTGTCCCACCATGTTTTCAGCTTGCTCTGGTTTTAACGTGGACCCTTCATTGCAGCTTTATATTCTTTTCTACTTGCGGTATGTACAAATATGGTAGGGTTCTTATTTTTACTGAAGCTTACCGTTCTAGAGCGAAGTTTGTGTCGCACGGGCTAGACAAATATGTCGAGCTGCCATCGTTTTCGGTCAATTTTGTCATGTGATTTCATGTTCCACGCGAACTTTATTTCCCATTTGCCGTTCGGCGCTATAAATTATTTTCGCGATGAAACCGCCTCTGTAACGGCAGTCGACATGAGTGAAAATTCCACCCAAAAGACTGTACAGGATGCTGTCGGTTGTTCGTTGGAATTTGTTGACAAGTATAAGAAGAGGAAAGGACTATTACTAGCAATTTAGTAAAGTGTCGAAAGTATTGTGAATCAAAAAATTAAGTGAAGATGGTTTGCCTGGAGCAGTCTGCGACACCTGTAAATATAGAATCGAAAGAGCTTGGAGGCAAATCAGGATCAAGTGATCTCAACAGTTAAGGAGTAATGCAGCAGATACAGCTCAAAACCCTTCGCTTTAAACGTGGACATCCAGTCTCTCAGCATTTACATGTACCAGCAAAGGAGACGAAAATGTACAGTAGTGCGTAAAAAGAAAGGTCAGAGACTTGTATTTGATCCATCTCCATTGGAAAATGCAGATACAACCACCATTGTCAGCAGATCACTACCCTCAGGTGCTATGCCTACCACTCTCATCCAAAACGTGATGATTGTGTTCCACACTTCAATGACTCTCAAGTCCACGTACCAACTGTGGTTTCCCAACCCTTCCTCCTAATCCCAAAACAAAACTGCAAAATATGTATCCTGGGAGAGCGTTTTTTTGGTTGAATAGCTGCAAAGTTATGGCCTTTCAAATTTAAGGACATTTGTATGGAAATATCAAAACCACCTCAAGCTCATTTTCATGCTTGTGCAAAATTGAAATGCCTATAATACTCCTCAAAATAGGAATATGGCCTCATACACATATTGACTCATTTTGACATGATCTTTCTTTTATTGAATTCTTTCTTCAGTTATAGGCATTTCAATTTTTGCACAAACATGAAAATGGGCTAGTGAGACTAGGTTTTGATTTCCCATACAAATGTCTTAAATTTGAAAGAGCCATAACTTTGCAGCCGATAAACCAAAAACGTTCAAACTTCCCACGATAACATATTTTGCAGTGCTTGGTAATGTAATAGCATCAATTGCTGGGGCGCCATTTATGAATATGGTGTATATCAGTACATAACTGTTATTACATAATAATGGTATTAGTCTAAATGAATGCCTAATCATTGTGGAACAAATGAACATCTTCATAACATAACAGGTTACCATGGCAGCAGTACCAGTAAAAAAATAAAATACAAAACAATTAACACATAACCTGTGAGAAAACCCTTAAGTTTAGCTTTGGGTACTTATAAAATGAGCTTGACCCCCATTTTTTACTGAATAATGATCAGCATGTCAGATAAAACTTTTTACAGAGTTTAAAAAAATATATGGGGCTTAATTTTTAGAGCCAAGATTTTTTTAACTGTAAAAAGCTTTAATCTGAACATGCTGATCAGTTTTACAGCCCTTTTGATGGATCGATACTACCATCCTGTATCAGTTAACATTAAAATAAGGTATAAAACGATTGCCAATCATCGGTGAACAAGTTGTGATCATCTACTTGACATAAAAGGCCACCATAGCAACAGTATATTACTGTCGGAAAAAAAACAATTAGCTTTAATGCTTATATGTATACATAATGTATGCAAAACAAGCTCAGTCCACCCCCTTTTATTGAATAAGATCAGCTTAAGATACAAATTTGTTTTGCAAAGTAAAAAAAGTTCCTCAAAGGGGATTCAGAGCCACCTTAAATTTTAGCCACCTTAATTGAAAAATTTAAGGTGGCTCTGAATCCCCTTTGAGGAACTTTTAAACTTGCAAAACAAATTTGTATCTTAAGATGCTGATCTCTATTCAATAAAATGGGGGTCACCGAGCTTGTTTTAGAAAAATAATGCAGGGGGGGGGGGGGGGGGGGGGGGGGAAGGTAAAATAAGTTTTCCTACATGAAGCCCATTTTCCAACCCCCCCCCCCCCCCCCCTCCTGATAATTATTGCACAGTCCCTTTTAAAGCTAACTGTGCTGTAACCTGTTGTGTCAAGATGGGCATCCATTTGATACCATTATTTTAACATCAACTGGTCTAAGATGGTAGTATTGATCCATCAGAGTGCAAGGGCTCTAAACTGTTATGAGCCACCTGCTAAACATGGTGATAGTATCAATCCATGAAACCACAAGGGTTTTTAAACAAGCCACCTTGAAAAACTGAAGCCGGGAAGCAAGCCTCAGACTTATTCACGGAGATCTGCAAAAGACATTGTACGAACAACTGTATATTTTGTGAGCATGATCCACATTCCACACAGGAAGCATTTCTAGAATGTCATCCACAGAAAATAGTGAGTCACACTTTAAAATAGTATCATCTTGAGTTGGTTGGTAAAGCAAGTAACATTGTCAACATGGAATAAAAAAATGGGGTTGGATTCCAGTACTTCTTGTCTCATATTTCCCTGGCATCCTTTGAGGAGATCCTTCAGCTGATTTATTGATCCACAGAAAAAGGCCTTGTCTTCTGACTTGTTGTAACTTCAGTCCTCTGCGATATCAATGAATCTGTGGCCCCACAAATTATCACACTTCTTTGCACAGACATCACAGCATAGATGCTTAACCCTAGAGAAACTATCACCACTAGTACTATCGTCAAAGAGTGCAAAAATTTTGTTCTTCTACAGCTGGTTGATTTCAAGTATTCCAACATCTCTGGTTTGCATAGACGTAATTGTTGCCCATGGAACACAAATTGACCGCAAAACGATGCAGCTCGACATATTTGTCTAGCCGTGCGACAAACTTCGCTCTAGAACGGTAAGCTTCAGTAAAAATAAGACCCTACCATATTTGTACATACCGCAAGGTAGAACAAGAATATAAAGCTGCAATGAAGCAGGGTCCACGTTTAAACCAGAGCAAGCTGAAAACAGGGGGTACACACGCAGTTGTGACAATTCGGTATCGCGAGTCGCATTATGGCCACAGCACAAAACGTAACTTAACCACTCGATACCTCAAATCGCTCGAACTGTTACACAATCCATTGCGAAGTCCGGCGTGATTTCGTAGGTTTTCAGGAAATTTTTACCGAAGCTTTTCGTTGAGAGCAAAGTCTAGCGAACGGGCAAAAACAAATATGGCGAGCAAACTGCTCTCCGTGTTAGAGGCACGAAAAGTATTCGAAGTTTCTCGGTCGCTGATTGAGCGGAAAAATACAAAGGATTTTTTCCGCGCCCAATCAGGAGCCAAGTATGCAAAATACCTCTCAAACTCGTGTGGTAAGACATCCTCCCCAGGGGGTTCTTTTCGTCATCAAGACTTCTAACCCCGGGTCTCCGAGGATGGGGTCTCCGGAATCTGGGGCAAAAAGAGCGGGCACTGGGCCGAGGCGAGGCGAAAAAGCCCACTCAGTCACCTTTTTGTCCTCCGTACCAGTCTCTCACTCGTGCCTTTATGTAAGAGTTGCCTGCGGAGGAGGCTACTCGGTGGCCTAACGGTTAGCGCGATGGACTCTGGATCGAGCGGTCCAGTCTCGAGCCCTACCCTGGGTCATTGTGTTGTGTTCTTGGGCAAGACACTTCTTTACTCTCACCACAGTGCCTCTCTCCACCCAACCTCGTTCCCAGGGTCTCTCTTCTTCCCAAACGCGATGAAGAGAGACCCCTGGGAACGAGGGTTGCTCTCCACCCATGGCCCAGTTGTTCAAAGCACGATTAAGCTAATCCAAGATTAGCGTGAATTTTGATTTCAGTTTTGTAACTTTTCAGTGAGATTTTCTGTTTATATTTTTTGCTCTTCAGTTTTGACTTTGACTAATGTCAAACTCCACAAAACATTGTCATGGAAAAACCACATTTATATGAGAGAAATTGAAACCTCGATTATTTGTTAATCCTGGATTAGCGTTAATCAGCTTTCGAAACTGGGCCCAGGAGTATAAATGAGTACCGGCGACAAAATGCTGGGGGGTAACCTGCGTAATCTTCTTAAATTGTAATATAATGTATTTTTTTAGACGCAGGGCCCCATGGATACCAGCCTAGAGCTGAATGGGCCACCCTGCCTAAATAAAGATTACTCTAGTCTTTGTTCTAAAGCCTGGTTTCCATAATCGCAACGATCGCAGAAAAAAAGTGGTCTGCGATCCTTGTCATCATATGGAAACCATAAAACGTTGCGATCCTTGCGATCATGCAGTTTTTATATGGAAACGTACGACTCATTTTTTTCTTTTCAGTCACTGATGGTGGTAATGATGATGACGGAATGACAGCCTTAACTTAGTAACACTGAATGATCAGTTGGGTAGATGCTAAAGTCATGGAGTAATTAAATGCGGGTATTTTTAAAGTCAAGGCGCCTTACTTGTAACCTAAACGAAACATTATAAATGTGAATGTAATGTAAGCAGTTGGTTAAAATAAAGGCTGAGTCATCAAAAAAAACATCTCTTTTGTCTCCAACCTAAAACTAATACCTCTTATCCCTGGTTACATGAAACCGGTACGAACTCTGACCGGTACGAACTCTGACCGGTACGAAACTCTGACCGGTACGACTCAGACCGGACGATTAAGTTTACATGAGACCGGTCTAAAAGTATGAAGCGATTACATGAGATTCAGCCGGCATGAGATGATTTTTTAGACCGGCTTCATGTAAACAGAAACAAGCATTTGTATGGAGACCGATCTGAAGTCGTACCGGTCTGAGTTCGTACCGGTCTCGTATAATCAGGGCTTTAGTTGGCGCAATGGGCAATGTTATCATGCAGCCTTGTATGTCACACCAATCAGATTGGGGGCTACTATGAACAACAATGAAAAGCTGATTCTAATATCCGAGTAGTCAGTAGATATCGATTTTTGAGAGCCATTACGTGACGGCCATCTTTGTTGATGTTTAGCAGAATGGTGAAGATGTAGAGGCTTCGTTTAAACATTTTGCTGTTTTCACGGAAAGTGTCATATTTTGAGCTGGTATTTCTGTTGTGGTCGCTGTTTCTGTTACGTAACCTGCTTAGACTTGTGCACGGCAGTTATTAGAGATCGTGAATATTGTTGGAAAGGTACGCAACATGAATTTTTTAGTGCACTGTAGGTATATGGTTTTGTGTAGGGCGCCGGGCGATAAAAAGCTAACTCGAGATCGCGTGTTATAAGTCGAGAATCTCGCGTTTAATACTCAAACGTCAAAGATATATAGCTTTGAAAGTAACACCCCTACCAAAATTTTGCCTTATGCATTTATTCATGACCATTGTATCCCCCACGACCTTAACATGCTCTATTTTTTGATTGTTGATTGTGACTGTTACTGGAGTGTTTATTTTTTCGTACTAGTTTTAAATATCATAAAATTTGTTTACTAACATTAGTGTTAGTTTGTTGGAATTTAACCATTGTGATACTTGCTAATCTCTTGATTGGTAATTTGTAGCATATTTGATTAAGATTTTGTTTTGGAATAGACTGCAAAACAGTCCGTATTTTCGCGCGAGAGTGTCGGCTGAACGCGGCCGAAGGATCTGGAACGAGCGTGAAATTACGAGTGGGAATTGGGGAGAGACCGTTTTGTCATGCGGATTAACAAACATATTTTCGGATGAAATGCGTTACCAAATTGCATCTTTAAAATACCAGTCACATAATCGGCAATTATCTAGGAAGAAGGTCATTTAGGATTTCTCGAATAGAGCTCGAGTTATTAGGCGTAGGAGGCTTCAAACAACGAATTTTTCGCCACATTGCCAATGACTGTATAAACGAATACACGCAGACAAAAGTGAAAGTGAAGTGTCACGTTCAGGTCACGGTTTATGGTATCGAATTCACTGTATAGTCGGAGCTGTTAAGGAATTTTTGACACTTTAGCGGAAGTATCAGACCCCCTGGTCGGAACGAATTTGTTGTATGAAAAGGGGACAGTCTCTCTTTTCTCGCCTCTTACGAGGCTCGCGCGTGGATTATCGGCGCTTCGCGCCTCTCAAATTCGCGCGTCGCGCACAAATCTCGAGAAAAGAGAGACTGTTTTGTAGTCTAGTTTTGGAAGAATAAATTTGTGTCGTCTGCAAATAAAATATATTGAAGTAAATTAGAGCTTTTATCACAGGCTGCCCAAGCTAAAGATAAGAGAACACCGTCACGATATAAGTGGTATTGTGTTACAAAGACTCGATTTATAAGGGTTTTGTATGGGAAAGTAACGGTTATGTTTTAGAATAAATAAAATCGGGGGGGGGGGGGGGGGGGGTGGGGGGGTGGGGGTGGGGTGTGTGGATATTTTCTGGAACGACACATTTGGTATTCTGACCAAACAGTCGCTTTGCATTGCATAGTCACATGACATAACTAGGAGTTCATTATTTATAACATTATATCTGGCGGCTAAACCATAGTCTTGTTGATATTTGTGTATCCAACTCCTACACATGATAGCAGGACTTTGCTTCCCCTCCAGTCGTACTCTCACTGTCATCAGTCTGTGCTTGAATTTTGAACATCACTCCAAAAAATTCTTTCAGATGCCTTAAAAACTGGATGCTGTTTGCAAAAGAAAAGACAATGATAATAAACTGAACATGCTATAAACTAAATCTCTTTCCCCTCCCCCCCCCCCCCCCTACACAGTCCCTCTATCAATCCTCTCTCTCCCTCTCTCTCTCCCTTCTTACAGACTTAATTTCTTTCCTTCGTTATTTTGTTCCTTGTATCCATCCAGGGGGGGGGCAGGCAGCGCCCTTTGATCTTGCCACTTTTTCCGCTATACATGATCGCACAAGTAAAGAAAAATTGTCAATCATGCGAGAAAACGTACCTCTGCGGGAGTTTGCTGTGGAATTTTCATCCATGGGTCCCACAATGACCAAAGTTCAGTTAAACAGCGACCGAATCGTTCCCATAGATGTTTGAACGTGGAATCGCCCAAAAATATTTCCTGAACGAACACAAACGCACATCATGTCCGCCATCGTCCGCCATGTTTATTTTAAACAAACCAGAAGTATACTTAGTCTCGCTCGGCCAAATTTCTTAAAATGTGCACATCATTATACTAGGTCCCAGGCCTCACTGCTAGCCCCCCCTGATACGGATACTCCGATAGTCTGTAGATTAATAAATGATGAATAATGATGATAATGACATATAAGTTTTTAGGTGATCAGTTATGAGACGTAGTTTTATTGTAAATTATAGGTTATTTAAGTCAAGTAAATTGTAAATTAACTCTGAAAAGCCCCCTTGGGGAGAGTAAATAAATATTGTATTGTATTGTATATCACTAGCAATTTGGCCACATACCCAGCACCATGCATAACATGGACTAAATAATCTTACGTGTAAGGTGTCAGTGGTCCTTGTCAGAATTTTAGAAACATCCCTCTGTCAAGGATCATGTAGAGAAGCACAAGACTCTGATTGCCGAGAGTCAACACAACCTCCCTATTGACAGAAAACAAGAAAAACAAACTAAAGAAACAAGTAAATCTGTGAGACATCTAGAGCAGTTTTCATTGAGTGCCGTATGCAATTACAATGGCCAATCAAAAAACGTAAACAACACATGAACCAATGAGAACTAAAAGCAAGACACAACTGACGCCAAGCACATGTGACCAAGTGATGAGTTTTCATCTGATTGGTTGAGTAGGTGGCGCAAGATTTTTAAACCAATCACCAGGGCTGCAAATAAACAGTCGGTCATCGTACAATGGCAGACCAAAATTTGCCAATGTCTGATGAAATCCCAACTGTGGTCGGACACAATGTCCGGACAATTGTTTTTGCCTTTCCAACGCAAATGCTAACACGTTATACCGCATTTTGTCCTAAATGCAAACTACAGTGTATACTGAGTTTACTGTGCATTGACAACGCATTAGCAGCATTGTATGATGGCCGACCTCATTATATTTTGTCCGACCAAAATGGTGACTTAATTAGTGTTAATTATTGCCCTTTCAAGAAAACAAAATTATTTGCAGCCCTGAATCACAGAGTGTAGTTAAAGCTAAACCAAATTCAATTCGACTTGTGGGTATATTGCAAGTAGATATCAAACCATCAGCTTGACATTATTGCAAATAATCATGGATTGCAGCACACTGTGTGTGACTGACCCTGTAAATTTCTTCAAGTAACATTTCAGCTGCCTGCTTGCCAAGATCCTCAGGTACAACAGACTGACCCTCCCCTGCAGGGGCAGATGCTGTCTGTACACTCAACATGGAGCCAGTTGTCGTTTCCGCTACCAATGAGATGCCAAACCCTGGTGATCTACGTGAAATAAATAATAATGAGACAATTTAACATTCAATCTTATGGCTTTAATTAGATTAGGAAAGGAAGTTTGTGGTACAAACTATTAATTGTACTGGTCAGAAAAATTAATAAGGGATTATCATGTGTGTTGAGCCCCTATTTCCACTTCCGTTACTCTATCGAATTTTTCGGAACATCTTCGGATATGGTTCAGGGTCGTCTAAGTTGAAAATCCGGTAACTCTCAGGATAATAAAAATCTTATGCCTTTGACTCAGAAAAAGTTGGTCTATATTTAACAAGCCACATTCTTATACAAGTCAAGATGGCGACTCGTTTTGGAATTTTCGTGTATTCTAAAGACATCACTCCAAGACGTGGACGGAAAATATTTTTCAAGAAACGATTTTAACGGCATTTAAAACTCGTAAACTTGTAAAAGTTTTTTGTGTGGCCAACCAAGGCTCGTGTTCGTGTCGGATGGAGTGACAGAAATTTGCTTCTCTTCAGACCTAAGCTACCTATTTCGAACGATAACTACAGCTGCTCATGAAATCAGCAACGATCAAACAAAGGTACCTGATGAATAGTGTTCTTTTGTGTATTTTACTGCTTAATTCGATGTGTAAACGATGTAACTACGGTAATATGGGCGAGTACTTGCGTGTGTTGTTTTCATGTTTTAGCTCGTAATTTTGTAGTTCTTGATATTCACCTTTGAAAAAATATACTAAAACAATTATTCGCCTCAGGCTCAGTGAATATGTCACAATATTCACTTCGCTTCGGCGAATAATTGTTAAATAATTATTTATTATTTACCGAAGGCGAAGGAATATTGGTGAATATTTCCTGAGAAGAAGGTCAAGGGGAATTAGTCACCAAAATTCATGAGTCTGAGATGAATTATTGCTTTTATAATAATTATACAAATCACAAGGAAAATGTCAAATTTCTCCGAGGAAAATAGAAAAAGAAAAAATGTTCCGCCATTTTTTGCCCAGCAAAAATTGAACTTTGCAGCATTTCCAAATAAGGTAGAGAGGGTATACTGCCTCTGAGACCATAAGTAGGAAACCATGCTTGAAAATGCATTATCCTACAGTTTAAGTGTTTAGGTGTATTATAAAATTAATATCATCATATAAGGAACCGAACCGACTGGAGTACAGGTCTTATTCCAAACAGCATGACCTTGAGCCAAGTATTTTCATGTCTGGTTTCTCGCTCAGTCATTAAGTCTATTATCTAATGCTATGATAAAAAGATGAAAGTTAAGTTGACATACTTTCTGATTGAGCTCCTTTGCAATGATCCGTGTAAATGTAAAGATCAGAAACAAACTGATTCAACACACTGCGCGCTGCGTCCACTACCCTGTTGCATATTGCAGGTGACATCGCATTGCATAACTTTATAAATACCAATCAATTTTGAAGGTTGGTTAAGGCTAACAGAATGATTCAAAATATTATAAGATGGGTCCATATTCAAACCAGGAGATGTAGTGGCCCCTTGGGAGGGGGGGGGGGGGGGGGGGGGGGGGGAGTACCATGGTGAGAGATTGCACTGTTGATTGGATAATAACAATCAGACACTCTTTGATAGGTATTCGCCAAAAACCCAGAGACTCATGGCTAGTGCAAAGTGTTTAATTTAAATTTGCAACGTAGTCGACAGTCCAGTGTCCATTCCTTATTTTCCAGCGTGGCCCGAGGGGGAGCCCAGGGGACGAGAAAGAGTTCATAGACTATTTTCTCCGCTTTTCCGTCGAATGAACCACCTCGCTTTTGTAGGTAAAATCTTGTCTTATTCATTTTTTTCATTCAGCGGGCGTGGCAAATTTGCATCTGATCACTCAGAATATCGAACAATTGTTTTCAGACGCGAATTCCGGTCAAATAAGCTGTGAAACGGCCTACCAGAGAAATTTCGCTGAGATAGTCCGTTCTTGTTTCTGCTGTTATGATTGTGACGGCAGTGAGGGTGATATTAAACTCGAGATACTCAAAGGGTAGTACAGAATGTAATCACCCAGCTATCAATTTACAATGTAGGTGACACGTAGCTTGTCACCACGCCAATCAAACCCCCACACCACCCCCACCTCCCTCAGACCCCCCACCCCCCTCCCCCCACACCCCCCCCCTCCAATTTCCAATAACAACCTAGCTGGTTAGGTGAGAGAAACAAAACCCCATTCGCTAGAAAAATAGTGGGTCTGATCTGTGACGAGAATTGTCTTTACATATTTCTTCCCTATATGAGACAAGACACGAATGAGTTACAAAGAATCTACGTGACAGCTAGTGAGCTTGAATACGTGACAACTATGTGCGTTACCATGGGACAAGGGGTTTTTTTCCAATTAAAAAATATATTTGCATTTCAAATTTAAAACATTCAACCCTTTTAGTTCTGGTGTTTACGCAATAAATATTTAGTGGTAACAGTTTTTTTAAGAGATGTGTAGTAAATAGTGTATTTATTTCACACCCTTGAATCATGTGGAAAGCCCTTCAAATATTCACATTTAATTTCATTGATGAACCTTTGTGACCCAAGACATGCTACAAAAATATTTATTATTCATACAATAAGTGCTTGAATTTAACAACAGTTTCATATAGCAGAACACTCTACAAACTTCAAATACTTTCGATTTTCTTGAAAGAAAAAAAATTATTGACTTCAACCCACAGGAAAACACCATCTGATGTAAAAAAACATCTCTGGTTTTAATTTAATTGATAAGCACTTGTTGTAATTCTCATTAAAGTTGTTTTTGACCTCTTGAAAAACAGGTATCGTCATTTCATTTTGCTTTCATATTTACAGAGGACCGATAAGCCGGGAATATAAATAGAAGGCGAAAATCCTGCTGAAAAAATTGAAGAAGAAATTTTTAATTTCATTCAAAAGTAAATTTTCAATCAACCGAAAAAACAAACAACTAATTGAATTTATCAAATCCGTCACGGAACAGGAACATATTTTCTCCGCTGCGACAAGAATACTGTGAAAGCTGAACGAACATGTACGGAAAGAATGGTTTGCTGTTTGAAATCTGTGTTTGAAAATGTGTACGTGGAGCCGGGCGTGAGACAACGGCTGAAGACACGTCGCAACGCTAGTAATATGCATGAAACGCTTTCGTGAATCTATTTTTTAGTCGTAACCACGATGTGAATTTTGCGCGTGGACCGGAGATGTTGAACCAGAACGGTAACAAACGTTTCTACAGAGGCTGAACGAAACGCTAATTTCGAACACTGATTACTTCTAATTTAATTTAAATTTTCGTTTCAAAAATATCATTGTAACGCGAGAAATTCAGTTTTATCTCTAGCCTCCCCCCTTCGCGCACAGACGACAGTAAATACGCGGAAAATGAAAAGTTGTCCCATTCATTGACAATTATAGCTAAGAGTGGCCCAATTTGGCAACACTTCATAGATACGCCATACTTTCGCGGCTCAAATTTTCGCCTTTTCTGAAATTCCTTATGATCTCAAACTGTTTCGAAAATCTATCATGAAGCTTATTTCTTTTAGTTTACATTGGCGTGAAAAATAAATCAATTATATCTTGCGATGTACTTGTTATTAGTAACGTACTAACAGGATCTTTAGTCGCATGCCGTGAAATTTTACATTGTAAGACAGAAAGCTACGCAGATAAGGAAGGGTCTAAAGCGTCTGTCTGAGAAACAATATATATATTGCCGGCTAAATTGCAAGTAGTAATAACGCAGGAAGATCACCCACGTTTTTGCGTGGTGAGCACGCCTGACCCCCCAATATTTATTAATTCGTATTAATTAATTTAATTTAATTAAATTGATTATCAAAGTTTACGGCATCATAGTGAACTAGCGAACCAGCGAACCAGCGAACCAGCGACTTATCACTTTCGGGCCTCTCAAAACTCGGCCCTACAAACATAACCATACCTATAGTGCACTTTGCACTAAAAATGACACTTGTTTCTCCCCAACTGATGCCTAAACCTGTAAACAATCAATGCTTTATAATACAATCAATAATTAAGTAAAGGATAACGCGAGGCCTCTTATTCTTTTGATTTTCCCAGGATCTGTCAATTGGATTGGTCGCAAACTTCTCCGTACAGGACAAGAGAATACCACCTCACCTCCCCCCTCAGGAGGTGCTCCTCTTTTTCACAATCGGTAGTGTCAGCAAAAGTTAATTATTTAAATGTAAGGGCAAATATTAAAACTTTCATCATTAAATAATTATAATAATTAATATTAATAAATATTTTAATTAAAGCCTGGAGTCAGGAGGGAAGAGTATGTTTAAGCAGGAGAGAAGCTATAGTACAGGATTTCTGGAAGCAGCCACTTCTGATGCCTTGTCCCCTTTATTTGTATGAATTTCATACCCTCAGATTATGGGAGATGCAGTGACCCTATGGTTATCGTGTTGGACTCCAGACTGAGCGTACAAGCCCAAGCCCTGGCCGCAGTCATTGTATTGTGTTCTTGGAAAGACACTTTACTCTCACAGTGCCTCTCTCCACCCAGGAGTATAAATGGGTACCGGCGACAAAATACTGAGAAGTAACCTGCGATGGACTAGTATCCCATCTACTGTAGGGGGGAAGTAGCAATAGTCCTAGTCGGCTTCGTGCTATAGAAATTGGGATAAGCTTCGGCAGTGTGGGCCAGTTTGGCCGAGTACAGCTTTACCTTTACCTTACCTTCAGATCAAGTCCTTCATCTTGAACCACAAATTTCTTTACCAATGGAATAGTCACTGTCTTAATGATGTCAACCTGAAAAAATTTATACACTCCAAGTCAAATATTCAAACAGATGGTTTTTAACAAATCAGGCCATAATCATGATTTTGAGCAATTTTGCAATAATTACCGTAAAAGCTCTATTTAGCCCCCCCCCCCCCCCTCTATTAAGCCCCCCTATCTAATAAGCCCCGCCTTTGGAAGTCAGATTTTGTAATAAGCCCCCCTCTCTATTAAGCCCCCCCCCTATCTAATAAGCCCCTTGGAAGTCAGATTTTGTAATAAGCCCCCCCCTCTCTATTTAAGCCCCCCCCCTATCTAATAAGCCTTCCCTTTGGAAGTCAGATTTTGTATAAGCCCCCCCTCTCTATTAAGCCCCTATCTAATAAGCCCCCTTTGGAAGTCAGATTTTGTAATAAGCCCCCCCCTCTATTAAGCCCCCCCTCTCTATTAAGCCCCCCCCCCCTATCTAATAAGCCCCCCTTTGGAAGTCAGATTTTGTAATAAGCCCCCCCCCCCTCTCTATTAAGCCCCCCTTTGGAAGTCAGATTTTGTAATAAGCCCCCCCCTCTCTATTAAGCCCCCACAACCCCTTCCCCCCCATCAGGCTGATGTAAATGACTTTTCAGAAAATATTTCTGGCATTTCAGTCACTTTGTATTGAAACGTGTCTTAATTTCCAGAACTATCGTCGAGTTAGGGTATAAATGACGTTTCCCTTTGTAAGACGGTCATACATCCATAACCCATTTCTTGTTCTGTTTAGTTAATGGTGCAATTATAGTAAAGTTTGAAAAATTAAGCTTAATGTGAATTTTTTCTTGAAAATTTATGATTTGAAATAAGCCCCCCTCTCTCTATTAAGCCCCCCTCTCTAATAAGCCCCCCCCCCCCCTTCTTGAGGCCTGAAATTAAATAAGCCCCCGGGGGCTTAATAGAGCTTTTACGGTAATAAGCAGTAGCACAAACAAAGGGGTTCAAAGAGCGACCCTAGCCAGCGCTCGAAAACCCAGACAACTCAACCCTGAATCCAATGCGCTAACCTACGCTACTGTGCCTCCACTTGACAAAAAAAACATAGTCTTGGTAAATTCCGTGGAGAATCAAGCTCTGACTATTGTAACCCGACAAGGTGCCTTTTTAAAAATTTATATAAAATGTTGACACTGGCTTAAAAAATGTAAAATGACGTTTCGGTGTTGCTACAACCTTCTTCAGCTTGAAAAATGTTAATAAAAACGGCGTTGAGGATGTTATATGAATAAAATTTTGAAATATAACAAACGTGACAATGAATGTTATAACATAGGGCGAGAACTATAACAATAGTGTGACAAATTATGAATGCTTTTAATGTTATAACATTCATTGTCAACGTTCGTTATAATTTATTTCAAAATTTTATTTCATATAACATCCTGGACGCCGTTTTATTAACATTCTCAAGCTGAAGAAGGTTGTAGTAAACAACCGAAACGTCCATTTTTCATTTTTAAGCCAGTGTCAACATTTTATATATAAAATGTTTAACTATGCCTGGCTACAGCCCACATATTTTTAAGGTGGCCTTTTCAGTCTTGATAAAAAAAAAATAGGCCATTTCCGAGTTGCCTTTTGTCTCTGTTTCAAAACGAGTCCTGGTGCACAACCTTTGTTATGGAAATTAGTTTGATTTGCATAACAATGCACGGTACAGGTGAAACTAATTATTACCATGACAAAGGTTGTGCACCAGGACTCGTTTTGAAAACAGAGGCAAAAAGGCAACTCGGAAATGGCCTATTAGTATTCATAGCATTGATACCTGACATACCGTTGGGTCATGTCTGTCATTTGTTACTCCTCTCAAAGTCAGTCTGATTGGTTTCTTGCAGAAGGGTGCTAGTAATACCACAGCCTCTAAGTAGTAGCCAATAGCCCTCTGAGGATTACAGTCATGGTCGACAGGACCATCCTGCTAGTAGGCCAGGCTTATAAAAGAGCATTGTACCTTTAAAATTAGGACATAAAAGAGAAATGCTCATTATGTGAGGACATATCAATAGAACAAATCAAACTCTCTCCGGATTTAAAGTGACGGAGAGGTGGGAAGGATTTTTGGGGTTTGAAATTCACAATTTCGGGATTTTTGGGGGGTTCGCTTCAAGCCCAAGGATTTTTTGGGGGTTTTAATTTATGTCCCCATTCGCACCTCCCCGTCACTTTAAATCTGGAGTACCCCCCTGGGGCAGACACCTCTCTACTTAAGGCGGATATGGATGGCTGCGTCACGGCCAAATTTTCACTTGTTTGTCTGTTTTAAACTAAACTCTCTTTAAGGCGGAGAAAAAGCGTCTATTTTGTAAAACGTCCGGTTTTGTTTAAAACAGGAACAGGATTATAATAAATATTTCTGTCTCTTGTGAAATGGAGCAGTTCATTTTCATTGGATGGTCAAGTGTCCCGTGGGGGTGTAGTAAGAAATCGCACCTTTTGTTCCCAGGGGAGGGGAATAGGACGCCAAGTGAGGATGTGCCCGGGGGATGGTTACAGTACATAGGAATTCACCCAGGCATTTATACCTTAAGAATAAATAAATTAACATGACGTACCTGTTTTCATTTACTTCTATCTTGATCCGTTTGTTACTTGTCCAGCAGCCGTATGAAACTAGCCTCAAAATCTTTTAAATACGAAAAAAATCAAATATCTTGACTCACTGTTTTTAATAAAAACTTTATTTGTGGAATAGTATCAAGGGTCTATCAAGTTAAATAGCTGCGATAAATGTATCAAAAAGCCGTAACCTTTTAACCCAGGATCATCTTCAATAGTTCTTATATTTTTAATCTTCACTGATTTGCCGCTAAGCGTCGCCAGGACAAGTCTTTGCCGGAAGAAATTTACAACCTTCGTAAGTCAAATCAGCCGCCATATTGAAAACAAACGCACGTGGCTAATTCGACAGATCTGCTCATGATCTTCAAGTGATGCCGCTGACCAGAATACCGTTTACTCGTGTACTAGATTTCAAAATGGCGGACGACGACTTGGAAGGGTGAGAGAAAAATAACATTAGAATTTTGTGGTTCTTCTTGTTGAATATTTACTGCGATTCGTTTTATTGATAGCTAAATAGTATATCAAGGTTTTGACGCAGTTGTTTTAGTTTATCAACAGTCTTTTCGTTGTAAATAGAGGGATTAAAAACGCGCGTTGACACAACTAGACAACAAAATGAATGGACACTAAATGATGTGCCTAAAACTCGTAGTAATCTGCTTTTATTTTGCTGTAGATATGACGATGACCTCGATGAGGTCGAAGAGGAGGACCACTTTGAAGGATGTCGATGACTTAGAGGTGAGCTCAACAACAAAGATCTAATTGACACTTAAATAAAAAAAAATCAATCTATAAAATGCCTGACATGACATATTGACATGACAGATTGATCGGATGGATATAAAAAGCACACCAACTAAACAAGTTCAGTTAAATGTTAAAAAATTCAAAATCAGCCAACACCACACCTCTCACTTAGTATAGGTAATTAACACAAGGCCGAGTAAAATTAAGGATTAATATCACGCGTGTTAACAGAAATAATTTGCAAATTCTGAAAACACAATTAAAATCCTTAATTTTTCTAGAGATCATGTGATTACTTGTTAATAACATAAAGGGGAAAATAGTGCGATAAAGACATCAGGTGGTCTTTCTGCAATCTTTGGGAAACTATCGGAAATATTTGCTGATCATGTTTCAAAATCTTCAGAGCACCTCGATTTGTGGAAATATTCGGATCATCTTCGGCAATCTTTGGAAGGGTTTGGTGATCTTTAGAAATCATCAGAAGTCTTCCTGAAAGGTCAACTGTGGAATCTTCAGAACTTCTCGGTGATCTGCCCTTGACAAACAAAAATTAACGAAACACACCCTTCTGTCTAAACCAATCAGAATTCAGTAATGTTGCCCTCTGTGTTATTATAATTATTATAAGTGGGAGGTGTGGTCACTGGTGGCTAGGTTAAAGTTTGTGGGTCAGGTAATTTTGTTGTGTGGGTACTGGCAAAACTGTTAGGGCGACCTTACAAAATGCTGTGAGAGGTGGGGAGGGAGGGGGTTAACATGCAATGGACTGTCATCCCATTCAGTGGAGAGTAGCAATACTCCTATAGTCGCTTCATTCTACAAGAAACCAATGAAGCTTCTGGCTCCTCTGATTTCCAAGATTAGAATCATGGTGGACTGGCCCTTTGTTATCTGTAGACAAAATAACAACCTTGCCTATCAAAGAGTTTGTGTCAATGATCTTCCATTGTTCTTTCTAGCCAACGGAAGACACAGACAATATTGATGTTTTACCAGCATCGGGTCAGTTTGTAATAATATATTAATTTTACAGTGCAGCAATCTTTTCTTTCCCCGTATAATTCCTTGCATTTCTGGGTTACATTTTGACTACATGTATAATTAACCAGTGCTCGACACTAATGCTAGTCCACTAGCCCAGGACTAGTAAAACTTCATGCTGGGCTAGTAAAAATACGCTTTTACTAGCCCCTAGACTAGTTAGTTTCGTGGAAAAATAATTTACTACAACTCTATAACTTGGGAAGTTTTTTTTTCTAGAAAGCTTCATCAGGAGCTAGTTTTCCATAGCTTGAGTAATTTAAACCAGAGGAGTTGCAATCCATATCATATCGTTTGCGTACGATCGACTCGCAAAACCGACGCCATATGGAAAAGGCCTTGCGTCCTCGCATCCATGTCACTCAAAAGGGACCTGGGAGAGAGCCACCATAGGTCCACCATCTTGGATTTTTTCACGCGACCAGTCACTGAGTCACTGCAAGAATGAAGAAGATTTCAAGCTTTTTTAACGCCTTACCTTCGAGAAAACGTCCTTCTACGGCCGATGATCCTGAGCCAGATCTACATTGTTCACCAGAGGACCACATAGTGACACAGCATGAAGAGAAGAAGAAGTGCGATCGGTCAAGAAACCGGAAGGGGAGGAATGGTTCCTAATTCCCTATGTGGACTTTTTTTATGGCTTTTTTTTTTTTTGGACTAGTGGCTTGTCCTTGTGGGCTAGTGATTTTTTTTACTTACTAGTCCATTGCCTAGTATCCCAAAAAGTTAGTGTCGAGCACTGATTACTGTATTTCCTTGATTAAGCACCCACCCTCGACGCCCTCCTCAAATAAACAGCCACATAGATTACAATCATCAAATTTGAAATGATTTTATAAACCCACCCTTCAGAATGAATGTATGAAGTAAGAGAAGGTGGAATTACTCCAGATTTCTTGCCAAAATAAAATTGTATAAAAATACAACTGGTTCAATTATGGCCTTGACAAGAGAAAACCTGAAATTTGAATAAGCACCCAGGCGCTTGATCGAGGAAAATTTTATACGGTATCTGTCAAAGATGGGTTTATTCACATGTTTATTTTCATGCAAACTAAATTTGAATTTGCATTTTTTGTACCAGGCCACATATTGAGAGACAATGTTGGCTTATATAATGGTAATAATGTAACAGTGACAGATCTAGGGGGGACCCTCTTATTTGAGCATGAAAAGGCCCACCTTCTTTCCCACCCCCCATTGAAGAAAAGGCCCATCTTCACTTTGCCCACTCCCATTCTTTTAAGTAATAAAAGGTCCACCTTCACTCCACCCTTTTGGGTTGTAAAATTTTAAATTATGTTCAATCCTGTCACCCCCACCCCTTCCCACTCCTTTGAGCAAATCTGGATCTGCCACTGGGTAAGGTGGACCTACATGTACATATACAATGTATGTCTTACATTAAATTCTTACTCTGAATATTATGCCTTGAATATATAGAAGAAAGCCAAGAGCCTTCAAAAAGAACCACAACACCGTACATGACTAAATACGAGAGAGCCAGGGTACTGGGAACAAGAGCATTACAGATAAGGTACTTCATAACAAACAGCCATTTAAACTACATGTACATAGGCTTTTAGCCAATGCGCGTCATTGTGGCCGGGGTCATTATGTTGACACTTTACTCTAACAGAAAGTTTTTTGAAACACAATCATTTAATTTTATTTACTGATTTGTGTGTGTTTCTTTTTCACATTTGAATGATTAATCCTGTTTCAGACAATCTTGTGGAATATTAACTCCTACTAACCAAGCGCGAGGGCCATACTAGGGAATACTGCCGAGATCATTGGCCAATCAGAACACTCAATTTAACTTCAGAATTGCTTGCCATATAATAAACCCCAATATGAAATTTCTATCTTAGCCAACTTGGCGTTCCTTCCTCATACTGCACATACAGTAACTCGCCTTTGTTGTTTTGTGTTTCTAGCATGGGTGCTCCTGTAATGGTGGAACTAGAAGGTCAAACAGATCCTTTACAGATAGCCATGAAGGAACTCAAGTAAGGCCTGAGTTATTAAGAATTATAAGAGAAGTCCAAAAACATTACAGTGTAAAGTGTGCAGAAAGTGAGGCAATGGTGGCCTAGAACTACCAACTTACCATTGTACACTTTGTGTTGCTTTTAGACTTGTGTCAGTTTAGCCACATTTCCAGTTAAGGTATCAGCCACCCCTAAAATTACCATTTTGTGAAATTTTCGATTTTTGAAATTCTGGTAGATCTCGCAAAGAGCTTTCATTTCCAAAAAATTCTACCTCATTCTCATTATTTTTCTGTAATTAGCTGTTGACATTTCAGTCATATCTTCAATTACCAATTACATAGAGGCTACAGCGAGCGACAAAGGTTTCTCCTACCACTTCCAGAGTCAAGGCAAAGTGGCTCCCATCAAATCCAAGTCACCCTGTACAAATACTATCTAAAGTTAATTTTAGGTTGAATTGATCTGCGACACAAAACAGCGAACAAGTCGCTAGCGTGCGACCCGCATGCATTTATTTACTCGAATATTCGCATACTGTGCCTGTAAAGAGGGCGGGAAGTCTCTAGAAGGTGGGAAAAGAGAGGACGGGAAGGGTAATTTTCCACTGGCTGAGTGAAACGAAAAAAGTGGAAAATGTTTTTCTCACACACCGCTGGGGCCTGGGTATAGGTCATGTGACGGTGAGGTGGGGCAGTTGTTTTTGTTGCGTCCGCCATTACTGACCTTTTGTTGTTTTCTGTCGGATATAACTTGTTAACCGGGCGTGGGCCTAGGGCCCAGCCCGGTTAGTAAAATAGCTTCTGTTTTTTTTTTTTTGTCGTGATTCACCTTACACCTCTACTCCGCCAAAGTGCTAGGAGGAGAGCTAGGAGAGAGTATGAATATATATTCGCTTTGTGAAAGTTTTTCTCGGGGAGGATCGAAGACCGGACTCGAGAGGGCGGCGGAAATCGAGTCTATGTGAAAGTTGGACTGGTCCAAATAAATAATAATTTAGGACCGCGTAAACACATCGGAGCGGCGTACAGATTTCGCAACGTCCGGTGAGTTTGACTCGTCAAAATATTACATCATTGTACTCACTATGTGGATTTTACTCACTAGGAGGCGCCATTAGATAAAATTTTATATCAAGCTACGTTACATTTCGCAATGGTCATCGTTTGCCTAAATGACATTTTATGAATATTCTGGCTGTTTGTTTTGTGTGAAATACATTTCTTTTCCGTAAAGGAAAACAGAAACTTGCTGAGATGAGCATATTTAAAAACAGAAACTTGCTGAGACAAGCAGATTTATAATTGGACTATTACGTCATAGAGTCACGTCGAATCGTGACTTGAAGAGATCATCTGTGAGTTGCGTACTACATCTCATACACTAGGAGCGCCATTAGATCAAATTTTTATCAACCTACGTTACATTTCGCCAGGGTCATCGTTTGCCTAAATTACATTTTATGAATATTGTCCTGTTTGTTTTGTGTGAGATACATTTCTTTTCCATAAAGGAAAACAGAAACTTGCTGAGACTGGCAGATTTTATAAAAACAGAAACTTGCCGAGACGCGCAGATTTATATTTGGATGATTACGTAATGGGGTCACATAGGTCACGTATAACCGTGACTTGAAGATATTTCGTCAGCGACTATGATAAACCAGGAGCGCCGTTAGATCAACATTACTTTATTTGACCCTATTTGAAATATGACGAATACTGTGCTCTTTATTAAGTGTGAAATCCATTTCTTTATCGAATCGTTTCAGCTTTTCATTTCGTTGCACAGGGAAGATTTATAAATAGCCATTACGTCATTGATGGTGCAACAATTGGTTGCGAAATGTCTACAAGGGATGGTGCAACAATGTGTAAAAGTTGGACTGGTCCAAATAAATAATAATTTAGTAATTAAGCAGAGCGTTCGTAAATCAAATATCGTATAATGGTATTAAGCTACTTTTGGCGTTACATTTCGAGAAAAAAGTGAAAGTTGGACTGGTCCAAAGAAATAATAATTTAGGACCGCGTAAACACATCGGAGCGGCAGGTAAATCAAATATCGCATTAAGCTTCTTTTGGTGTTACATTTCGCCAGGACCGTACAGATTTCGCAACGTCGGTGAGTTTGACTCGTCAAATTAACTACTGGGTGGACACAGTAGGAGCGCCATTAGATCACATTTTATATATCAAGCTACGTTACATTTCGCAATGATTATCGTTTGCCTAGGAAATGCCATTTTATGAATATTCTGCTGTTTGTTTTGTGTGAAATACATTTCTTTTCCGTAAAGGAAAACAGAAACTTGCTGAGACGTGCAGATTTATATTTGGACGATTATGTCATAGGGCACGTCGAATCGTGACTGATAGAGATCGTCCGTACATCTCATACACTAGGAGCGCCATTAGATCAAATTTTTTATCAAGCTATGTTACGTTTTTATCAAGCTACGTTACATACGTTACATTTGTTTTTTCCTCTTATTCAACTCTGGCTTTATATTGAGGAATGATCTTCAAAGTCTGTTCAGAGGCAAGAAAATTGACAGTAGGCACTATACGCAAACATCAGACTTCAGCGTGACTGGCGTGACTAATCTGATAGATTTCAAGCAAGAAAGCAGGTAAAACTGCTTTCTTGCTTAAAAAAAATGCCCGGTATATTTTCTTCGAAAATTCTTGTTTTATATAACACAGTTTAGGTTTTTTCAATTTTGTAATACCATGCCGAAGGAAAGTAGACGTTCAAGGACTAGTTTACAAGCTCTTCGGCGTTTGGAACCGTGTAATAACAGCCCTGGCGATCGATCTTGGAGCCGATCGGGACACGATAGAGTTCGACTGAGCTGAGGCAACACGTGAGTGCGAGCAAATGCCTGCAGCAGAAGAACCCCCAGTTGGGCGAGTGAAGTACTGCATTAACAAAAGCAAGTACGCCAAGGAATTGAGGACAATCCAGAACGATCTGGATGCCGCTAAAACGTTCGAAGCATGAAAAGCCGATCGAGTCGGAGCCCGAGTTCAAGTTTGAAGGTAATAAGAAACAGTACAATGCAAGCCGAACGTGCGGGACTAAATAAAATCAGCACAACGATGACGAGGAAAGAAAGAATGAAGGTGAGGCTTTGCTCTTAGATCGTAAACGAACTAACGAACATATATGTTTAGCGGGATACATATGGCTGGGACACTGTAGAATGTTAATACACGGCGGAGCCGGTTTGCAAGCGACTCCGGTGATGAGAAGCACATCACAATAGCAATTAAAGAAAGTAAACTATTGCGAGAAGACAAACGAAAGTCAACGGCAGCAAAATGGAAGAACAAAAAGTTTCCCAGTGGGGAGAAAGATCGAGGCGTGTTGCTCTCGAAAAAATCCAGCAGCCATTTTCAGGCGGGAAAGTCGTCCAACAATCTCCCACGTGACTCGCATCAAGTTTGTTTTCGCTGCGTCCGAAGTGGCCATTTTGCGCGTGAGTGCCGAGCATCAGTTAATGCGAGCAAAGGATCCGAATGGGCCCGAAACACAGCACAATCTTCAGGAAGTCAGCAACAGTGATTTTGTGCCTACCGATCGCGAGAAATCATTATTTCTATTACTGGTAAATTTGATTGTGTTGAGTTTTGATCGTTCTGTGCCGGCAGCCGGCGATTTGCCGCCTACAATGGAAAATCTGCGCTTACTTCACATTGGGCTTCATTAATAACGAATTTGAGTTGTACTAAAGAAAATTGTAACGAAAGAAATAATGTTAAGTTGATTTTTTGTGGCGAAAACTGGTCATGAATTCACGAACGAACGCAGAACAGTGGGGAGACTGGTGCCTAAGATAGGAACGCCTGGGGACATTAAGTCGCGTGAATTATGTCAGCAGTTACCGTTAATACTGTGGCGTCAGTCTCATACATGTACAAGATGGCGTCCAAGCGACCTTGTGGCGTTCAGTCTACTGCAAAAATTTCCAAATTCTTTCAGAAAGTCGAAAAAGAGCCTGCATCAGGAAAGGGCTTAGATTCTTTCAGTTTTGGTTTGCCCACGGGTCCTCTTCACTACATGTAAGGTTCAAAGACACTTGTCAAACACCGGAGAAGAAAAGGCTTCAGAATATTTCAAGTACGTACTGTAGAAGAACACAGAACGCGTCATCAGAAATGAATGGAAATGAACCAAAAAGCAAAATTCTTCATATTTAAGGTACTGCAGAGCAAATTTATGCATGAATATAAATGCACTGTGCTGTTTTGGAAATGTGTGTCGAATACTCAAGTTATCAACTGTGGGAAGTGTGGAAATATGTCTTGAATACTTAAGTTACCAACTGGAAATGCGGAGATTTGGAAAATGTGGAAATATGTCTTGAATAATTAAGATAGTTACCAACTGTGGAAGTGTGGAAATGTGTCTTGAATCTGTGGAAATTTGGAAATGTGTCCTGAATACTTAAGTTACCAACAGTGGAAATGTGTCTTGAATACTTACAATGTAAGTTACCAATAGTGGAAGGGTGGAAATGTGGAAATATGTCTTGAATACGTAAGTTACCAACTGTGGAAGTGTGGAAATATGTCTTTAATATGTACAACTGTGGAAATGTGGAAATATGTCTGGAATAATTAAGTTACCAACTGTGGAAGTGTGGAAATGTGGAAATATGCCTTGAATATTAAAGTTACCAACTGTGGAAGTTGAAGGTGTGAAAAGTTCAACATTCAGGGAGGTGAAGGCTACTAGGCTAGTGCTGGAGTCTTATTGTGAATAAGTCAGAGGGAAAGGAGGTGCTCCATCAAACTGACAATAAAAACGCAGAATTGTTTTATCCGTTGGAAGCCACAACAAAGAGTTACATCAGGAGGCGGTGTCGATTTACAACTGCGTAGAGAATTGAAACTCTTGGTTCAAAGGAGAACAAACTGGCTTTTTCCTCCTCCATGTCTCATCCCACGTGTACTGAAGCACATGTCGGCTGGAGGTGGAGATGGTACCTTACTTGCCCCCCAGTGGATACAAATGGATCTTGGAGAGCCTTTGTTACTGGCTCAATGACAATTGTTGTTATAGCATATTGGTCTCTGTTAGTATCCTGTGTGACGTGTCATTGCTCATGGCTGTCATGGATAGATGTGTTTGCTGTTACATGTACAGACTACAAAGCGATTGTTATGTCACTGTGATGGCAGAAAGGCCTGGGCATGCATGTAGCTGTTATGGAAAATCATTGTTCCTGTTATGACGAAACGTTGTTATTACCGTTTTGGCATAGTGTGTGTTTTGCCGTCATGGCAGTTTACCCCGCCGTTTTGGCGAAAGGGATATTTATGGCAGTTTACCCCCAGCCGTTTGGCGAAAGGGGATATTTATGGCAGTTTACCCCCAGCCGTTTTGGCGAAAGGGGATATTTATGGCAGTTTAACCCCCAGCCGTTTTGGCGCGAAAGGGGATATTTATGGCAGTTTGCCCCCAGCCAGTTTGGCGGAAGGGGTTATTTATGGCAGTTTGCCCTCAAACCGTGTTGGCCAAGGGTTTATTTATGCTACTGAGATAAGGGTATTCCACGAGACCACTTGTTGCCGTGTTGGCTATGTGGTAGCAGGTGACGGAATGTGTTATATACTCACAACATGTTGTAATTTTTTGTCTGCTGTACTGGCAGATAGGCCTGGGCGTACATATAGCTGTTATGGCAAAACCATTGTTCCTGTTATGATGAAAGGTTGTTATTGCCATTTTGGCATAGTGTGTGTTTTGCTGTCATGGCAGTTTACCCCCAGCCGTTTTGGCCAAAAGGGGATATTTACGCTACTGAGATAAAGGTATTCCTCGAGACCACATGTTGCCATGTTGGCTATGCGGTAGCAGATGATGGAAAGTGTATATAATCACAACATGGCTGTTGTAATTTTTTGTCTGCTGTGATGGCAGATAGACCTGGGCATACATGTGGCTGTTTTGGCAAATCATTGTTCCAGTTATTATGAAACCTTGTTATTGCCGTTTTTGGCATATCAGTGTGTTTTTCGCTGTCATGGCAGGTTTATCCCCAGCTGTATTGGCCAAAGGAGTTATTTATGCTACTAGATAAGGGTATTCCATGAGACCACTTGTTGCCGTGTTAGGCGGCTACTACATGTATGCGGTAGCAGATCATGCAGATGATGATGGAATGTGTTTATACTCACAACATTTTGTAATTTTTTGTCTGCTGTTAGGGCAAATGCATTATCGTTTGTTGATGAAATTGCATAAGTGATGTCTTATAATCAATTGTTCACTCGTGGCTTAATTATAATGTAAGTGCAATGCCTGACAATGTTCCGAAGGATGTGAAGCTATCTGGTTGGGTTGATGAGATTTCGAACCATCCCAATCTGAAACAGCTTGCGAAGTCTCTATTCCAGGATAGAACACCAGTGACAGTAAGTTCTTATGTTCGGGAATATCAAGCATGGATGAAATTTTGGAAAGTGAGTCAGGTCAAGAAGGTTATCAGTCAGCATGAACAAGGTTCAGTTGCCTGCATTATTTGCATTGGGATTCTTTGGATTCCTTCATTGTGATGATCGGAGCAGATTGACTGTTGACAATCTTCAGCTTGCAGTTTGCATCTTGCTATTTTTCTTGTGCAGAGAGAAAGAATGACCAGTTCCTGGACTGTTCTTGGCGTCTTCATAGCACGCACGATTCATCTCCTTGTCCTGTTGCCGTAGTTGAGAAATTCTTGAAAATGGGAAGACATGATAGGAAATCTAGGCTCTTCCGTCGGATTCTGAATAGTAAATACCAGGAAGAGGATGGAGATCAGAAAGGAGCCCATGTCTTATAGTCGGGCACATGAGCTGATAAAGCAAGAGCTGCAGTAAGAAGGGTTGGATCCTAGTTTGTATGGTATCCGCAGTCTCAGAGCTGGAGGAGCATCTGCAGCAGCAGCCCTTGGCTTACCTGATCGACTCTTACAAAAGCAGGGGAGATGGCGTAGTGAGAAGCCCAGAGTAGTTACTAAGACAATTCAAGGTTGAAAACTGAATGGTCTCTTAGGCTATAAATGCTAACTTGTTCAAAATCATGTTTATTGTTTTAGTGTTAAGATGAGTATTGGACAAGAACTGTGTCCCAACGAGACCATGATAACAAGATAGTTTTCCATTCAGTTGTAACTTTTTCGGATGGTAGAGCATAGTCTCCATCCTTATTGACCTTTTTAGCGTTAAGATGACACTGACATTGATGAAAGCCACTCAGTTATTCCTCGCGAAGAGCGAGGCCGAAGGCCTCGCGTAGCGGGGGTTTATAATTCTGTCCCCAAAGAGCTCACGCGAGAGCAATTCTCGTGTGGCCTTTACGATCATAAATGTTTGTGGAGTTGGGGGATGTCATGACGTCACACGGCGCGCTCGTGGCCTAATGGCTTAAGCGCTAACTTTTAAATCTGATCTTCGGGATTGAGAGCGTGAGTTCAAATCCTAAATGTTTTTTTTTTTTTTCGGTTCGAATCCAGGCCGTTCTTTTTTTTAACCCCCTTTTCTTTGCTTAATAACATTGACTTCGACGTAATCTTTGTACACGTAAATGTAGAAACAGGAACGGCTGCTGAAGAATAAACAATTTTTACTCCAAGTTTGTTTATCGAACGAATTTATATACGCGGTCATTTGTGAAAAAAAAAACCCGGCTTTATTAAATCTGTTATCAACAACAGGAAAAGGAAAGACGACTCAGGAATGTCTCAAAGTACGATCAACATATGGCTTAGTTTCCATTGTAGACGTGAAGACTTGTGTCTGAAAATAATTCGCCGATCCGATATTGCGAAGAAGATTTTACCTACAAAAGCGAGGTGGTTTCAGATCATTCGGACGAAAAGTGGGGAAAAACAGTACAAGAGCGCTACAATTTATTACGGATGTCGGAGACGAGCGAACTCCAATCGAAAACCAAAACCCGGTGGCATAGCAAAAACCACGGCGTTCGTCCGGCGATTCTCAGAAAACCTTGCAGCGATTCTTGGAAACCTTGCAGATCAAATCGCAGCGTGCCCGTTACTAGGCAACAAAAGCTTCGCGAGGACCTGCGAGTCACGTATTACTAGTACATAATGTATGCGTTAAGGTTCTTTTCCTGTTTTTGAGTGCGACTCTGTCATAGGTTTTTGCCGCTCTGTGCTTTGTTCGTTGCGGCGGTCGGCTTGACATGGCTACCAGTGGTGTGTGAGAAGGATAATTTTCCACTGGCTGAGTGAACGAAAAAAGTGGAAATGTTTTTCTCACACACCGCTGGGGCCTGGGTATAGGTCATGTGACCGGTGAGGCGGGCAGTTGTTTTTGTTGCGTCCGCCATTACTGACCTTCCCACCCACCCACCCAAAGAATTTCAGTAGTATTTTGTTGTATTTTTTTTAATTTCGGCGTTATACAATGTAACTGATGTACAAAGCTTGTAATTTTTGGAAGCTTCCCAGTTTTAGCGTGATATGTGTATAGTTTTTGATTTTACAATAAAGGTCAGGCTTGCGGCGGTTGGCTTGACATGGCTACCAGTGGTGTGTGAGAAGTGGAATTCCAACATTGCATAATATTTTCCAATAGAAAAAGCAAAAAGAGGCGGAAGGGGCGGAACTGGGAATACAAGGTACAGTAGGTGGTCAGTTCAGACCCCCCTGTCTGCCCCCCCCCCATCTCCCCCCCCCCCCTTCCTCTCATATGCATGTGGAAGGACATGGGGGTTGGAGAGGGGTTATAAATGACAATGTCGAGTGGTAGGAGTATAGACAGTATAAATGGGTACTAACGAACTGTTATAACTGTTATGGAAACCTGGTAACCTGCGATGGTCTAGCATCCCATCCGGGGAGTAGCAATACCGTAGTTCTAACATATCCGTTTTCCTATTTTCAGAGCAAGAAAGATTCCAATCATTATTCGCCGATATCTTCCAGATGGGAGCCATGAGGACTGGGCAATAGATGAGCTCATCATCACAGAGTGAAATAAATATCTACACGTCTTTGTCATTGCTTTAATCCTGGAAGGGGGGAGGGGCGACTCCCACATAAAAGTGATGCCGATGATCGTTGTACCTTTTAGGGATTAAAATTTGTGGTTTGGTACCGGTTAGGGTGTTAAAATCTAAAATGACCACCATTAGAGTCCTGATAATTATGGTATATATAATAAGCCAGAAAAATATATGACAGGAACTAGTTTTGTTTTAGAATTGGTACCTCTTAGGGATGAAAAATGAATTTGAGCCACACCTATAAAACAAGATTGTGGTACCTTTTAGGGGTTTCTTTCAAAATTTCGGATGATCACCCCTGTCACTTTATATGGGAGTCCCCCCCCCCCACGGGATTTTAATTTATGTATAAAGAAAGCTAGTTCTTTCCTTTTTATCCCACACTCGAAGAGCTCTGTATATCTTCGCTTCTATTTATTTTTTTTCTCAGCGTACGTCAGTGATAATATTGTTTGTATTCTCGTAGTAGTTTGTCGTGATGGTAAATCATTTTTTTTATAATTAAAGACATTAAAAGGAAAGGAAAACTTTTTTCCCGTTTGTTGAGGATCGTGTCACTGTGTAATAATAATCCAGAACCGTTTCCACACTGGAGACAAATAGCTGGTCCGGGGAGCAGTTTGCTCAACGTTCCAGTCCCGGGCATTAGCGTTTTTACCTCAAAGAATCCTGGCGTTGTTTCCGGTGATGGGTTCGTCAGCAAAACGAGAAATGTATGGTCTTTTAATGTCAAATTTAGATAGTAGATCCACAGAAAGATCGGTTTAATAGCTCTTCTCTGTCGTGTTTTGCCTTAAATTACAGCTTTTGGAAGAGCCCAGAGACGAAGAGTGTGCTTTCTTTTTAACTGCACCGTGCGCGCATTTGCCCAGTTTTTTTTAAGGGGTGGGCACTGCTGGAAAACTTTTTCCGTTGTCTTGATTAGACGGATAACTAAATGGATAAACTTTAAGACTAGTAATAATAGTACTCACTAGTTATTCATCCAAAATTGTATTTATCCCGTTTGCACCGTTACTACAAGACAGTAATCCTGTCTCTGGTGTGAAAACGGTCTCTGGCCTGAGACAAGTTTTCCGTATAAGCCGTCTAATTTATCCATCACTGGGGTGAAAACAGCCGTTGATGGTACTTGATGCTCGATTACCAGCCGCTGTTCCAACCTCGTTCCCAGGGTCTCTCTTCTTCCCGCCAAACGCGATCGCGTTTGGCGGGAAGAAGAGAGACCCTGGGAACGAGGTTGCCGCTGTTCGGGAAAATGAGCCCATGCTCTTCCCCCGAAAGAGAAGAGAACGGAAATGGAGCCTACGTTTGAAGCGATAAACTGTCTTCTTCGTAAATAGGGTTTCTTTATTATATATCAGGGCTCATTGTACTATATCAGAAAGCTTGGGCAATGTCTTTAGAGATGGACCATTCCAAAAGTTTTTTTCCTGATGCACGAGTTCGTTATATATACGAAGGTTAGCAATGCCTTTAGAGAATTCCGATTCGTTACACCTATTTCAATTAACGTTGTCGGATAGAAATGTTTTTAAAAGCCCGCAAGACAAGACCGAAAGGTATTGTGGGTAATTTTTAACTGCTGCACGCACCGTTCCTTGACTTCAGCATTTCAGGGAAATCTGAGAAAATGGCACGAGACGCCTGTGGAAGTATGTTTGCGAATGCTAAAAAAAGTAACAAAAGTAGGTTCGACAGCTACAGTGTCAACGTACCTTGCTGAACATATCCCAGATTACCTTTCGGGATTGTCGCGTGCGCTTTTTTTCCGACAACGTTTCTCGAAATAGCTGTGTATACATGAGAGAGTTCCGTCGATAACTTTAGCCCCCCTCCCCCCTCTATTATGTCCCCATCTCTCTAATAAGCCCCCTCTCCATTAAGTTACCCCCCTTTCCGTCAGGCTGATGTAAATGACGTTTCAGCAATATTTTCTGGCGTTTCAGTCACTTTGTATTGAAACGTGGTAGTCATTAATTTCCAAAAGTATCGTTGAGTTAGGGTATAAATGACATTGCATTTGTGAGACGGTGATACATAACCCATTTCTTGTTCTGTTTTTAGTGGTGTAATAGTAAAGTTTGAAAAATTAATGTGAATTTTTTCGAAAATTTATGATTTGAAATAAGCTCCCCCCCCCCCCCTCTATATTAAGCCCCTTCTCTAATAAGCCCCTCTTCTGATCTTGAGCCGCCTGAAATTAAATAAGCCCCCTGGGGGCTTGATAGAGCTTTTACGGTGATATGTTTGTGCGCACAAAAAGAAAACAACAAAAGTAGATTCGACACGTATTCTGTAAAGGTCATTTATTAAAATGTATTGATCATATACCTGACTAACTATCGGCATTGTCGGGTACGCTTATACGCTTCTTTTGCACGTGACCTTTCTCGAAACAGGTGTATACGACTCCGTGAGGGCTTGACTACAGAATATCCCGCCATTTGAAAGCTCTTCCCTCAAAATAGTGGCAACGCGGCTTTTCGGAGGAGAGGGGAGGGGTGCAGTGTTCTTTCAGGCTGCGTAGATGCGCTTTTTGAGGTCATAGCTTCCAAGTGGCGAGGTATTCTGCGGTTTCACCGTACGTGATAAAGTTCAATGTCCTTAGAAATGGTGGGTTCCACAAGGTTTGTTCGTTATAATCGGTGAATGACAGACGGTTTTTCGCCTCGTTTCGCGCCACCAAGATAAACCGTGGCATTTCTCGGCGCGGTGTGACACAAATTAAAGAGCGAACATCCACCTGCGTTCGCAGGCTACAATGGGTTCGTTATATACCGTACGAAAGTGAAATGGAATGGCCTGTTCCTCAGGGTTTATTCGAGTAATATATTGCCGTTCTTTGGTTTCTTGACGGAAATTCCTCGTATACAGACGTCTATGAGATACATAAGTGAATATATGGCGGGAGACTGGGAATAACGAAGCAACTCAAAGGGATGATGGGTAGGTGCATGTCACCTTCCTCCTTCCCATCATACCTTGAAGAAAACAAGAGAGTCGACTGGGCATGAGTCGTGTCGCAGCTAAGAGGAATTGTTTCGTATAACAAAGCATATGCAGCGACAACAAGTACAAGCTCATAGAACAACTATTTTTCCTTTATTTTCTGTGTTTTACAAATACTGGCTGGAAGCCACGTTTTATAAGAAAAAGAACTGCCTTAGGCATTATAATTAAGTGTGCATCTTTAACGTTTCTTAAAACAATATTTTTCTTATTTTATTACATATTAAATACTATACATTTACATATCAAACGACACATATTTTGGTAGACAGCACAATAAGTATATTAAGAGGTCTGTAGACCTCTGGTATATTCAATAAAATAAACATTTGGCAGATTTGAATAATTGGAATGAATATCATGAAAACAGTGCGAATTTGTTGGACTGTTTGTATACCGTAGTTTATTATAAATATGTTTTTACTTGAAAATAACCATTAATTCTGACAAAAACATCATTATAGATAGTCGAGATAAGCCATTCTCGGTCAATGATTTTCTCTCAGCGTTTTGATTACACTTAAAGATGATTTCCAGTCCGTACTGCACAGTCTCAGGGTTTGTTTTCATTTTTGTAGTTGTTTTTAGTCCGCCATTTCGGGTCGTTACGGATGAGCTGAAATGTTGGTTTGGGATAACTTCGAGGTTCTTCTACACGTTATTATTATTCGGCAAGGATATCTGGCGTTAATAATGAAGTAAAAGGTAAGTTTGTCCGGAATTTTTATTTTGGTTAATGTTTACATTCCTTCGTATGCGACTCATAAACATAGCAGGCGGAGACTGCGCAGTACGGACTGTAAATCATCTTTAAGCAACGTGTTTAAATAGATTTATTTTGTACATTTACAAAAAATGTTTTTAAATAAGTAGTGGCTGGAGTACAAAGAAACAAACAATACTTCATGGAAATACAAAATACTTAAAATACCTAGAAAGCATAGCTAAAATAAATATATGCTACACTGTATTGAATATACACTTAAATACGGGTACTTTAGAGAAGGTTTCAATTGAGTGTCGAAAGAAATCGCTGGATTTCTTTGGTTTTACTTTACTACGCTCTGTGATTGGTTTAAAAATCTCGCGCCACCTTCTCGACCAATCAAATGCAAAACCAAAACCAACCACGACTTGGTCATGCGCGTTTTCCCGCGCTTGGCGCTGGTTATGTGTATTTGCTTCGAGTTCTGATTGGTTCCTTGTGTTATTTCGCTTGTTGTGATTGGCCACTGCTGTAAATGCGTCGGTTTTGGTTTCAATTGAAAACCGCTCTAAGAAGCAAGTAGTACCATTCAAATGGGAATACTGCTGAACATTGTATACAATTGTTCGTGGGCATCAGTTAATTGATGAAATATGTTTGTTAGTATAACACGTTCATAAGAGTTTCCAAACGTTTCCGAGCTCTCAGAGTTTCTCAAGTTACTGAGGAGCACAATTTAAACTGACTTTAGAACAGAAGCCAGAGAAGCTCCATGTTTCGATCCATCTTGCGATCGGCGAGAATCAAACGAAAAAATTTCGATCTTAAAAGGATGATTTTTTTTTGTCATTAGACAAGTGGCTGTTAAATTTATGACGGGTGATCAGGAATACAAGCAAAAACAAGCAGCTTACGCCTTCACACATTCGCCACTTTAGAAACGAGAAACAATCTGGGGCGAGTCGCATCTCGCAGTCGCTTGTGGGACCGTTACTGGGAAACAAAATGGCGGCCAGCTTCACGACTCGCCCCAAAATTGCTTCAAGTTTCTATAAAAGTAGGGAATTGCGCGTGATTTTGAAAGTACTCTTTGACCTCCATATAGCAGTCTTTCACAGAGCCCTCGTTTCGATCCAGAAACGAGGGAATCTGGGACGAGAATTCTATTTACCAGCCGCTGTTAGGGAAAATGAGAAACGAAGACCGGACTCGAGAGAGCAGCGGAAATCGAGGCTAGTTTGGGGCTCCCTCGTCGTTAATACTCAAGAAGGGTTAATGACTTGAATATTACAGTATTGATTGACCTTCATCGCGTCAAAGTTTAATATCGTGTACTCTTGCGCCTGGCTCTTTGCCCGTCGTCATGTCTGCGCTCCTTGGTTCATTATCAGATGGTTCCACTTGCGCCCCATGTTTAATGTTCTGATAGGTCCTTTCTAGACTGGATCCATGACCATACAGTTCGCTTTCTTCTAGTTCCATAACATTAATGGCTGACTCAGCGGACGAGTGGTCTGTAGTTTGGTTTTGAATGGTTAGCGAATTCGAAGGGCTGGGTGTTGGGATTTCCGTTGCCTAGCATTAATCGACATGGAGAAAAAAACGGTTAGACAAGTCATAGTTAATAGAGGGAAATGGTTATGAAGCCCGGCAAACTTCAAAGGAGCAAACAAAGAGGCCAAGATTTATGTTGGAAGGTCCATGACCGTGCACATCTTTTGTTTTGCGCTCATACAGTATGCATGAATTACGTAACCGAAACGTTTCTATTGGTTAGTTGCTTGAACACACGTAACCACCTATTGTATTTTGTCAGGTTTTGTGCACGGTCAACCCCCCAAAAACATATAACAAAGAACTTTGCCAGGCTTCATAACCATTTCCCTCTATTAACTATGGACAAGTGGAAAAAATAAAATTAATTGGACGGTTTACTTTAGTGTGTAGTATCATCACTTTATATTTGAATAAATATTGAAATAAGTCCTGTGCTTATAATCGTTCCAAAGGCTATTTCTTGGGGGATTATTACAGTAAAACTTCTCTACAACGGCCACCTTGGAGCCGAAATAAGTGGCCGTTGTAGAGAGGTGGCCGTTTGTAGGGAGGTTTCAATTAGAGTAAAGTGTATGTATCGGTGTACGGTTGGGACGAAAAATCGTGGCCGTTGTAGAGAGGTGGCCGTTAGTGGAGGTTCGGCTGTATTGGATAAAATTCGAGGAAATCTTGATAAGGATAGGAGCATACAATAATTGGCTTGGCGTTTGCGGAATTCATCAGTTAAAAAGAAAACACTGCGCAACGTCTTTTAACCAATCACAGCTAAGATAAAGTCTTTCCGCCAATCAAGTGCCTCCAAAACCATGTGATCGTGATGTGGCCGACCATACTTTTTCCCGTGCTTGACACCGGTTACATGTTTACCCGCGCTTTTTCCCGCGCTTTTTTCCCGCGTTTAACGCTGGCTACAAGCGGACACCCCTCGAAGACGAGGTCCGCAAGGATGTCCGATTACGGGAGGTTCGAGTATAGTTGTCCATTGATTTAAAAAAATCACGTAATTTTTAATTCATAACAGTTTTTCTAAAGGAATAATCACTTGTAGGCTTACCACAGCTCCTGGCCCGGCAAGGGAGAGAAGAACAGGAAGAAACACGAGGCCGTTTAATGAGCCGATCAATATTAACGCCACAAGGAGGTTGAAAAAGTATCTGCAAAGAGAATAAATTCAATTAATTCAATTAACGCCATACCCCCAGTCATACAAACGTCTCTAAATTTTCCAGTTTTCAACTTCCGTTTTCTCCACTCAGGTAGAACCTAACCTAACGCGTACGAAACATCGTACGATTACCAAAACAAGAGGTGGTCTTTCAAGTGCTGGTATTGATTTTCCGCTCAGTTTAATATGAATTTGCCGGCGGCCATTTTGGAGAAAGGTCTATTGAACTACACTTCTTTTCACGCCAGTAGGGGCATAAGGCATAACCTCTCTTACCTGACTATAAATTCAAATTCCGATCCTGCCAGCATCACAACACCAAGGAAAGTAGAAATGGCGCCATCCACGATGGGAACAAACACGTGTTCTATCGCCTTCTGCATTCTTTGGTTTCTGTCTCCATGGGCATGTAAAAACGCCTGCAAAGTGAAGCACAGGGTCATTAATTACGCGCTTGCTTTGGGTTTGGGTTTACTGCGCTCTCTGATTGGTTAGAAATAGTCGTGCAACATGGCCTGACGAATCAGAGCAAACATATTGGGGTTTTTTAACCATTCAAAAGCAAAACTAAAAAGACTTCGCTTACGCGCGTTTTCCCGCGCTTGGCATCGGTGACATGTTTTCCCGCGTTTTGGCACCGGTGGCAATTTTCCCGCGCTAGGCAGCGATTGCATGCGTTGCATGCGCTTTGAGTTCTAATTGGTTCATTGGGTGATCTGCGTTTGTTGTGATTGGCCAGCTGTGATCACTGAGTTTGGTTTAAGGACTCTAGTCGCATTAGAGCGGTTTTCAATTGAGTGTCGAAAGTAATCACTGAATTGCTTTGGTTTTGCTGTACTACGCTCTATGATTGGTGTAAAAATCTCGCCTCACCTACTCATGACAACCAATCAGATGCAAAACCAAAACCAATCGCGACTTGGTCACACGCGTTTTCCCGCGCTTAGCGCCGGCTACGTGTATTTGCTTCGAGTTCTCATTGGTTCATTGCGTTGTTTACGTTTGTTGGGATTGGCCATTATAATTGCTTTGGTTTTGGATTCACGACACTCGAAAACCGCTCTATAATCGAGACAACATACCATGCACATGTGTACAGTGAACTCCACACCAACTCCAACAGACAGAATGAGTGTAACCGCAGGCACAGCGCTGAGTTTGATTCCAGCCAGACCCATGAAGCCATACACTTCTACTGTTATCATAAGCAAGACAAAAACAATGATAGCTGCTGCCCAGAGGTTAAACAACATGCCCGCCATTGCAAGGAAGCTCACCGCCAAAGAAATTGAGATAGCGATGAGAATTTGCCTTCCTAACCAAATGTACTGCTCCCAGAACGTGAAGGGCACGCCGCTGGGGTAGTTAGGTAGTCCATCTTCTGAATACTTGTCACTTATCTCTCGAACGTCCTGTTAAGATGAAGGTGCAGTCAACATTACAGTCAAGTCACAAATAATTTTACTCTATCACCGTATTGTTCCGAAACAGTACGACCCCTCAAAAGTAGCTATAACCCCCCCCCCCGGGGAGGGGGGGGGGGGGGGGGGGGGGGGGTACTTCGATATAATAGTGACGGGGGTGATCGTCGTACATTTTAGGGGATAAAATTTGTGGTTTGGTACCGTTTAGGGTGTTGAAATCTAAAATGAGTTATTCTGGTACTTTTTAGAGTATTGAGCCGGAAAAAGTATGACAAGAACTAGTTTTGTCTTAGAATTGGTACCTCTTAGGGGTGAAAATTAATTCGAGCCACGCCCACAAAACGAGAATCTGGTACCTTTTAGGGGTTATTTTCCAAAATTTCGACGATCATCCCCGTCACTTTTATGTGGGAGTCCCCTCAGGGGTGGGGGGGGGGGGGGCTATGAAATTTAACGGTTGATAGTAAATTTCTCTGAAATTAGCGAACTCAAATATAACTTTGACTTATCGCCTATAGGTGATAAGCGTCTGCTTTCTGGAATAAACAGATACGAAAGAAAATACATTATACGTCGAACCTCTGCTAACGGACACCTCCCGTAGGCGACACCTCTCGTAAGCGGACACTTAGCCATGTACCCAGCTACTGTATTCTTTTCTGATGTAAATTCTTTTCAACTAGTTTCATCCTTTCCATCTCAAAAGTATGCCTGAATTTTTCTATGAACAAAACTAGAATAAACCCGTTCTTTGCACATGTATGTATATACCGCGGTACATGCACGTTTCAGTTGCCCGAAAAGTAACGACCCTCCGAAAGTAACGATAGGTAACGGCTGCCAAGAGAAGATGATCTAAGAGAACGATTCCCCGTGCCATATGATCATTTCATAAATAGTTTCACGCCATGCTGTGAAAGTTATTTTATTTCCTTCCGATCGAGGCTCGGACTGACCAATCAGGTAGCGCTGTTAAAATAGCTCAGTATGCGGGGAGAATCCCTTCTCTTAAATTATCTTCCTTTGCGGCTACTAAATACGAACGTAGCGAGGAGAATTCCTTCAGTAGTTAGGGGTAGGGGCACCCAACGGATCGTTTCGGTGAAATATCCAGTGTTCATAATCGCCTCAGATATTCGGATTAAAGTTTGGAGTTTTCTTTAGGGAAATATCACCTCGAACTTTCATAATATGGGAAAATTAATGCCTATTATTTTCGGAGAGATACAAATTTCGTTTTGGGTACAAAAAAGGTCAGCTAGGATTTTCGGAAAGGAAAAAGGTTAGCTAGGATTTTCGGAAAGGAAAAAGGTTAGCTAGGATTTTCTGGAAATGACTAAAAAGTCCTAATAAATTCGTGAAGTCTAAAGTTCCCCTAGAATGACGGAACAGATATAAATTTTATAGCGCAGCTTAGAATATTCATTTATAGATCTTTAAAGCACACCAGACAGCCTAAAATAGCGTTTTAAAGCATTTGGGGGAAAAACCGTCGTTGGGTGCCCCTGACTAGTAATAACTGTGATAACGGAGAACTGATGCAAATAAGATATAGCAAAACCATGACAGCATTCGTTTATGTAAAAGAACCGGTAACTTACCTTAATCAGCTTCACAAAATCTTTAGTTTCTCTAAGACCAATAATATTAAAATTTATCTTTGGCGAACGTGATTGGCTCAGCAGCAGGAACTGAAATGAACAAGACGAAACGAAACATTTTAATACATTGCATATTCCAACAAAGTGCAACATTGATACTTCTTTTCTTTTGCTACAGAGAACGAAAGCTGACGAGAATTCACATGCTAAATGCTGTACCATAGCGCTATAGTCGAAGCTCTCTGAGCGGACACTCCGTCGTAAGCGGACAGCTCTACTTACGGCCGCCTTGACAAAACTCTGTTTGAACTCTAGCTCTTTACTCTAGCTCTTTACTCTGTAAAACCACATTCCCGTAAGCGGCCAGAGTTGCGGGCACTTTAGTTTTTCGGCCTCCCGAGGGTGTCCGCTTATGGGAACTTCGACTGTTAGAAATAGAAAATGGCGCGTGTGTTAGATAGCCTGATGCACACACAAGAGACAGTTTGGGAGAATTTATGTAAACCAGAGCCGCAGCATTCTCGTTCCCAGAGTCCATCGTTACCCTTGTCCAGCGGTGGAGCAGCCAACAAGGACCTCTAGATCTGGAACAGAGTGATCAGCCTGACTTGCGCAGTAAGACCGGAAGTCCAAGAATCGTGGCGTCGCTCCTTGTTTTCCCGCTCGCTTTTCCGCTCGCAACGGCGCCTGGGGACGAGGCAGAGAAGCGATTCTGATTATTACCTTTCATTGCTTTATCATCTTGTGAAGTTCGGTCGTTTGACCAATCCACGGTTTCTGGTTTGATATTGGCCTGCAAGAATATATGGTGACAAATCCTTCATTACACTGACTGACTAATAAACCTTGTTGTTACACGACTAAAACAGTTGACTGGGCCAATAACTAAAATCATCCAATCAGAATGCTTTATTGCCGGTCCGATATTTTCTAAGTATCGGACCGGGTAAAGTTTCTACATTGTTATGGCTTAATTTCCACAACTATTTATTTTGTGTAATAAATCTCTTATTAACCAAGCTTGCTCGGGACCGTACAGGGAGAATATCGGCCCTCAGTCTTTTCTGTACGGACCTCGCTGCGCTCGATCTGTATTGTCAAGACCTAGGGGCGATATTCTCCCACTACGGCCCTCGCACTTGGTTAATAAGATATATGTATATAGCTTTGGTTATATGGAATTGGTTACGTAGGCGTTTCGAAGCCTCGAGGCTAAAAGATGACGGTACATGCTTAATAAACTCCGGTTTTCCAAAGCATGAAGTGACTAGGAGTATCGCTACTCCCCCCCCACCCACCCCCAAGGTTAAAGTCTGTCTACAAGCCTAGTGGCTTATCAGGCCGGCGCTTAACTCCGGTTTCCAAAGCATGAAGCGACTAGCAGTACTGCTACTCCCCAGGATGGGGATGGGATGTTAGTGCATGGCAGGTTACCTACCAGCATTTTAGACACCCCAGCAATTCCCGGTATCCATTTGTACAACCCTATAGCCACTGTGAGAGTAAAGTGTCTTGCCCACGAACACAACACCAGTGACCCCGGTCAGCGCTCAAACCCGGACAGCTCGATCCAGAGTCCAACGCGCAAACCACGAGCCCAGCGCGCTAACCCATAGAATTATTCGGAATTTCTCGTTCAAAATTATGTTCTCTTCTCATTCATTTTGTATCAGTAGAGTAGTATGGTTTTTCTACGGATTTCATGACAAATATGCATCATTTTGCTTTTTTAACTAGACTGCGAGCAGTCGGTCTTTTCCTCCTCAGATCTTTGGCGCGAGCAGGAAAGTTATAATTATGCAAATTATCAGCTTCTTGTGAGGGTTCAAGCTGACAAAATGGATGACAAATTCCCATACGAGACCTATTTACCCGAAGCCGTATGTATCTACTGCATAAAAACGGCGAAAACAGTGTTTTTTTTTCGACACACGATCGTCTCTAGTTGTCGTCTCTCTCCCTTCTTTGCTGGATTACACAACAATATTTTGCCGCGAAAATGGTATTGTTATAAACTGGCGGAACTATCAATCAATAGGTGTCAAGGGCAACTTGAAAGATCAAAGATTCCACGGCGTCTCTTTATTTTTCTTCTCACCGCGCCCACGATTCTCGCGGCTCGATCGCGCGCGTGCCCTAAAAACATTAGGAAAAGAAAGAGACTGCTCGCAGTCTATTTTTTAACATACTTGTGAAAATGCATATCCTAAAACGTCCCTGTCGACCCAAATTGTGAGAGCTTTGTAAAATATTTCAGGTCGAATGATTCCATCATCGCTGACCAACTTATAGCTTCGAACCTGAAGAATAAAAGTCATAAATTAACACTCAAGATAAAGTCCATTGTTAAAATTTTAAATCAGATTCAACAAGAGTGCAAGAACGATCAAATTTAATTTGTCTATATTGCAGTCTATTTCCATCCTCGCCATCGTTAGTCATCTTCACTTCCTAATGGGTTCCTGTCATTTGTCGAGTACTGTTCTACAAAATCAAACCATTATTGTTCGGTTTCCTATGTTCTAGGTATATCTCTGTACTGTTCTTTCAAGTAAAAAGTCTTTTTAGCTCGTTTTAACACTTTCTTTTTGCTAAGGCGTCTTTCCTTCGCGCGGCCAATTTTTTCCGTTCTCGAGACGTCTGAGATTCGACCCGAAAAAATTCATACTGATGACGTAGCTCTACAGAGATCCGTGTAGTGTTTCTGATTGGTTGTTTGAATTGTCGCGCGCAAATAACAACCAATCAAAAATTGATGTTGCACCACTACACTCTTCACAAGAGCCCCACCGTGGGGATTTTGTGCATATGAGTTGACCCCACATTTGCAACATTCTGACAAAAAATGACAAATGTCCGACAAATGCCCGGGGGAGAGATATGTGGACTTGGAATTGACGGAGCCATAACGGCTGGAGACTACGGCAGGTTTATCTTTCAAGTGATTACCTTTGATTTATCAATTACATCTGTGTTATCCTTCTGAGAGAGGAGTTTGTAGGCAATAACCCCGGTGCTCGATGCGCTTTCATTCCAGCCGGCGAATGTTATGAATTCATTGGCCCAGTCTTGATCAAATGATGTTTGTGTATCTAAAGGGATAACAAAGATTGAAAAGTTCAAAACTGACTGGAGGGGAAAATCTTGAATTTCGTTTTGCACAATTGTCAAAAATAAACGGCACCACATGAAAGTACTGCTCAATAGCTTTCATTTGAATGGTCACATACTAGGGTTTCATCCAGAGACTCAAAAGTTAAAACCACATTTATTCACTCAAGGTTTGACTCTGGGAGTGAAAGGGTTTAAAATAAACTATAGCCTTTCCTGGGATGGCCCCTTCCATTGCGCCTTTGGGATTGCACTTTACTTGGAAAATTCTAGAGTTGACTACAATTTATGCTATAATCCTTACCATTAAGCCAGTCTCGAAAGTACATCATCCAAAATTTAGGAATTTCTTCTGAGTCAGGGATTCTAATTACATTGGGAATCTGTAGAAACAGAAGAACTTAAATTAATCACACGTCAATACAAGACATCAGTAGCTCACCATTTGGTGAATTAAACCTCGCTTATCTGGCCAAGCGCGTGGTGATAGAGTGACGAACAATGGACAATATTCGTATTCTCACGGTTGGACTGGAACTACCTTGAAATCGAGGCTCATGCGGGTGAATATCGTTAAAAATATTTGCATTTGAAAAGATTCCCCGCATTAGCCTCGATTGCAAGCTAGTTCCAGTCCAACCGTGAGAATATGAATATTGTCTATTAACGAGTACACATGAGAGCAGTGTTCAATTGAGTGTCGTAAAACCAAAACCAAACCAATTGCTAACCTCTGTAGTACACTGTGCTCAGTTTTTTTTACTAATACAATGGAACCTCCATCCACTAACGGCCATCTCTCTATAACAGCCACCCCTTTACAACAGCCAGGATGTTTTGTCCCAACCGTTTGTCCCCCGGGGGGGGGACTCCCTTATGAAAGGGACGGGGATGCTCGTCGGAAATTTTGAATTAAACCCCTAAAGGAGACCAATATGGGCGTGGCTCAAGCTTTATTTGACCCCTAAAAGATACCATTCTAAAAAAGACATAAAAACAAGAGTTATAGTGACTTTAATTAAGTTGCAATCATCTCCGGTAATGAGGCCACCAACACACTATGACGGTGTTTTTTTTATTATTTCATCGCGTGTAACCCTAAACGATACCTTGATGGCTAAAAATGTCGGCGTTTCGTCCTGAACACCCTAAGTGAGACCCAAATCCGTAATTTAGACCCCTAAACGAGACGACGAGCATCCCCATCACTTTTATATGGGAGTTCCCTCCCCCCCCCTCCCCCCCCCCCCCGGGCGCCGATCCATACGCTACTCTTATTGAAACATGCTCACAACGGCCACCTTTCTACAACGTCCAGTTAATTCTGCTCTTATGTGGCCGTTGTAGAGAGGTTCAGCTGTTATTAAACCTCTGGGTTTCTTATAGCAGCCTATGAAATTTCTAACAACTAACCTCTTTAAATTCTTCATGGTAGGAGTATAACGTCTTCTGTCGGTTGGCGTAATCAAAATCCTCTTGAGTAACAAGAGCCATCGGATAAAACGAAAAATACTTAAACTGAGCCTCGACAAACTTGTGTACTACACTGTCACGTGGTACAACATCGGTGAGCTCCAAACCGTCTTCAACTTGAAAAGCGCCGTAAATTCCAACAGCGAGAAGAGCAAGGAAAAATACTATCACAACCACCTAAAAAGGAAAAATATAAGATTGATTTAACAGTGAGGATTTCAACGTACGTTAGGTATTGTTTCAAGTGGAACAAAGTTATTTTGTTATTGTTGCTGTTGTTGTTGTTGTTGTTGTTGCTGTTGTTGTTGTTGTTGTTGTTGTTGCTGTTGTTGTTGTTATTGTTGTTGTTGCTGTTGTTGTTGTTGTTGTTGTTGCTGTTGTTGTTGTTGTTGTTGTTGTTGTTGCTGTTGTTGTTGTTGTTTGTTGTTGTTGTTTTGTTGGTTGTTGTTGTTGTTGTTTGTTGTTGCTGTTGTTGTTGTTGTTATTGTTGTGTTGTTGTTGTTATGTTGTTTTGGTTTGTTGTTATTGTTGCTGTTATTGTTTTGTTGTTTTGTTTGTCGTTGTTGTTGTTGTTGTCGGTCGTCGTCGTCGTTGTTGTTGTTGCTAGAAGCGATTTTCACAACTGAGTGTCCGTGAAACCAAAACGAAAGCAATTACAATGGCCATGCAATCACAACAAACGTAAATGGTTGCATAAGATCCCTATTATGATTTGTCCCGAGTGACAGATGACTTGTGTCTTTGTGCGCTTGGCTTCTAAAATCGAGAGAAATAGCGCAGTCTACTGTTGAAAAGCTACTGAAATGCTGAAAAGTACGAAGCAAATGTTCACCTTTACTGGAGCTTTCTGCAGATAGGGACCGTAATAAGCCGTCGCAAAATGCTGAAGAGATAACGGAGCGCATTTACTATTAACTGAGGGATCAGTTCCACTACTTGTAGCTCCCGAGTCCTGCGAAGGCGTTAGAGCTGACATGATTCCTGGCCACACTTCCTTCACTGTCGTACGACATCTTGGATTGCTTGTCCACGTTATTAGCGTACTCGTTGACCAGAACTTCTGCGATGGACGAGTCGGACTTATCTTGCTTCTGCACGATGGTGTTGGATGGTTTAGCCGGGGTGTGGTGAGTATTGTTTTCGAGTTGGGTTTTCTGTTTGAAAGTTTCTCCGTTAGCTGTTGGTACTCGCCGCTCGAGCTCCTGACAACACTTCAACGCTACCCTGCGCTTTTGTTGATCTGCTGCAAAGTTATGAGTAAGGGACGATTAGTTTCTAAACAAACCATCGTACACGGAAAAAATGGGACAAATATTAGTCATTTTAGAGCATTGAAATTTCCCGCGCGCCGCCATTTTGGATCATATATGACGTCACATGGTTGCCACTATTTATTTAACAAATAAAGAAGCCAAAGCCATGTATTATACTGTCATAAAACACGACGGGAATTTGAGAACACGAGAAAAATTTAGAAAAACACGAGCCGCAGGCGAGTGTTTTCTATATTTCTCAAGTATTCTCAAATAACCGGAGTATTTTATATGTATAGGAAATCGTATGAACGCGAGTGCAATTCGTGATTTATGGGCACGAGTGATGTTTTGAAAGTTCTCAAATTGCACGAGCCGTTAGGCGAGTGCAATTTGAGAACTTTCAACATCACGAGTGACCATAAAATCACTAATTGCACGAGCAGTTCATACGAGTTTTTGTTTTATAATATTCTCAACAAAATTTTGCTGCGGCCATCACGCCTACTCTGCACATGAAACGCTTCACTGGTTTCCAAAGTGCTCACATGTTTTATTTGAACGCGCAGGCAAACCAAACGGGAACTTTTTGAAAGAATTACAGTACTATAGTTTAGAAAACATTTAACCATTAACTTGAAAGCTTATTTCAATGCCATTAAGGCAAAAACGTCTCTACTTGTCCGGAACCGTTTATCACAATTCCGTATTGCACTCTATAACCTATTTATGCATTCGTCATTGACCAATCAGAAGCTGCATATTTTGTTGAATATATTATAATGACAGTATAATACATGGCTTACGGTTTTTTTAACCAATCAGAGCGCGCGCAGCTTTCAGTCTATATGTTAAAAGAAAATAATTTGTTGACTAACCAAAGTGGCAAATTCAAAACCAAAACATTACATGGCAGAGATATGTAAACTCTTGATGAACAGCAAAAACCGTGGACGAAGATTTGAGATTTGTAGCCAGTTTTTTCGTTAACACTGAAATAATTTTTCTTGTTTTTTAACAATTTTCATCAAACAGTATCTGACCCTTCTATGCAGCAGATTATGTCGTATCTTTGACGTTTTCTTCTTCGCACGTCAAGTCCAATCATGGCGGGAAAGATGACGATGACACCAATAAAATTGAAGATAACAACGACAGCAGCCTATCAAAGAACAACATAGTATTAGACAATGTTGTAGTCTCCTTTGCAGCCGTTATTTGACTCGTCACACAACGCTCTCCTCCCGCAATGTTGATATCTCAATTTTGATTGGCTACAAAGTAGGTTAAAGTAATTATAATGGCTCACAGACCCGGACACACTGATTACCGTAGCATCAAGCGGCTAGCTAGAGGATAGCCTGTTCGCAGACGTTCATTTTTTTCGTAAGATACTGACGCGCGCGCGCGCGAGCGCGGAGCCCGACAACGGCGCGGAGAGCAGTAATCGCGCGCCAGTATCTTACGAAAATAAATGAACGTCTGTGAACAGGCTAGCTAGAAGAGGAGTATTGCTACTCCCCTAGATGGGATGCTAGTCCATTGCAGGAGGTAAGAGACGCGCGAGGTAAGAGACGCGTGAAGTAAGAGACGCGCGAGGTAAGAGACGCGCGAGGTAAGAGACGCGCGAGGTAAGAGACGCGCGAGGTAAGAGACGCGCGAGGTAAGCGACGCGCGAGGTAAGAGGCGCGCGAGGACATAAAATCTCCAGGCGAGACGATGTCTGTTATAGATAGATAGAATAGATAGAAAACTTTATTTATGTGTCAGCCTTATAGCCTGGGAAAATCCCATACTAATTTGGGGACAAAAAAAAATAAATAGATACTAACAAATTGAAAATATTTAAAACCGTGTAAAATATCTAATAATAGTATAAAATCTAATACTAATCATACTAATCTAACAATCTAGTAGTAACTGATCTAATAATCTGATTGTTTGTTTAACCTGACTTACCTGTATTGCAAAATATCTCAGAGCAGGTATGGTTATCAGTGCTGCCATAAAGAACGCTAGCATGTTATTGAATGACGTAAGGAACACGCTGACTCCAGTGGTCGCTAGACAGTAGCCGACCTCCTCCTGTAAAAATAACAGTTGAGAAATGTAACGAGTTACAAATGATCAGTCGAAGAAGATTCCCGCCTTATCTCGCGAGCCCACGCTTTTAGCTTCCCTCGACTTCTGATTGGATAGTCTGCGTGCATTTAAAAATGTGAAGTCACACTTTTGGGCTCTTTGCTGTAAGGGCTATTTGAACGGACTGTTTTAATCTTTGAATACAATACTCACCAAATGGTGAATGTCTCCTCTCCGTGCCAAGGTGGAATATGAGTGAGCGAGCAGGAACATGTCATCTACGCCCAATCCAAGAGCAAGGAATGGCAAAACCTGGTAAAAACAACGTCACATACGGTAAAATCCCGGTTGTAAGGGGTTTCGGGTGGGCTTATATCCGAGGGGCTTATATCCGAGGGGACTTATATCCGAGGGGACTTATATCCGAGGGGCTTATAAGCAGGGAGCTCATGTCCAAGTAGGGTTATAAACAGGGAGCTTATATCGCGAGGGGGCTTATTTCCGAGGGGACTTATATCCGAAGGGGCTTATAAGCGGTATGAAAGAACCGTTTTTTCAGAATGAGCTGATCAGAAACGAGTCGAGGCTTTCTTTACATGCGGAATTATCAAGAACGTTTTGTAATTTAAGTTGTACAGTAAGGAAATTAGGAGAAGTGGGGGGGGGGGGGGGGGGGGGATTATAACCGGAATATATTTTGTTAGTAGGTAGCTGGACTTCTAACCGGGATTTTACGGTGGCTCATTTAGTAACCTGAGTAAACGGACCAGAGTCTCTCTTCATAGATCATGCGTTCAATTTTCCCCCGCTAGAGTGACGTCTGAGATTTGAGTCGAAAACTCCATACTGATGACGTAGCTCTGCAGAGATCTGATTGGTTGTTGCTCTGTTTTTGAATTTTCGCGCGCAAGTAACAACCAATCAGAGACTCTACACGGATCTCTGTACAGCTACGTCATCAGTGCGTAATTTTTCGGGTCGAATCTCAGACGTCAGTCAGTTAGCACCAGTTACAGAATCGCCTCAAATAGCGTGACCAGGAGGTCACGGTTTCCTGGCGTGACCTCGCCCTTGTAGCATAAGCCTGTCACGTGCCATACGCTGACGTCAATTACCTGTGTTGAAGCAGCATTGAATGTTATGGCCGCACAGTGCAGAGAAACCTAACCCAGCAGCCACAGAGAGCGTCACAAGGAGCACTCCAGCGAACCCCAGCACCATGGGAATTGATCGGGTCACACCAGCGCTTCAGAGTAACGCATGCGTAGACGAGCTGCAAGAACAATGAACAGGTTAGGAACGGTTTCAACGGGTTCAAAAGGTCACGTCCATGGGTTGTGATTGGCAGATTTCGATGCATTTTTGTTTGTTTCTTTTTTCAGGGTCCGTTGGTTTGTCGTGGTAATTATGATTGACGGCAGTGAAAAACACAATCGTTAGTTGGGTTTTTAAAATTCAGAGTTTGCGTATTGTTGGAAGGCGCAGTAAGTGTGTAGTCTAAGTTTTTATGTTTGCTTTAATTCTCGTTTTAAGTTATAGATAAATACGAAGGCTCAAAAGAATGCTTTATAGAATTTGAAAAAAAGAGATGGTTTTGACGTAAAAATGACGTCAGGAACCGATCGGCCGACCGACCAACCTCGAGAGCCTGGATCGAGGTTGCCGACCGACCTTCAATCTCGTTCCCAGGAAACCTCTCTTCCTTTTTCGAGATAGGAATTGGAGACCGGACCCTGGTAAAGAGAACCGTCAACAATTTGAAAACATTCCCAAAATCGGATGACAGACGTTGCGTTAGTATTAAAAGAGTACTTACCATGAGTACATAGCCGAGAGCGATTCTTGTCACGCTCGTTTTCGAGAACTCTCTTCAACAAGTCCGTGACAGAAGCTGAGTCAAAAGCCAGGATACTGAACTCCTTTGTGTCATCGACATCCTCATTAATTTTCTACGGAATAAGACAAAGCGTCAGACGATAATCAATTATCGATCGAATTTTACGATTTACTACCAACCCATTCTCGTTCCCAGACCCTCCGTTTCTTTTGGTCACGTGGTTGGGCGAAACGTTTCCGCGAAAAAAAAAACGAGGGGCCCTGGGGACGAGGATGCTACCAACCAGCAAGACTACTTCGTTCATCTGGAAAATATTTGCTTCGGAATCTGACCTATAATCTTAAAACTTCTGGAGAACGGGTGGACAGGGTGACAGATAGCCTATGAATAGGCTCCCCGGTGGGATGGGTGAAAGGAAAACTGCGAGCGAAAGCGAGCCGCGCGAAGACTGGGAGAGAGAGAAAGGCAAGCTTCGCGCGGCTCGCTTTCACGGAGCCTATTCATAGTCTAGGTGACAGAGGGGTTCTTCTGAACTTCCCGGTTCCCGCCTCTTCCGTTGTGGTTTCCGCCTCTTTGTACTTTTCTATTGAAAAATATTATGCAATGTTGCGATTTTTTTTTCCTATTTTTCCGGTTCCGCCCCCTTGAAATCCCCCTTCCCGCCCTCTCTCTCCTCGTAGACTCCCCCCTCCCCCCCCCCCCCCCCCCCTTAGATCATTCTCTCTTGGTGAAACTCAAAAAGGAAAACAAGTTACCTGTGTGAACTTCCTTGCCACGCCTCTAGAACTTGTTTGGCGGTATCCATATTCACTCGAACGCTCAGATCCTGGGATTTATCGGCCCATCGCTTGTACAACCCTTGCGAACCAGTCAGGACTAGAATTGTCTGAAAGCTTTCGCACTGAAATATAAGGAAAATATCCCATTATACGGACACCGAAGGACGTAGACTACAAGTAGTGCCTAATTTTTCTCAGATTGAGCGGCGCGCGCGCGGGAAGCGCGTGGAAATATCCTCGCACGAGAAGACGCGACGCGAAGAGGCGCGAAAAATTACTGAATTCAATTTTTCTCGCCCTCCTCGCGTCGCCGTTTCTCGCGGGCGCGAGATTTCCACGCGCTTCTCGCCCGCTCGATCTGAGCAAAAATTAGGGACTACTCGTAGTCTAGAAGGGACGGAGCAAAGTGTCCGTATTAGAGAGGTGTCCATATTATAGAGGTCATCGGAATATGACGTCACTTTAAAGGCTCCACTGACGATAAGAAATGTCGATGAATAAAATGGCGATAACATGTCGATAAACTGATTGAAAACAAATGCTACTTTTAATTGTATGGACAATGGGACATTTGGTTTAACTTTGATCTGTAACCACAAACAGGAAATTGTAGTGAATATCGATGAATACGAACCGTTTATATCACTGGAGTGTCCGTAATATAGAGCTAGGTTAAGTTCATACGAATTTACTCTCTAGGGCCGATATTTAGTGTCGCGTTCGTCTGTATTAGAGAAGGTCCTATATTATAGAGGTTTTTCTTTACCGATATGATTGGGCATTTTGCCGGGACCAAGGGAAACTGTCCGTATAGAGAGCCGTCCGTATTAGAGAGGTGTCCGTATTAATTAGAGAGGTGTCCGTATTAATTAAAGAGGTGTCCGTATTATTAGAGAGGTGTCCGTATTAATTAGAGAGGTGTCCGTATTAATTAGAGAGGTGTCCGTATTAATTAGAGAGGTGTCCGTATTAATTAGAGAGGTGTCCGTATTAATTAGAGAGGTGTCCGTATTAAATTAGAGAGGTGTCCGTATTAATTAGAGAGGTGTCCGTATTAATTAGAGAGGTGTCCGTATTAATTAGAGAGGTGTCCGTATTAATTAGAGAGGTGTCCGTATTAATTAGAGAGGTGTCCGTAAGGAGAGGTTTTTCAAACCAAACCCAAAACTAACCCTGTTCCAACCTTTTCAATGTATTATTTCTTTTTTCCGTTCCACAAACGATCAGCTCTTCTGCCCATTGCATAAACTCTGAAGCAAAACCTTTACATCCTCCACTCAGCGCTAACTTAACGTGCTGGTGCCTGCAAGAAAAAAACCGCTTCTTAGAATGCATTAATTCGCTGGAAGAGGCCTAACAGCGATGGATACATATTAGGGTTCACACACTAGGGTCTCATCACACAGACTTAAAAGTTAGAACCACCTTGTACAGCATAATAAACAGTACCACATGAAAGAACTGCTCAATAGCTCTCACTTGAATGTTCACACACTGGGGTTTCGTCAACAGACTTTTGACTCTGGAGTGAAAAAAGTTCGTAAAATAATTCCGTTTCCAAGTTTAAAATAGTTTTCGGTTGAAATCCGAACGGCGGTATATTGAACCTGCAGTTGTAGTTGCTAAGCAAGATGAGGTTGCTAAGCAACACGAGGTTGCTAAGCAACATGACGTATCTTCATGGCAGCTAGCGAGTTTATGTCCGGAGTGGTACTTTTTTTTCTGATACGTTTACGAATACATCTCATGATAGTTTACCTTTCCTGTTTTAGATGGAGAATTAGGAGCTGTAACCGGCACTTGGGCTCTGACGGATCGAGAACAAGGTTTTTCTTGATATCCCTTAGTTATACCAGCTATTAAAAGACAAAAGTAACAAACATTTAATTGAATTTAGAAAGCTGAATTTTTGTTCAGCCGACGAAGGGCTAAACGTCAGCTTTCCATTGAGGTTAACTTACCTTGACCAACTTCAAGTTGAATTGAGTGTTGTAAACCAAAACCAAAGCATTACAATGGCCAATCACAACAACGAAAACAACACAACGAACCAATAAGAACTCGAAGCAAATACACGTAAACGACGCTAAACGCGGCGGAAAACGCGCGTGACCAAGTCGCAATTGGTTTTGCTTCTGATTGGTTGAGAAGGTGGCGCGAGATTTTTAAGCCAATCACAGAGCGTAGTAGAGCAAGACCAAAGCAATTCCGATTACTCTCGACACTTACACGACACTTACTTTTACTTTTCGACACTTACTTTTTCAACTAAGTGTTTTCACTTATTCGCCAGCCAGCGCAACAGTTTAGAAACTAATCGTTTTCAAACGCGACCCTCGAATTTCAAATTTGCCCATATTGTAATCCCATTTCCATCCTCGCCAGCGTTGATCACCGCCCGGGCGCCCCTCCCCCCCCCCCCCCCCCCCCCCCCCCATTGTCAGTATAATACTGTAAAACCCCTGTTAAGCGGGCTACGTCCACCTTTTGGTTGTCCTGATGATGTTTTTACCCCGATTAAGCGGCCACCAAGAATTTATTGAACGTAGATTTGGCCTAAATTTTGAAAACGTTGATGACAGATAAGAGTCCAAACTTGAATAAAGATTGATGACAGGCCTATGCGGGCCCCTACATGATGTGATATAACAAGCCTCCAAGCGTGTTTTGTTTAAACAAATAAAGAAGCCAAAACCATGCATTATACTGTCATAAAACACGACGGAATTTGAGAACAAGAGAGAAATTTAGAAAACACGAGCCGCAGGCGAGTGTTTTCTATATTTCTTCAAGTGTTCTCAATTCCCGAGTGTTTTATGACAGTATAATACATGGTTTTGGCTTCTTTATGTGCTTTAAAAATATAGATTTACGCGCGCCGAACAATAAAACACGCTTTTCTATGATTTATACTCTGATAAAACATAGTTTTTTTTACCAATCAGAGCGCGCGAAATTTTCAGTCTATATTTAAATTCAATAAAGTGGCGTCTCTACCACGCCTTATGCTAATTTATGAGGGAAACCCCCGGCCAACCCCTATTAAGCGGTCACTTACCATTTCCCCGAGGGTGGCCGCTTATATAGCACCGCTTCTCTATACTCACCTTGAAGAACCAACTCCTTGATCTCCTTTTGGCCTTCAACTTTAATTAAATCCAACAGGCTCAGTAGAATGGAAGGATTGCTCTCAGTCCATTCCAAGTTAAAAGCTCTGTAAAGAAGACATAGAGTCAGATACGGCGTAATATTACGCGGATTGACAGGACGTATCATTTGGTAATCCGACACGACGTGTAATTTAACGCGGCGCGTAATTATAATTTTGAACGTGGTTCAACTTTTTCCCTGGACGCAAACCGTCCATACGTTTTCTCTATGTTTTTATTTGACGCACGCTAAGCCAGTAAAATTCATGCCCGTTAACTCACGCGGCAGTGGAAATCTAGTTGAAATGCCGCCTATGAGACGGGACTGAGCCCGCGGTGTTCGTCCCTGAAGTTGCTAAGCAACATGAACGTATTTGCTGGTGCAATTGCTTTCGGAGTACTCGTGAGTGCTCGTGCTGTTTCTTGATTGGATAATAACAATAACAGATTTACTAAAAACGGCACTTGTTTCCCCGACTAATTTTACGCGAAGATTTACGAAACGCGTCAATTCACACGGCACGTAACTTTACGCGGCGGCTGACGCATGACGTACCATCGATCGCCCAACCTCGATCCCAGGCTCTCTCTCTCTCTCTCTCTTTTAGAGAGGAAGAGAGAAAAAGACTGGGATCCAGGTTGTCGATCGCCATCTTCGATTTACGGTTTTTGCGCCATGGTGTCCACGCTAAGCCAACCGACAGTGTATTCAAGATACTTACTTAGCTATGTCTGGCAGAGGAGCTCTTAATTTAAGCAGTTTTGAACCATCCCAGAAGCAGTCCAATGGAGATACTATAAGGCACGGGAATAATGGCGGATATAATCTAAACGTTTGTCAAAAGAAGAAAAAGGATTAACGTTAGTAGCCATAAATGGTAATGAATTTATATAGCGCATTTTTCCATGTGTGTATGATCAAATGCGCTTTACAATTGAACTCAGGGATCCCGGATGAGATGAACGTCAGCTTGTAAAGGTACCTATGGCGTCTATGGCAGCCGCTCAGTGCATTCATGATCTCCCCCCACCCACCCACCCCTTAAACGCATGTGACTGCAGGCCAGACCACAACACCGGGTACTACACTCCCCTACTCTTTTCGAACAGTGATGTAGGTTCTTCAACCCTAAGGCCAACGGCTTAACGTCACTGCCCAATGACACGATCATCTGAACTGAGACAAGGTGTTGGACGCAGCCAGCATGATCTTACCAAGCCGGGAAAAGGAGAACTCCCAGGCACACATTCGGAGCGCTGCCAAAGATTGAAACGCTAACAAATATGGTTTTGCCCCATACAGTCGATCGAAGCTCTCTGAGCGGACACTCTCGTAAGCGGACAGCTCTACTTACGGCCGCCTTTACAAATCCTCGTTTGAACTCTCATTATACAAATAAACTCTGTATTTACACATTCCTGTAAACGGCCAGCTCCAGTTGGAAAATGGCGGCGTTTTCAGCATGCCCCTGCAAGTTTTAACATACTGAGGTAGGGAGATGTTCAGGTACTGGTCTAAGAATTTCAATGACGTCCGATACAAAGGATCTAGACACCAACTACTCCGGTTCTCTCTCCCCCCACCCCCACCCCCACCCCGGCACCCCCTATTCTACTTGCTACAACCGCTTATGATTTCTTCATTCCACTTACCCCATCCACTAGCGTATTATTAAAAGATGGCACTTCCGGTACGTAACACAAATCTGTATGAGTCCAGGTCCTGCAGGAACAAGAAACGGCTTAGTTAGAGTTTTATTGCTTGTTCAGCTCGGGAGTTTTTCAAACCAATCAAAGCGCATATAAAGCAAAACCAAAGCAAAACTGATATTACTTTTCACACTCAATTGAAAACCGCTTCGGATTATGATTTATGATTGGTTTAAAAAACTCACGTCACCTACTCAACCAATCAGATCCAAAACCAAAACCAATCACGACTTGGTCACACGCGTTTTCCCGCGCTTGGCGCTGGTAACGTTCATGTATTTTGATTTGAGTTCTCATTAGGGGCATTTATACGGAGTTAAATAGGACGCGAACTGTACCGTTTATAAGTTCGCGTCCTACATAAGACGCGAAGATCACGTATAAATGGTTCGCGTCTTATTTTTTGATACAACGCACTTATAGTTCACGTCGCTTATTTAGGACGCGAAAGCATTTATACGAGGAAGTTCACGTCTTATTTAGACGCGGACAAAATAAGAACAGCTGAAAACCCTGTTCTAAGATAAGACCCGTCTTATTTAAGTCGCGTCTAAAATAAGACACGAACGCTTATTTTGTACTATTTATATACGATCAGTTCACGTCTTATTTAAGTCGGTGCGTCTTAGATAAGAGGCGTCTTATTTTTCTCGAGTATAAATGGCCCTATTGGTTCATTGTGTTGTTTACGTTTGTTGTTATTGGCCATTGTATAAATTACCTTGGTTTTGGTTTTACGACACTCAATTTAAAACTACGTACTCGATGAGTGAAAAACTTACTTGTTGAAGATGTTAACCTTGACATCAATAGCTGTCTGCACTGCTTTTAAATGCTGCTGTAACGAGTTTACCGACAAGATATTGGTGTCTTCATTATTAGCAGCTTGGATTAAAATCTCATTGGTTAGTTCGCTTCCTTTTCCAACGGAATCCTCTGTATTTTGTAACTCCTTCTCTAACCGACCACCAACTAACAACAGAATACAACATAAACAATTACTCACACAATTTAAAACAGTTCCGAAGGGGCGGGGAACTCCTCGAATAAAGTGGTAAAGTGTGACGTCACAAAATTTTCAAATTTGCGAAATTATGAAAATTGATCAGCTATTCAGAGGAAGCATGCAAAAACGTCCACTTGCCAAAAATTAGCTCTCCCATTGCAATTTGCGGCCGAGATATAGAGGTTCAAAGTTTCCCATACAAACCTCTCTAATTTTGCGGGCCTGTTCTAAACTGAAGGAACAGACGCAAAATTAGAAGGGTTTGTATGGGGCGGTACAAACTTTGAACCTCTATATCTCGGCCGCGAATTACAATGGAGAGCTAATTTTTGGCAAGTGGACGTTTTTTTGGCATGCTTCCTCTGAATAGCTGATCAATTTTCACAATTTCGAAAATTTAATTTTGTGACGTCATGACTTTAGTACTCTGGGGGTGTGTCCCCCCGGTTTCTCACAGACGGGTGCTTTTTCACTCTACGAGAAGAACTGTACTAAGAAAGCCTAAGAGACCACTGGGTAACAGGTTAAGTTTAAAGTTTGTCTACAAGCCTAGTGGCTTATCAGGCCGGCGCTTACTCCTGTTTCCATAGCATGAAGTGACTAGGAGTATCGCTACTCCCCCACCCCACCCCCCAAGGTTAAAGTCTGTCTACAAGCCTAGTGGCTTATCAGGCCGCGCTTACCTCCTGTTTCCATAGCATGAAGGCGACTATTCTATTCTCCGTGGATGGGATGCAAGTCCACCGCAAGTTATCCCCCATAATTTTTGTCAGTTTCGCTAACAGTTCGCCTATACACATTTTCTGAAACTCCTGGCGGAGAGAGGCCGGCAATGTGAGAGTAAAGTGTCTTGCCCAAGAACACAACACAATGATCCAGGCCAAGGCTCGAACCGACAAACCCTGACCACTCGATCCAGAGTTCAACGCATTTCAGACCAAAAAAAATTACGATTTTTCAAACCTAATTTCAGACCTGATCATGCCATATCTACTTCACAAGGCTACTATCTACAAACCTCGTTCCCAGGGTCTCTCTTCTTCCCGCCCTCTTTCCTCTCGCTTTTGGCGGGAAGAAGAGAGACCCTGGGAACGAGGGTTGGGTAAGGTTGGGTCTATTTTTCTCTCGCTTTTGGCCGGGGTTGGGTTTCCGTTTGGTGCATTTATCGACTAAAGTCTCTGTCTTGTTTTTTACGCAATACACCATGTGAACGGTCTGTAAACAACTTCTTCTACATTGCTAGTGGCGATTGTAAGGTGGGGCCCGAAAACTTCCCCTCCCCTAGATCCGCCACTGTTGCTATTTGTGTTGGCAATGCGCTGATTTAAGGCGATTCACCGGGGTAAGAGAGAATTCAGGGACTGGACTACGAATAAATTGGATCTAAATTTAGGCTACGAGCAGTCCCTCTATTTTCTCAGGGATAGTCGGGTGGGAGAGCACGCGAGCGCGCGCGAAAATCACCTCGAGGGGACGCGACACGCGGCGGCAAGCTATCCGGCTGCTCGTAGTCTAATCTAAATTTAGCGATTCGGTTTTCCCAAGATTTAGCAACTGTGGATTCAGCGATTTCTTGTATTTTTAGATTGATTTGAAACTGAAACTTCTAAGCGGAAAACTCGTTTCAATTTAGCGAAATTAGCGATTTTTCACGAAATCGCTAAATTCGGCGAGGATCACCCTCAACATTTGTTTAGAAATCAATAGCATCAATCACCAGTCCGTTTCAGTTGAAATTTTGTTTCTTTTCCACAAAATATGGATTCCGTTGTCAGTATTTCCAAAGCGTTATACACAATTCTCTGTTTTTAATATAAATGCTAATTCGTCGTTGAAACCGTATTTTTAAAATACTGAGATTTGTCATTATTTTTGGAAGATACATTTTATGTTTTGCGTGCGCAATATCATTTAATTGCTATTCGTCAAATTTTATGTCCATTTCAATTAAAAACGCGTGAACTTTCAACCCATTTGCACGCTTTGTAATGATAAAGGTTTTGCTATTAGCGCGAGAAAGCGACGATTTTTGGTTGGATGAAAATGAAAAATAAAGTTGAATACCTTTAAATAGAGCTCGCAAAAAATCACCTGCTGGATTTAGAGCTAAAGCTGTATTGCAGGTCGGCGTGATGCGAGCATGGTACGAGATCACGCCACTGCTAAAATCTCATTTGTATGCATAAAGTCCGCTTCCGGTTTACAATCATTGACATCCGCTACGCTTGAGTTCCACGAACAGCTTTTAAAATAACGGGTTATTCTTCTTGCTAGAAATAATTTTAGAGATCAAACCATCATATACGATTTAATGAGTTAAATTTTCGTGTCACATCTATTTCCTCGCAAAACTTCCTTCTTAAAGCGCGACAAATTATTTCGATCGAATCGTGACTTTTGCGCGTGGAGCTGTCAGGGCGAACGCTGTATTCGATCGCTGCCAAAATCTGCTTTCTGCTTCTAACACTAAGAAATTTTTTAACGATCGCGGAGGTTAAAACTGTTGGGGTTTAATCCCACATGAACTGACAAAACTAAGCCTCGAATGTTGACAAGAACTGTGTTAGTAAAGTTAGTTTAAGTACTTGAATCAACGAATCGCGATGTAATGTTTACGATATGTAGCGAGATTTTTCGACTACGAAACAAGCCATCATTTCTTTCCACAAGCTTGTAGAATTGTTAACTCTGAGATCGCTGAGTGGCCAGGATCTTTATTCAACTCTGTTACAAACGGACATTTTGATTCTACCTTCCTGACCGGTTGGGTTCGAGTGAGCTTTTACCCCTTGCCTAGCAATAAATATGAGCTTAAACCCGTTACAAACAACTTACCTTCCATCCACAACTTTTCCACATCTGTCTCAATTCTTGCTGTGATGATACCGACTGAAAGTCCTATCAGGATGAAAAATCCAACAGCTAGAACTGCCCAACTGCAGCGCTGGGAGAAACAGCCCAGTTTGAAGAAGATCTCTTGTAGTTTTGATCGAAATTTTAACGCAAGTTGATGACCCATCTCGCAACTTTACGGACGACCGCGGATCGGCAAAAGAAATCAAGAATATAAACTAAACGTCCTAGACTGATTCTACTGCGAATAAATTGTGATCTAGAAGCATTTCCTTGCTGAAACGCTAGGATCCTCGTAATGTCATGTCACATTCTCGCCGTATTTACAAACTGAATCAAGCTCGTAAAGATCGTTACATGCAATCGAGGCTCACCGGAAATGAAATGGAAATATGGCATGATCTCATATTGTTCTTGTTTTGCAGATGGTCGCTACAACAACAACAACAATTTTATTTGCATTTCATTTACATAGATGGTATTGCATAACAAAGAAATATAAATATATAAAGAAGAGAAAATGACAATAATAGAAATAAAAATTAAAAAAATAAAAAAAATACAAACCAAAATTTGACTGATTATTTAATTAATTAATTAATTTAATTACAATCATGATTTTTCAAAGATAAAATAACCTAATTTTTTTCGAATAAAAGGGCCTATGTTATTGAAATGAAATAATATTTTATCAGGATTACTAAGATTATTTAAAAATTGAGGTATTTCAGATTTATACTGCTTCAAATAACTTTTTTCTTATACACTTAAGTAAATTGCAGGTAAAAAGGAAGTGAAATTCATTTTCTACCTCATTAGATGAACAATATTGACATAGTCTTTGATGTTTCTGGAAATTTTCGGTACACAATGTCTACCAGTTCAATCATTGATCAGGAAATCGTGATTTAAGAAGTTCTTAAATTCACGATTTCCTGATCTTAATTTTGCTAAAGACAGTCCTATGTTGCATATTTTTAATTAACTCTAATTTAGACTGCGAACAGTCTCTTTCTTTTCCTAATGTTTTAGGGTACGCGCGCGATCGAGCGATGAGCGGCGAAGCCGCGAGCCGCGAGAATCGCGGGCGCGGTGAGAAGGTCTATTCCCTCCCTCTTCCAATCTCTCCTCGTTTTTTCACCTAATTTGCATAATTATAACATTTCCGCTCGCGCCAAAGATCTGAGGAGAAAAGACCGACTGCTCCAGTCTAACTCTAATTGAAAGGAACTGCTTCGATCAGTTTTGAAGGAAGAATAGAATTGTAATTTCCTATTAGATTGTATCATGTCAACCACCACCTTGCCTGTTCCAGGTGTTCGGATAGTTGGCCGAGCGACGCGAAAACACGCGCGAAGCCGCGCCGCGAAAGCCCAATTCCTCTCCCCCAATCCCCTCGCCTTTTTTTCCTCGCCACTCTCCAATCTCCGTGAAAAAGACAGGGTGTGGCATAAAATTTCGCGGGATCTAATTTTCGCGAGTTTCGCGGGGTTTTCCAATGATCCGCAATTAGATCCCGTAAAATAAACTCCTGCAAAAAAATCCGCGAAAATTTACTCCATTAATTTATATTACTGAATTTTCAGTTAAATTAAAGGGACACTGTCCCGGCGTATTTACTCAAACTGTTATAAATGCATGAAATGGTCCCTAAATCTATGAAATAGAACTTTTAAACTCTAAACTAAATGAGAAAAAGCAATTTCTTCAAGAAATTCCATACTGCAACAAATCTTTTGCAAAATTTCAAAGATTTCCGAGCCAAATTTGAAACTTTGAAAAACTGACATCCCTGACGTTTTTCAAAATTCATATTGCAATCCATTTCCATCCTCGCTGTCGTTTGTCATCCTCACTTCCTAATAGGTTCCTGTATTTGTCGAGTGCTATTCTACAGAATCAAACCATTATTGCTCAACTTCCTATGATCTAGATATGTTTCTGAGCTTCCCAAAAATCATGCTAAAATCAGGACATTGTCCCTTCACCTCGCGGACAATATTACGCCCTTCTTCTTTACAATTGCGAGTCTGTGCGGGGACTCTGGGTAAATTTGATAACAACTCTAGACTCAGAGACCATCTCCTGCCGAAGAACGATGGCTGCGGTACATGGGAACTGTTTGGTTTATAAAATGGGTCGTCCGAAAGGACGACGTTGCATCCGGCCTTGTTGTTACATACAAGTACTGCTGCCTCGTCCCAGGCGGCCGTTGCGAGCGGGAAAACAGGGAGCGCGGGGCTTGATGGTTAGGAGGCGAAGCGCGGAGCGCGTTCGTCTTTTCGCCTACAACAGTCCCACAACCCCACGCGCACCGCGCTCATACAAGGAGGCGACGCCTGGGGACGAGGCAGCAAGTACTGTACGTGAAATACCAGACAGGAACTTGCCCGAAAAGAGCGAAAATGTGCTCCCAGCAGTAAAGTCTGAAATCCAAATTCGCGAAATTTGTTCCCACGAAACGCAAAAATCGGCAATCCGCGAAATTTAACTCTCGCGAAAATTTCATGCCACACGGTAGTTGATTATCAAGTCGAAGTTGATAAGGGTAAAATGAACCGCCGTACGTAGCGAATTTGGAGAAGCTGACGTTTCGAGCGTTAGCCCTTCGTCAGAGCAAAGTACTCGAAACGTCAGCTTCTCCAAATTCGCCCAGGGTGCTAATTTACTTTTGGTATCTCAAGAGAGAGCGCTTTATTAGGGACGGGGCACTTACTTGTTTTTGACATCGACATTGGAGTGTGAAAAAGCACTTTAATGAACAATAACAGAAACCGTAACCCTTATAATTGAAGGGCTGGGGGCATAACCAACCTTTATTGAGTTTTAGAACTTTTTTTTTTCGCTCAGATTTGCCGCGTTTTTGGAATGTGACCTACAAATTAGTTCCCGAACATCTTCCAGTAATTTTATTCGCTAGTTTCTCCTTCGTTTTTGAGAAATAACGTGTTGACAAACATTCGTTTTTACGGCGGAAACGCTTTGTAAAGAAACCCTTTGTTTCTTTGAACAATGCATAATATGAAGATCAGTGAAACGGTAAATTGGCCGTCGTTACAATGATTTAATGTACTAATCAAATCACTGCCCCTTTCAGCGTTTTATAGAGTTATCAAAATATTTACGTTGTTGCAGCGGCTACAAAAAAACAGCATGCTACAAAAGAACATCACACCGTGCTGTTGATCAGCTGTCAACCTCTAAATTGGCGAACAGAATGGCGGTTGAGTTCGTCTGTGACGACGAAGACAGAAGTAGTTGGGAAGGTTGTAAAATATTTTTTAACCGAGTGAGATTAGACTTTAAGGGTCCCTCTCAACCAGTGTGCTTTGCGGTCGCGTGTTATTGTTTTCTTCGGGGAACTCGATCTCTCGTGTGGCTAATATATGCCATACTTTTCCAATTTGTACTAACTTGGGTCGTCTAACTGCTTTTTTGTGGCCAGAACAAGGCCAGAACCCTGCAAAAAGTAGTTTTTTAACTTCAAGCCGCTATTTTCGCGGCACCCGAAAATGGCCGCCGTAAGAGTATTGGCGCGCAAAGCACACTGATTGAGAGGGACACTTTAAACTAAGTTAAAACAGTAAAAACACTGTTTTTGCGAGCGGGAAAACAGGGAGCGTGGGGCGTGATGGTTCAACAGTCCCACAAGTTCCACAACCCCACGAGCACCGCGCTCAAACAAGGAGCGACGCCTGGGGACGAGGCTGAAGGCTAAGAGTCCTAGGAACTTCAAACCTGCAGTCCACCTCATACCTAAATGACAGTTTTCCCTACCCTTTTCTATACTCCAACTCGTGAAATCCCTACCCTTTTATATACTCCAACTCGTGAAATCCCTACTTTTTTTTTCCCTACACTGCCGGGTGATATGGCTGTGCGCATGCGTAAGGTATTGGCCATACCGCGGGTTGGTGTTCGTGTGTGCCACTTGCTTCTTTGTTTCTTCCTTTTTATATACTCCCCAACCCGTGAAATTCCCTACCCTTTTCTATACTCCAACTCGTGAAATCCCTACTTTTTTCTATACTCCAACTCGTGAAATCCCTACCCTTTTCTATACTCCAACTCGTGAAATCCCTACCCTTTTCTATACCCTTTTCCAGTCTGATAAGGTACCCCTTTCGGGCGGAGCCTCCTCGTATAGTCCATTATAGGGAGTACCCCCCCCCCCCGGGTCCCAATTGTTTTCGTTTCTCGCCCGCGTTTCTTTGGCTTTTAAAGCTCCTCTATTGCGGGTTTTTTCAAATACAGGTTTTATAAACTTGGACAAATTGTTTGTCCTCCAACCAATCGCTTACAAATTGAAGGATTTACAGCAAAAGAGTCCGCTAACTGGGGCATGTCGGCTCGTTTGGTTCGACACCAATTTTCGCCCCATAATTCCTTGCGCGACTAGATACTTCAATTATCCCCACCCCCTACCCCCGGGACAAGACTACTTGCAAAATTCCCCACACCCAGGCCACAAAGGCTGACTTTGTCCCGTGGGTTGCCCGGGGGGGATGGTAACAGTAGGAATTGAACATGCATTAGCGGGGTCTACTGTAATCACTTTGTAAGAAAATAATAGCCTTTCGCTCGCCACTGCCACGCCCATACATATCTGCCGCTCATATTCAGTACTCAAAGACAAGTTGACAATAAGCTTGATAATGTGAAACCAAAACAAAAAAAAGCAAAACAAAATATTGATCTGCATGAGCTGCCCTCTAGTGATTAGACTTGATAGAAGTTTACACCCTGGATTTTCACGCAATCTTGAGGCAAGTATCCCTTTCAGCTCATTCCAAACCATGTTCGCTGAACTCATTGTCCTGTTCATCTTTCTTGTGGCTGTATTCGTCGTGGCCACAATTTGGGAAACCGAAATCTTCCTCCGGGTCCATTCCCCCTCCCACTGCTTGGCAATCTGCTGTCGATTGGACAAAAGCAACCTTATCGTGATCTTGCAAACATGGCTGAAAAGTACGGCAAGCTTTTTAGAATCCAGCTGGGAAACAGAAAAGTGATTGTCATCAACAGCTATGAAATCGCCAGAGAAGCTTTCTTGACAAAGGGGAGGATTTTGCCGGACGTCCTCATCATTTTTTAGGCGGCACTTTTTAGACGGAATGCTACCGACCTCGCATTTCAAACATTCTCCCCGCGATGGAAGGCACAACACAAGATCACTTTAACAGCTCTGCGCTTGGCTACAGAGAAGGTCAATCTTGATTCCCATGTAGAACAGTTGTGCAAGATATTTCACTCTTACAATGGAAACTCATTTTGCCTCGTGACCTCGTTTTCAAGTCTTTAGGTAACTGTCTTTCGTCCTTGATTTTTGGATCAGAAAACAACTTGATGATTGTGAGGTAGACAAGCTTATAGAAGTTCTTCGTATCTTCTCTAAATCCCTCGGAACAGCTAATTTCATCGACACTTTCCCGATTTTAAAGTACTTCCCTTTTGAGATCATTAAGAGAGCGAGACGTGCAGCAGAAATTCGAGACGAACTTTCCAAAGAAAGTTTGAAGAACATGTCACGACCTTTCAGAAGGACAATACAAGAGATTTAATTGATGCCTTGTTGAAGGGATTTCATGAGAACAATGGCGGCTTTACTTACAGAGAAACATCTAATATCAAGGTGAGATAACATATTAATTTCATTCTTGACCCCAACCTTCGCTTTTTCTTGACTACACGCAATCTCATTCCCAGAGTCCTTGTTACCCTTGTCCAGCGGTGGAGCGGCCACAAGGACCTCTGGGATAGAGTGATCCGCCTGACTTGCGCAGTAAGACCGGAAGTCCAAGAATCTTGGCGTCCGTTTAGTTGAAACATGGTCGAACACACATGCGGCAGTAGAGCCGGAAGTCCATAATCCTGTCATGGCGGATCGCTTCCCCCAAGAGCACCTTGTTGGCCGCTCCACCGCTGGACAAGTGGTAAACGAGGACTCAAAGAACGAGATTGTGACTACGCAAGCTTCTCTCCCTCGGTCATGCGCAAAAGAGAAGAGCTCTGGTGAGGTTGATTTTAATTTATTCCAAACTATGGTGAGCAGCATGCACAATGTAGGCGAGTGCGCGGCCAAAAAGAATCGCGGGCCTCTTCGAGACGAGATTGGTTATTCCCGCGCTTATGAGTAAGTCAAACTGGGGGCTACGATTCTTAAGAGAGAGGGAGAGAGGGGGTTTGTTAACAGAGGATTAAGATTTACGCTAGCAACTATATATGTTGATGTTTATTAATGTTTATTTCTTTTAAGCGCCTCGGATGTGTTTTATGCCTGGCACGGAAACTCCATCCATTGTAATCACGTGGTTTATATTTTACGCCATTAAATACCCGGATGTGCAGGCCAGGCTCCATCGTCAGTTAGATGACGTCATCGGCCACACAAACCGACTGCCAGCGATATCTGACAGACGCAACATACCATATTTGGAAGCATTCATTGCTGAAGTTCAGCGTATTGTGAGTGATACTCCATTAGCTGTTCCTCACTCAACCACGCGGGACACGTCCCTTGCGGGTTTCTTATCCCGCGGGACACGACCGTGTTTTCTTAATCTTTGGGCCATTCATCACAACCCTGATTACTGGACGGATCCATTTTGCTTTCGGCCGGAGCGGTTCTTGGACGAACAAGGCCGATTCCACGTGGAGGGAATTCTTCCATTCTCATTAGGAAAGCGTTCATGTCCAGGAGAATCTTTTGCCAAGAAAGCAGTTTTCTTGTATGCTGCTCGATTGCTGTACAGATTCAAATTTGAGTCTCCACCGGGTGCAATACTGCCAGGGCGAGGAGACAGTGAATACGGCGGCATTGTACTTGATTGCAAGCCTTTTAAGATCTGTGCTATAGAAAGAAGAGATACGATAATCAGCGAAAAAGGGAGAGCCTGGACAAAACAATGAGCTGCTTGTCTGTGTGTATGTGTCCTTCGGGCGGAGTGGGGGATCCCATATGAAAGTGACGGGAGCGATAGTCGGAATTTTTGAAAGGAACCCCTAAAAGGTACCAGAATCTCATTTTGTTCATTCAGGCTTTCTTTCTCAGTTCAAGTAAACAAAATGAATTATTCAAGTGCTGTGTATTTTTTTCATCTATACTTATAACATTCTTGTTTTAGTATTGGCGGACACGAACACACCTAAATTGGAATCCACTGGGTGGGCTCGAATTCATTTTCACCCCTAAAAGGTACCACTCTAAAACAAAACTAGTTCATATCCTTTTTTCGGCTTATACTACCCAAAACGGTGCCAGAATAACTATCATAGTTGTCATTTAGATACTAAAAAAGGTTACGACGACCACCCCTGTCACTTTTATTGGAAACAGTACTGCTCAATAGCTTTCATTTGAATGGTCACACACTAGGGTTTCATCCAGACTTAAAAGTTAACCACCTTGTACAGCATAATAAACAGTACCACATGAAAGTACTGCTCAATAGTTTTCATTTGAATGGTCACAAAAATTATAAACACCTTGTACAGCACCACATAAAAGTACTGCTCATAAGCTTTCATTCGAATGACACAAGGTTTGAATTTGGGAATGAAAGGATTAAACAACACAACACGCCAGCAGATTTAACGTAACTTTATTCATTAAATATCCGATAGTGTTTATCAGTAATAATAATTTAATATTTGCTCGTTGGCCCCCGATTCAATATTCTTGACCAACGACTAAACGACGAACGGGTATCATCTTGTGTACATGGATCAGATCGAGTCGTCGGAAGTCCTAAGAAATCGACTGAATGCTACAATAGCCTGATTAAACAACGTCTCTCTTCGCGCCCCCATTCTTCCCCCGCTCGAGTGACGTCGATCTGAGATTCGAACCCGAAAAATTCCATACTGATGACGTAGCTCTACAGAGATCCGTGAAGTGTCCTCTGATTAGTTGTTGCTCGGTTTTGGATTTTCGCGCGCAAGTAACAACCAATCAGAGACACAACACGGGTCCTCCGTAGGAGCTACGTAATCAGTATGGGATTTTCGTGTCGAATGTCAGACACTGCTCTCCCATTGAGCGCGCAAGAGAGATATTTGTTAACTCAAGCTACTTGAATGCGATATGGTTAAATAAATAACTTATGGACTACTGCCTCGGAATAATATAGTACAACTGATAGGGCGATTGATTAAGTCTTCGGGTGATACGAACCCTTTATCACAGAAATTACAACTAACATAAATTTAACGGGCTATTCACTAATCTATAGTTAACAATTCTCTTTCACTGAGCTGTTAGAAACTTAAGATTATACAAAACCTTAACTAGCACCTTACCTAATTGAAAACAACAACACCACTGAATTCAAAGTAATTAACCCATTCACTCCCAAGAGTGCTAAGCCCGTCAAACCCGAGCCTGAAAAATCTTGAATTTCATTTGCAAAATTGTCAAAAACAAACAGCACCACATGAAAGTACTGCTCAATAGCTTTCATTTGAATGGTCACACACTAGGGTTTCATCCACAGACTCCCATGATGGTATAACACATTTATTGACTCAAGGTTTTGACTCTGGGAGTGAACGGGTTAAAAAAGAAGCAGTACATATTTAGTAAAGAGTTGTGTATATTGTTACAGATTTTCTCGAGTTTACAGAGTGGACTTGGATAAACGTTTGCATATTTACATTCTTCGTAAAGAGACCGAACATAGAGTAATGTCGTGTTGTTTATTTTCAGATAGAGCAGTTTTCAATTTAGTGTCGTAAAGCCAAAGCAATTACAATGGCCAATCGCAACAAACGTAAACAACAAAACGAACCAATGGGAACTCGAAGCAAATACACGTAACCGGCGCTAAGCGCGGGAAAACGCGTGATCAAGTCGCGATTGGTTTTGCCATCTGATTGGTTAAGAAGGTGGCGCGAGTTTTTTAAACCAATCATAGAGCGTTGTAAAGCAAAACCAAAGCAATTCAGCGATTACTTTCGACACTCAATTGAAAACCGCTCTAATGTATTCAGTAATCTAATTATATAGGTGAAAAAATATTTCACAGAGGGCGCTTGCAAGAAAGTAATCCTGACTGATTCACTAACAGGCACAAACTAAACGGTAATTAACTTTGAAGCTTCTGATTGCTGAGAAAACACGAAGAAAACACGAACTTGATCGTCACTGCCTCGTAGCAACCGAAACGTTTACGATTCTCAACGTCCAATCATAACAGCGCACGAACCCTCGCGAGCGCTCCACCAGCTGTCACGTGAACATGACGTAACGAAGATACGTCAAGTTACTTAGCAACCCCGCTCACGAAATCAAAACGGAATTCCCGGATCATGAAAGAAAACTCTTTCCCGACTGAAGAAACCCATTGCTCTAAAAAGAAGAGCCTCTCTTTAACCCTTTCACTCCCAAGATTTCCTGAGTTCATCCACAAACGAAAAACTTGAAACCAACCCATGAAAGTACTGCTCGATAGCTTTCATTGAATGGTCACACCTAGGGGTTTCATCAACAGACTTAGAAAGTTAGAACCACCTTGTACAGCATAATAAACAGTACCACATGAAAGTACTGCTCATAGCTTTCATTTGAATGGTCACACGCTAGGGTTTCATCCACAGACTTGAAAGTTAGAACCACCTTGTACAGCACAATTAACAGTACCACATGAAAGTACTGCTCAATAGCTTTCATTTGAATGTCACACACTAGGGTTTCTCCACAGACTTGAAAGTTAGAATAATAATAATAGAGCCATTTTAAGTTGACTCAAGAGTATGACTCTAGGAGTGAAAGGGTTAAACACAAGCTTCATCTTCAAGTAAACACCAAGAGAAATCACTTACAGGGCGCTATTCCCCCGGTGGCGTAAGTAGCGACCAGCGAGCGCTTCTTCACTACTTTCCTACTATAAATACTGACAAACCCTTACTTACTCTACAATGGAATGTAATTACAAGATATACTGGGATAACATGGGCCAAGCCGGCTTGTAAATGTATAATTACATCTTTGAACTTTACACATCAATATAAATAATTCGAACATTACTCGTATTCGATTCTAAATTATATAAATTGAGATCCTTAGCGCTATGATAAACCGTTGTCGTCCGGTAACAGTCCAGTTAAAACCGGTTTTAACCAGTAAAATCCGGTTTTACTGGCTTTTTTCCTGTACAAAAGTAACACGGAGGTCCTGGTGAATCTTGGCAGTTATGCTATTAACTCGCGAGACAACACGCGGGTTACTCACGTCACGCACGTACTGCACCCCTGAGCGCACGTTTCGCGCGTGTTTCCAGGAAGGAAATGGATGTCAACTGTCATTTTCCATTGGATGACTGTCAGGCAACTGAAGACAATTCTTCTATCTTCTGAGTGATCTTCGCATTCGTCCAAATTCGTTATGTGCAAATCCTCCTCGTCTATCTCCCTCTCGGTATGAATCGGCCCGACTTGGCCACCTCGGAAATTCTGATACGCCGATCTTTCGGCGGAAACTTGTTCGGTATGCACTTCGACGGTGACCGTAGCCCGAGCTGTCACCCGAGTCACCGTCGAACTTGACGAATCGGAATCCATCGGGGGTGTCCTGCTACGATTTCCACGTCTGTTTCCCCCGGCTGTTACTCTTGTGAGGACCCCTCTTATGGCGGGTACGTCTCCCCCCGGAACCAGATGACCTTTCTTCTTGACTAGCTATGGTTTCTAGGATATTCAGTTCGGAGTCCGTAGGAGGGGTCCTTTGCCTGCAGGTGGTGCTAGCAGGAACTCTCTATTGGAGCCTGCAGACGAGGACGTACCTGGTTTGGGCACTTCTTCAACCTTGGGACGACATGAAGAACGAAATCAATTTCAACATGGTTCAAAAACACGTCGTTGGAAAAAACACAATCGGAAAAAACTTTCCGAGTTCTCTCAACAGAAGTCGAACCTATGACCAATCTCGTACCAGAGTCAACGGTCTCCTCAGTCAGCGGTGGTCGTCGCCAACCGCTGACGGAGAAGACCGTAGACTCTGGGTAAGAGATTGACCTATGACCTTCCGCACACTGGTCAGACGCTCTACCACTGAGCTACAGGAGACTCGTGGGAGCTCGGCCATATAACTAAGTTCAAATGCCGTGTGACAAACTTTTAAGTTCTCGAGATGATTTGACGACGGCATAAAATTTAAATCTCCAAATCTAAGGGATCGATAAGAAACAAATAAAAAACATAACATTTTTGCTAAAGCCCGGGCCACACGAGAGGATGAGAGTTCAAACTCTCGCTCTCTCGTTTGGCCTGAAACTCTCATGCACTCTCCCCTATTTAATTATTTGGAGAAAACTTAAAGGACACTGTCCTGATTTAGCATGATTTTGGGAAGCTCAGAAACATATCTAGATCATAGGAAGTTGAACAATAATGGTTTGATTTGTAATAACACTCGACAAATGACAGAACCCATTAAAATTGAGGATGACAAACGACAGCGAGGATGGAAATGGATTGCAATATGGATTTTTGAAAAACGTCAGGATGTCAGTTTTTCAAATTGGCTCGGAAATCTTTGAATTTTGCAAAAATTTTGTGTGCAATATGGAATTTCTTGAAGAAATTCAGTGCTTTTTATCATTTAGTTAGAGTTTATTAAGTTCTTATTCCATAGATTTAGGGACCATTTCGTGCATTTATAACAGTTTTGAAGCAAATACGCCGGTACAGTGTCCCTTTAATAAAATAAAAAAAACGTATTTCGCGTGGGAAAAAACGCCAACCGGTCAAAAAAGTATCGCTCATACCTTGTTAGAAACCACGTGACATGGAAAATACAACGGCACCTGATTTGGAAGAAAAGATACTAACCTCAGGTCCCGGCCCAGCGAGAGACAGCAATACGGGCAAAAACACAAGACCGTTCAGAGTTCCCAAGACAATCAATGCAGCCAGCAAATGAAAGAAATATCTAGAAATGAAAATAAAACTCCGTTAATTTATAGCAACTAAAAATGCCCTTCCAATATCAAACTTTTGAACATCACATACGGAAACATGTATATTCCATCATGGTCCTTACTCCTTAGCCTCGTGAAGCATGACGGGAGTAAAAGCCTGGTTACTAATTTTTTCCGCCATTTTTTGAAGCGCGAAGCAAGATACGGCATGTTGTTGTTTTTATGGCGTTGGTTAACTTGGTTTGTCACGACTCTTTCGTTTATAAACCCTACCTGACAATGAAATCGAAGTCTGATCCTGCAAGCATAATAAACGCCAAGTAAAGTCGACACGGCACCGTCCTACAACGGGTGAAAATACACGTTCAACTGCTCTCTGCATCCGCTGATTCCTGTCGCCTGCACTGGTCAAAAATTGCTGAAAAACAAAGAGAAAAGGTAAGCTAAGTTACAAGTCAGAAAAAGGCAAACTACAATAATTATAGAATTATGGTTGTTTTTACGTTCAGCTACAGAAACACTTGGTATTTAGGTAATATACTCCCACGGGTATAACAATCTACCTTTAAACCAAAAATGTCATGCGAAGCCTGGGCCAAACGAGGATGAGAGTTGGCTCTCATGAGAGTTTTCGTCAACTGTCATCGACTATCATCAAGCGCGGGCCAAACGAGAGAAAACTCTCGACGACTCTCAAGAAAAATTTGAGCAGGTTCACATTCGATGAGGGGCGCTTTTTATGAGAGTCGATGAGAGTAAGTAATTGTACATATCATGTTGGCCATGTTCAGTCAGCTTATATAGTTCAATACATGGTTAACTACACCTCCTAGTATAGCGTAAGCTGTTTATTAGGAGTACTTCATTAAAGCATTCATTAAAGTGAATACAATTTCAGGCCAAATGAGATTGAGAGATTGAACTCTCGAAAACTGTCATTCTCATCTAAGTAACTATAAACTAACTACATTGTATACTTTTTAATTTTTTTTAATCAAAATAGCAACATACAACAAAGTGGTACTAAAGTGGCACCCCCCACCCCCCCCTCTCTCCCACCCTCGGGCATTTGTCACGAATTTTTATAGCTTTTCCATCTCTGGGGTGGGTACATTTGCTTTGACAGGTCAGCCTGAGTTGTAGATTACTTGAGAGAGAATAAAATTTGGATGTTGTCTGTCCCATGGCTGGGCATTTTAACTCTTCCCAAAGCCTCTCTATCTACAGTTGAACCTCGTTATCCCAAACACACCTCTATCTCGAACTCAAACCCATTCCCCACTATCTCGAACTCCCCGCTATCCCAAACTGTTTTTTCATTTCCTTGAGAGTCTGAGATGGCAGGTTTCAACTGTATCTTTGTGGAATATTTTCCCCACCCCCCAGGGGCACTTGCATTCTGAGAAATAAAAAAAGACAAATGCCTCTGGAAGGTGGGGGAGGGGGGAGGGGGGGGAGAAGAGATAAGTGGACTTCAAATTGACTTAGCCATTATCAATAAAATAATAATAAGTCCAGGATAAAAATGCTCTTGTTTTCATTTTTCCTATCAAAAGTAGATTGAAAAAATTTCCTACAACTGTCAACATACCATGCACATGTGAACCGTGAACTCCACACCGACTCCAACAGAAAGAATGAGTGTAACCGCAGGCACAGCGCTAAGTTTAAGACCAGCCAGACCATGAAGCCATACACTTCCACTGTTATCATAACCAGAAACAATAACCTATGTAATTAAAAAAAAAACATCAATTCAGTTAGTAAGGGTTGTTATTTATTGGGGGCAGGGAACAGGGGATGGGAAACTGGGAATAAAGAAGTGGGAGGTGGGAAAAGAGAGGGCGAAAAGGTGGCAGGAACTGGTAGAAATAGGAACATTTTTTTGCAATATTTCATAAAATTATTATTTTGTAATAGGAACCAGCCAAAGATGCAAAAGCCACTAAGGAAGGGATGGGAACTGGGGGTAAATTGTATGGGAAGTTCAGACTCCCCTATCACCCCCCCCCCCCCCCCCCCCCCCCCCCCCCCCCCCCACCACCACCACCACCATTAAGCTGGAATGCACAACAATAGTTGGCATCAATAGGTCAGCAATGTGCCGCAAAGACGCTAGATAAATAATTATTGGTCCAATCAAGGTTGCACACTTACTATCAACATCGCGGCCCAGAAATTGCACAGAATAACAGCCATGACGACAAAACTCGTCGAGAGGACAATAGCTACTGCGACCAACAAGTGTTGACCCAACCAAATGTATTGTTCCCAGAAGATAAACGGAAATCCACTCGGATAATTTGGCAAGCCGGCTGGCAGAAAATTCCTCAGATATTGCACGAACACTCTGCGAAAAAAGAAAAAATCCCAACCCTAAAGTTACAGCATCTCCACAATCTCTCATTATTATTTTATTTTAAGTCGGTTGAAGGGATTGGCTCATCAGCGCTGGAATCCTGGTTTCTGTACGTAGCATGAGGGGATTTCGATCCCCCTGATGGGATACTAGTCCGTTGCAGGTTTATACTCCCCAGCATTTTTTTGTTAGGTTGCCCTGACAATTCACTGATATCATTTATACTCCTGGGTGGAGAGAGGCACTGTGAGAGTTAAGTGTCTTGCCCAAGAACACAACACAATGATCCCGGCCAGCGCTCGAGCCTGGACCACTCGATCCAGAGTCCAGTGGTCCAGGCTCGAGCGCTGGCGCTAACCATTCGGCCACCAAGCATCCATTCTCTCTTTATTCACACTTGTCAAAAACGATCAGTGACAACTCTAAACTCCTTGTCACAAAAAAGTCTACAAGGTAACCTGCGATCAGGCGTTCTTTTCATTTTCGCGGAGAACGAGAGCGCGGAGAGAGAGAGAGGAGGGCCTGATCGCAGGTTATCTACAAGGGGGTACATTGTACACTTAATTTGGGCTTCTCAGTTTTAATAAAAAAATACCTTGATTATTTCTATGAAGTCCTTTGTCTCCCGGAGGTTGATCACGTTGAAAGGAATAAACGAAAAGTTGATAGGCGGTGCTGGCGGCTCAACTGTTATAAATTAAAAGAGTGAAATACATGCATGTTAATTGGTTACTTTGTCAGTGTATATGCAATAATTAATTTATTAACCCTTTCACTCCTAAAGTGACTAAGTTCAACACTGAGGAAAAAATCTTGAATTTCATTTTGCAAAATTGTCACAAACAAACAGCGCCACTTGAAAGTACTACTCAATAGCTTTCATTTGAATGGTCACACGCTAGGGTTTCATCCACAGACTTAAAAGTTCGGACCACCTTGTACAGCATAATAAACAGTACCACATGAAAGTACTGCTCAATAGCTTTCATTTGAATGGTCACACACTAGGGTTTCATCCACAGACTTAAAAGTTAGAAACACAATAATTCACTTGATGCTTGATTCTGGGAGTGAGAGGTTTAAAACAATGAACTCATTACAGTTTATGTATGGTAATTACCTCTCATTGCATTGTAGTCTTGATTTAATCTGTTGTTGTGCCACGACCACTCGGGTTCTGGCCTGATGTTTGCCTGTGTCAAAGTTTAAAAAAATATTAATGGTTCCTAGAAAAACTGAAGGAAGAATAGCTTTGGAATAATATTAATTACTAGATGTTTTTCTTTGCATACTCAATTCTTTTCCCGCTCAAGCAACGTTTGACCTAAAAAATTCCATACTGATGACACAGCTCTGCAGAGATCTGTGTAGTATCTCTGATTGGTCATTTCTGAATGGGAGAAGGAGCGCAGGAATGGAGATGTCTGATGTTTATTTGTGGTGCATATATCAACCATAAAATTCCTGAAATAAGCCCCTCCGTATAAAAGCCCCCAAATTCGAAGCATAATAGTACCCTCAAGAAACATAATTATGCGAAGCAAAATAGGTCGAAAGACCAAATTTAATACAGAACGGCATATGTACAAATGTCACGAACTGTAGGAGTCATGTAGGCCTGTCACTTTTTATACGAAGCCCCTAAAAAAAAATCCTTTGAAAAATATAAGCCCCAGGGCTTATTTTCGGAATTTTATAGTATTACTGAGTTCACACACCTGTGAGAAAGTGTAGCCCACAGAATCCATGTTGTACCAAACCATCAAATATGTGTAAAAGGTCTCTGGGCGGATAATTCCTTCCTCGTTAACCAACCTCACACTACGAACCTGTTGAATGACAACGAGTATAGACTTTAACTGACTGAGCATTAACACTTATTAGGGTATGACAGCTGCTTAAAAACAAAGCCATGGACCAAACTGCCTCCCATCTCATTGTCATCAATTTAGCCTCTGGGTAGTCATGGTTACCGAGTTCAGTGTCAACCTCAATTCGGCCATTAACCAAGTAACTTAGATTTAAATGAAAAATAAGACCACCCCTCGGGGGAGGGGTCTCATTTCTCTTTTTATTCTGTCCAAGATTGTAGGCCTTTTGAAACTGTTGATTTTCTGAGATGTCCGCTTACAAAACTGTAGGTGATTGGCGGCACCAAAAAATTGCTTGATTGAGCAGTGTAATTGATTTATCAATACATACTATGGATTTGTTGCTTGTCTCTTTCGCTCCAGTCTGAGCCAACAGCTTGTACGCCATCACACCATCATCAGATGCGTTTTTCTGCCACCCACCATATGTGATTCTCCCTTCATCCCAATCTCTGTCAAATGCCTTTTGAAGCTCTGAAAACAATATGCACTCCTTTCAGCGAATGTACAATATTGAACAGTAGTAACTTCAGTTAACCATAAAGTCTTGCAAAATATTAATTCAAATAAAAACAAGCTGTAATATTATATGATACTGTAAAATTCCAAAAATAAGCCCAGGGCTTTATATATTTTTCAAAGGACTTTTTCGAGGGGCTTAGTATAAAAAGGTGACAGGCCAACACGACTCCTACAGTTCGTGACATTTTGTACATTTGCCGTTCTGTATTTTGGTCTTTCGACCTATTTTGCTTCGCATATGTTTCTTGAGGGTACTACCGGGTATATGCTTCGAATTTGGGGGCTTATATACAGGGGGCTTATATTCGGAATTTTATGGTATGCTTGAGGGTACATATATAGTCAGGGGAACAAGTGCCAGTTAGTGGTGAAATCCCATCTCTGAGACAAGACTGAGTCTGCAAGTTGCTAGTAAGTAACATGACGTATCTTTAAATGCGCTATATGCTGACACGATTGCTGTCGGAGTACTTGTCAGTGCTAGTGCGCTACATGTAGTTTTTGATTAGATAATCCAAAACTCTTTGATTACTTAACGAAGATTTGCCGAAAACGGCACATGTTCCCCCAACTGTACGTGTATACAATGTAATAAACGTACATCAATGTAACCATGTGTCATACCTATGAGCCAATCTCTAAAATACATCAGCCAGAAAGGTGGTAATTCTCCCTCTGGAGTTTTAATTATGTTGGGAATCTGCAAAATAGAATAAAGAATAACACGGAAATAAGTCACAAGTTCACTCTGCTTACCATAAAAGCTCTATTTAGCCCCCCCCCCCTCCCTCTATTAAACTCCCCTCTCTATTAAACCCCTCTCTCTATTAGGCCCCCCTCTCTAATAAGCCCCTCCTTCTTGAGGCCTGAAATTAAATAAGCCCCTGGCGGCTTAACTAGAGCTTTTACGGTAATTTACACTTCCAGCTTCCCATACCTTGTTCCCAGCTCCTTCCATTGTGGTTTCCTTTTCTATTGCAAAATATTATGCAATGCTGCAAAATGTTTTCTCCTGGTTCCCACCACGTTGGGATTCCGCTTTCCACCTCCCATAGACTTCCCCCCCTTTCTTTACTCCCCGGTTCCCACCCCCTGCCCCCCCCCCCCCCCCCCCCACCACCCCACTGTAAACAGGAGGTGTGGTGGTAGGTTAGTGTGTTGGACTTAGCTACCTGCCCACTATAGCCTAGGGGCAAAAACTTTCAAAAGCGCTTTTAAAAAAGCGCTCTCACAGTGCCTCTCTCCACCCAGGGGTATGAATGGATACTGGTGAACTGTTATGTGGGAATCGGCAAATACATGTATACTAGGAGCATATTCCGCCCAGGGGAGTTGGAGTAGAGTGACTGCTTGACCAGTGACTACAATTAGGCTCGATAAAAATTATTTGCTTTTACAAACGGACCGACATTTCATTTCTTCTCAACATTTCAATAATAAGTTAAGGATGCAGGTTAGGAGAAAACAGTATCTGATCACAGAGAACTAATTGAACAATATACTAATTTAAATTAATTTAATAGTCAAATTCTCCCAACTAGTACTATAAGAAATGTATGGAGAGCAGTAAGGAGAATTTGTTTGTTGATGTCGATGGATTTACCTTTTTAAAGGCATTGTGAAACTTGTACAAGAGCTCCTGGCCATTAGGATAATCATAGCCGCCTTTAGTGACGAGAACCATCTGGTAAAAGGAAAAATATTTGAACTGCGCTTCGACAAACTTGTGCTCTGGACTTTGCCGAGGGACAACATCGGTTAGGTCTAAGCCTTCCTCCACTTTCATAGAACCATAGACACCAGCGGCAAAAAGACAGGCAAATATAAACAGGACAGAAATCTGAAAAGAAAAAAACCAATATATATTTAACTACAAACATTAATACGTCCTTCCTTTGGCTCAGTCTGCTATAAACTTCAAAAAAAAAATTTGACCACTATTTCCCCATTTACGGACCTCACACTAGTTCAATAAGTAACATGTATTTATTATAATTTTTATGGCAAACAGCTGGTTCATGATGAAAAGGAGCATTCTGATTGGTCTGAATTTTGCAATACAGACCACTAAGTTGGACCACTCACGAATTATTTTTGCCAAATTCCTTTTATGAAACATTGAACAGAATAAAACTGTTTTCTATTACAGTCTGACTACTGTTACCAGGGTCAGGTGCCCAGACATAGTTAACCAATAGAATGGAACACGAACAACACATTCCAACATTTTCGATTTGAGCCAATCCAATGTTGAGTATAGGACAATGACATTTCAAATTGTTCACTTGTGAAGCTTATGAGATGAATACAGTACGGCGTTGACTTTTCAATTTCAAAATTTGAGTAGTTTCGTTCTTTTTTTTGCAAGTTTATGGTCTTCAGCTCGGTCCATAAACTCTACCAATATTTCCCCATTTCAGACCTCATGCTAGTTCAATAACATCTATGTTCATAAAGCGGAAAAGAAAAAAAGAAACATTGATGAGTAAAAATGCCCAGCCGTATTACACAACTTTCTGCTGAATAAATTGTTTATTATACGACATAATGCCTTTCCTAAAATATAGGCTTTCAACAGTGTTTTCCGTAGCACGCGGTCTGGGGGACTAAGACGAGTGTCTCATATTTGCACTCGTTTTGGCGCGTATTCGCACTCTAAAATGCTATGTCGTATAATAAGTATGTATATATTAAGTAGCTGTTATACCTTAACAGGCATCCTTTGCAACCAGGGGCCATAGTAATCTCTTGCAAAGTTAGACAATGAGAGAGCTTGTAATTTCTTCTTCACTACACCCCAGCGACTGTTTGACTCAGGATCTGAGTCTTGTATGCTTTGCGATGTAGAAGCCCTACCCATGGACTCGAGTCCTGGTGAAGACCGCGAGTGTGAACTTGACGTTCTCACGGATTCCTGTGTTGACGAACATTCAGCCATAGCCACAGCAGTTTCTCCATTTGACGCAGCATTTGCAGACACCTGAAATTGAAGGTTTCTTGGCACGTTAGTTGGTGGCTGGGTTCGTGTCCTGCTTTCACCTCTGAAGCCAAGACGACGGCATTTTCGTTAATTACAGTGTCCCTTGAACGACTCTTGTGAGCGTGTCTTTTACTTCTTAGCTTAGAAGCAGCTTCTGAACAAGTACAACTGTCATTTGCACTTTGTTCTGGGTGAATCTTTAACGATCTATGACCTTGGTGACAAGAGGGTCTTGTGATACAGTCTCGGCTACTTCGCTTTTCTGCGTCCATTGATCCAGCTAACTGAACTTGAACAACGCTAGCCGAGGCTCCAGCCCTTGCATTTGCGGTGCTTACTCCATGAGTACTGCGGATATTACCCATAGCTGATAGTTCAATGTCACCTGATTCTGCCGTGCGTCTGTCTCTTCTGGAACTTAACCTCTTGGGCCTCTGCCAATCTGTCCTAGGAGTGCCGCCTAGCTCTGCCGATGCAGAGGCCTGAACTGTCACGACGTTTGGCAAATGTATCGTCTGTGACGCTGTTGCCTGGACACTACCAGGTAGTCTGACAGTGCCGCTGAGACCTTGTAGCACTGCAGAGGTGTCCAACAGTGAGTTACAGGAGTAATGTACAAGGCCACTATCGCTAACTGATGTGCTTGGTGGTGGTGTAGAAATGCTGTGACGTTCAGTACTCCTACAGAAGAAAAAAGAAACAGCACAATAATTATTATCTAGCATCTTCACACACATTGCGGGCCTATTGACGTTAGATAATCATCTAGCATCCTTGCAAGCATTGCGGGCCTAATTATCTAGCTCTTTGCACACATTATATATGGGCCTAATAGGGTCCTTTCGAGATATTATAATTCAGCTTGGTAGTGAGGCTGAGGGGACACAAACAATGGCAATTGAACAAGCATGTTTATTGTTTCTTTTGTTTGTGTCCTCTCAGCCTTGTTATCAAGCTGATTATGTTGAAAGGACTCTATTATCTAGCATCTTTTCACACATTGCAGGCCTATTGCAGTGTGAACCTACCTTGTTTCAAACAGCAGAGCAGGTCATATTTGCCACTTCTCCTTCGATTCCTGTCAATTACTATCATGGCAGGGAAGATCACGATCACGGCAAAAAAGTTGAACACAACCACAATAGCAGCCTACAAAGAAGATCAGAAAATGAAAACACAGTATATTAGGTAACTACGCACATACGTAGGATACCTGAACATATGCCGAAAAATATTTCTTACATCAATCAGATCAATCTAGATGATGCTCACTAATTAGATACCAAATACGTGGGAAGTGAGTGACACAAATCCAACTACAATATCTCCTGTAACCATGTAGAGACTACATGGTTACAGGAGATAAAAAGCAATATTGAGTGACATGATGCTAAAAAAATCCAAAAAAATGTCACAAGAAAATTTCATTGGTTAACATTTTTTTCAAAACCAAAGTATGGGCCTTGTCACATCACCTGAAGAATATTTATCATCGCTCGCAGTTTATTTAATTTATTGCTTTATTCTATTTTGCACAAACCTGTAAAGAAAACGCCCTCAGCGCTGGGATAGGTATCAGCGCGGCCATAAAGAACGCAAACATGTTATTGAAAGACGTCAAGAACACGCTGACTCGGTACTTCCAAGGCAGTATACCGCTGGTTCCTAAAATAAAATGCCAAATTATTGATAACAAGCTTTAATTTTTACATCATTTATTGCATACTTTTTTACTCCTTGAAATTTGTGGTGGGGGTGTGCCACCCACTTGTTTAAACCCTTACTCGTTTTCAGACAAAAATATGCAATTTTTCCTGTAGAACCAATTTCAGACCTGACCACCCTTTCCTAACAAGAATAGCAAAAATCTATACCATATTTCTGACAAGCAGGCAAAAATTATCCAGTTTGAGATCAAAATGTTCAAAATCTATAACGTCCAGTTTTCAGACTAAAACCGCTCAAAAATCATATGCACACCCTTTGGGGTGGCACATACCTATACATGTATATAGGGTGTTTTCCCCCCCCCCCCCCCCCCCCCCCCCTTTTCCCAAAGACCATAACTCACTACTTACATTGGTTTTGTCTCTTGAAGTTGCATATGTGTGAGCGAGCAGAAACATATCATCCACACCTAAGCCCAGGGCAAGAAACGGCAAGATCTACAAAGAATAACAGTTGAAAGACATTGAAGTGATTAATAAACTTTAAGGTAAGATACTATGAGTTTCCTTCTACATTGCTCTGGCAAACATAGGTCGTGTTCTATTGGGATCAACCGTTTCAACCGCAACCGGTTTAGGTTGAAACGGTTGAGGTTTCCCAATAGACCACTTTTCCAACCATTTTCAGTTGAAACGGTTGCAACCATTTCAACCTAGTTTGATGCCGGTTGAAAAAGTTGATCAACCAAACCAACCGAAAACGTTTTTTTCCCAATAGAACACGAAAAAACCCAACCAACCTAAACGATTGATCCCAATAGAACACGACCATAGACACATACATGTATCATCATCATCATCATCAGTTCTCTTCACGCCAGTTTGCGCAAGTTCTGTCAGTCGTTAATTTTTCTTACGTAAGAGCCCCTTTAATACGACCAGATTTTGGTGGCCTGTTGGTGGTCAGATTAAGAGGGTTCCACCGTATTGCTACACTGTACTCCCCACCCCTAGCATTTTGTCATAATTATTATTGCCCCTAATGCCCCATCAATTCCCTGATATGCAATTACACTTGGTAGAGAGAAGCACCATGAGAGTAAAGTGTCTTGTCTATCCAAAAACACAACACAACGACCCCACAGTCCAACATATAAGTACACACTAAGCATTACTAGGCAACCATATATGCCTGCCACCTCCACCTCACATAAAGTAGGTAAGGTAAAGCTTTACACTCGAACCAAACTGGCCCACACTGCCGGAGCGTATCCCGGTTTCTGTAGCATAAAGCCGACTAGCAGTATTGCCACCCCTTGGATGGGATGCTAGTCCTAGTCCATCACAGTACACACCCCCCCCCCCCCCCCCCCCCCCCCCCCCCAGCATTTCGTTGCCGGTTCAGCACTCGAACCCTGACCGCTTGATCCAGAGTCCAACACATACATTATTTGATACACGCTAACCATTAGGCTATCGCATCTCCCACCTCGCATAAACAAACAACACACAACAACAACAACAACAACAATTTTTATTTTGCATTTGTAAAATTTAGGTTACATTACAAACTTAAAGTGCCTATAACCCCAAAAACTTTTTTTTGTTCTAAAAAATCTATACATTTTTTCTGAGCAGAACGCCGAAAAGAAAAATCTTTTTGGTTGAAACCGCGATTTTTTATGAATTTTCAAAGTCTCGGAAATCGCATTATTTAAAAACATGACCGAGTAGCAGAACCATCTGAAATTACTGGATCTAGCCCAATTCGTGACGTCATTCCAGGCCATCAATCGATCGCTCGCGAACCTTGAGTCAGTGTCTTCGTTCTGAGCTAGAAATGCGTGCAAAATTGAGCCGAGCCGTTCTTTGCCGTTGCCATTGCTCTTAGCACTTCAGAGATCAAGATTTCATGGTCAAGTTTTCTGGTTGATCGATCGGCGAGTCTGCAGCGAAGATTGAGTAAAGATGAAATTAGAGTTTCTGTCTTTGTACAAATTATTATAAAGCTTATAAGGACAGGACTTCAATTTGCTTCGTTCGGGTTCCAGAATTTTCGTAGAATTCAAGGTAATAATTTATTCTTGCTGAACCAAAATATTATCTTTGTTTAATGCATTAAGCGATTCTAGTACAGTGCAGGGATGTAGATTCATTTTTTGACAGGCGGGATTATATTGGCTAACAGGCGGAAATACTTGGCCGGAGGCCCATGGTGCCGAAGGCACCAGCCTACTAGGGGGGTATGGGGGCATGCCCCCCTAGAAAATTTTGAAATCTAGACTCTCGCAAATGCGTTTTTTCCTCGATTTTCAGGGGTTAATTCATTGCCATTTTGGACTGTTCTCAGTAAGCAAGAATCATGTTTTTCTGTTAATAAAGCTGTGAAAACTTTGTGATGTGTCTTTTATGTTTCCTTACAATACATACAAGAATAAATACCACGATTCAGTTAATAAGCAAAGCGTTAACGCGAATTGGCGTACATTATTTCGCATACATGAAGTAGAGACACCGCTGGTCAATGAGCCTTGAGCAAACACACGATCGTCGTTCAAATCGGCGTGCTAATGCCGTGTTTACCAGTCGTGTTATTTACGGTAAGACAATAACAGAGGTACAAACGGTCAGAAAAGTTACAAAATATTTGGCTAAAAACTTCAGGAGAAAGAGGTATCCATTTTAAAGACTGTACTGGTTTTTCAGCCGGAAAATCAGCGTGACAGCCGGGTATTTTTACCGGCTCCCGGCTATTATCTACATCCCTGCAGTGAGCACGGCTGATTTAATTCTAATTGATTTAATAACTAATTTGCTCAGTCTGTTTATACAGTGTTTATACTACGCGAACAATCCGGCGACACATTTCATTTGTTTATACTTTACTGATCTGGCGACATCAAAGGAGGACAGATTCTCACTGAAAAAATTCGACATCTTCGGGCTTTAGCATTATTTCATGAAACTGCTAAGCTAAATCATTTAAAAGCAAAGTAAGATATTCCCAATTGAATCGTAACTTCGAACAGAAGCTTCAGAAGATTACTGTCTGAATAGCGCACGGCTTCCGTACGAGTATCCACTGCAAATAATTCATACATGAGTCCAGACTTTCGTTCTAGAACTTCCATGCAAATACTTAAGCCAATTCAGTATTTTCCATCGTTGTTTAAAACCTGTGAAAGCGATTCTGTTCATTCAATTCAGCTGCGTGTGCCGTGTGAATGTCATAATTTCCCTGTTGAGCGACACCGCGTGGACTGGTGTTTATTTCGGCTCGCGGACGGTCTCTCAAGCAATTTACATGATAATCTTTCCCTACCTAATTCATAATATTATATTTTTAACACAAGTTGTAAGAAATTATTTTTCAAGTATTCAAGCTACTTTAGTCTCGTGTTTGTAGAAGTGTCTTTGGGTTGCGTGACATTTCTGTGAGTTCGGCTCGATACAAAGCGTATAGACATAGCGAATTCATAGTCCGAATCAATTCCACAGCTCTCGTAAAAAATAGCGTAATGCATTAAACAAACGTATAAATATTTCAGGTTACCCAGAAAAAGTTATTACATTGACATTCTACGAAAATTCTGTAATACCCATCAAGATCAATTCCTCTTCTTTCCAGTTCAAAACTGGCGCCAATGGCCTGGAATGACGTCACTAGTCTCAGTCTCCCTTTGACTCGGCCATGGGGAAAACAACCCTCACTTTGACAGCCCATAGAAATTGCCGTTTTAACCAAAACAAAAATTTTTTACGGAATTTTGCTTAGTATAATATAAACATTCATTTGGGGCAAAATAATTTTTGGGGTTATAGGCACTTTAAACATGGCACCAACAGTGTCTGACTGATAACACTGACTCACCTGCGTTGAAGCAGCATTAAATTTGATCTTGACAAACGAACAAAATCCCAGGCCTGAAGTAACAGCAACTGTGACCAGGAGAACACCAGCGAACCCGAGAGCACCATGTGAATCTACAGCATTACCCCAGTGCTTGATCATGAGGGTCAAACAAGCGTAGATGAGCTACAGAGCAAACATGACAAGATGTTAGTAAATGGTAAATGTATGCACATCACATTCAGGGTTTCAATGCAAATTAAAGTAAAAAAAAATATCTTAGTTTTACTGGCCAATTTTTTTAATACCATTACTGACTAGGACTGTGCATTTCTTTAATTAAAGCCCTTTTAACCCTTTCACTCCCAGAGTCAAACCTTGAGTCAATAAATGTTGTTGTAACTTGTGAGTCTGTGGATGAAACCCTAGTGTGTGACCATTCAAATGAAAGCTATCGAGTAGTACTTTCATGTGGTACTGTTTTAATATTATGCTGTAAAAGGTGGTTCTAACTAGTCTGTGGATGAAACCTTAGTGCGTGATCATTCAAATGAAAGCTATTGAGCAGTAATTTTATGTGGTGCTGTTTATTATGCTGTACAAGGTGGTTCTAACTTTTAAGTCTGTGGATGAAACCCTAGTGTGTGACCATTCAAATGAAAGTTATCGAGTAGTACTTTCATGTGGTGCTGTTTATTATGCAAGGGTTAATATGACATTCAAGATTTTTACCTCAGTTTTGAACTTAGGACTCTTGGGAGTGAAAGGGTTGGTAGAACTGTGTACTATAATATCATGTCCATTTTGCGATGTACAAAATTACATGTACATGTGCCTTCAAATTAAAGTAAAACTGCAGACAAACAGTAATCAAGGATGGTTAAGATTGACGCAGATAAATAGTATTGATCATGACCTTCACCAATCAACTTGGGGAAACAAGTTCCAGATGATGGCGAAATCTCGCCTCCGAGACAGGACTGAGTCTGTGGTTTTCTTCCCGAGTTGCTAAGCAACATGACATATTTGCTGGCATGATTGCTTTTGGAGTACTCGTGAGTGTGAGTGCTAGTTTTTGATTGGCTAAAATGATTCAGAAACTCTGAGTATATACTTCAACAAAGATTTGCCCAAACGTGTAGTTCCCCCAACTGAATCTCTAATTTTGTAATCTTACCATAAGTGCATATCCAATCGTAACTTTGCTGTAACTTGTTTGAGAGAAGTCCTGCAACAGATCATTGAATGATGTGGAAGAGAACGCTAACACTGTTGAATCTTCCTTGCTTTGATCAGCTGAGTTGACGACCTGCAAGAAATATATTTGGTGTTAGACTAAAACAACTTACACAAGGCAGATGACTTGCTTACAGTTCAGGGTTCCCGATAAGTTTTAAAGGAGCTATGTCACCATATTTTAAGTCATTTTTGCAAAGTGCGAAATCACCTTCAAATTGAAGAAGCCTCAAAATAATATTTAAAGTAGGTAGAAAAATGCCAAAGAGGTGATAAGAAACCAAACAGGAACAAGGATGGTTGAGGATGGAGAAGATTAAGACGGATTGCGAATGGCGAACTTGAAAAAATTGGCCAAAGCACCATCCGTGACGTAGCACCATCCGTGACGTAGCCCCATCAATGGCAAGGTGTCAATGAGGAATTGCAAATGGGGATCAATAGACATGGACTTGCCAAATCGTCAGAAGCTTACCTTAGTGAACTCACGCTTCCATGCCTCTAAAACTTGTTCTGCTTCAAGTTCTGTCCATGAATCCATGTGCTGGACTTTGGCTTGTGCAACATCACTATGCCAATGCTCATAAAGCTGTTGTCTTCCCATCAACATAACAATGCTCTGATATGCTTCAGCACTAAACAGGAAACATAGAATCCAAGAGTTAAACCATGAGTCAATAAAATAATATGGTTGTACCTTTTGAGTCTGTGGATGAAAGCCTAGTGTGTGACCATTCCAATGAAGCTATTGAGCAGCACTTTCATGTGGTACTGTTTATTATGCTGTACAAGGTGGTGCTAACTTTTAAGTCTGTGGATGAAACCCTAGTGTGTGACCATTCAAATGAAAGCTTATGAGCAGTACACGTTCATGTGGTACTGTTTTTCAATTTTGAGCTTCAACACTCTTGGGAGTGAAAGGAGGGTTAACAGACACCTCCCTTGAGGTGGGACTGACCACACCATTTATGCCCAGAAGTTGCTAAGCAACAGGACGCATCATTGCACTGTACTTGTTGGGGTGACAATTTTCGGAGTACTCAATATGCTTTGCTCCCATAACTGAGAGCGAGTCGCACCAAAATTTGCTGACTACACCATCGTGTATTATCGTTACGGTAGCATCGGAAACGTCAATCGCATGCCAGTATGCACCACATGTCAGTCATTTGCTGCTAAATCTGTCATCTAATACATGTACAGTGGAACCCCGCTTTACGGACCCTCGTTAATACGGACACCCGCTTATTACGGACAGTTTTGTTTGTCCCGACGACACATACTTTCTCTTATATCAGCCCGCTTAATACGGACATCGGATAATACGGACACTTTTTCATGTCCCTTTGGTGTCCGTATTAACCGGGTTCCACTGTACATTATCCAACAAGTTCAGAAAGGAAATTAGACACACCTTCTAATAACACCGCTCCTGTTCTTGACAACTCCTCCTACGATGAGCTCTTCAGGCCAGGCCAGATACTTTTTTGGCAAATCCTTGACATCCACCTGTCAACTCTACGCCTATATCAGGTTTCTGAAAAATATAAGGGTGGTTTTCAATATGTCGAAAGTAATGTAGAATTACTTGAAAACCGCTCTATTACTAATCATCGATCACATGAATAATGGTACAGTGGAACCCCGCTTTATGGACACTCGTTAATATGGACACCCGCTTATTACGGACAGTTTTGTTTGTCCTGACGACACAATCATATGTTCTCTTATATCAGCCCGCTTAATACGGACACCGGATAATACGGACACTTTTTCATGTACTATGATTATCAGTTGAGTAAGGCGCGTGGGAAGTTTGCATGGTGACAATGTTTTCACGTTAAAACTACGTTGTTGCCATGAGCAACTGGCTAGGTTTCTCATGGTAACCCAGACTTTCTGTCTGTTACTGACATCAATGGTAACAAAGCGTCAGCGACACACAGGTTACCATTGGAAACTAAGTCAGTTGCTCATGGTAACAACGTAGTTTTAACCTGTAAACCTTGTCACCAAACTTCCATTGGGCCTAAGTTACTCAACTGATAATTTGTATTACGTTAGACTGCAGGCTCTTGGGCAATTACAACTAAGAAATGATGGTCAATAACATAAACTCAGAAGTTCAAAATCCAACAGACTATAATAAAATTTAATTATTATAACAACAATATTATTATTATAACGATTGTATAATTAGCTTTTTCTGCAATTTTTGGGCATCGCACACTTTTCTGCAATAGCTGGTGATTCGAACAAAATTCACACATAAAGTTGAACCTCTCTACAACGGTCACCTTGGGCCGAAATAACTGGCCATTGTAGAGAGGTGGCCGTTGTAGAGAGGTTTCAATTAGAGTTAAGTGTATGTATCGGTGTAGGGTGGGACGAAAAATCCTGGCCGTTGTAGAGAAGTGGCCGTTAGTTGAGGTTCGACTGTATTTAATTACCTTCTTGGTCTTATAGTTTGACGCAGTTTTAGGGCATTCAGGGTCATACGGGTCCAGACAAGGCTTCTCCATATAACCGCTGGTGATTCCAGCCTAAAAAGCAAGCATTAGTGGTATAAAATTAACCAAACAACAGAGAAGAATAAAGAACATTTTTTATATGACATAGCATTTAGAGTAGGAGACGCGGTGGCCTAATGGTTAGCACATTGGACTCCGGAACGAACAGCCCAGGTTTGAGCGCTGGCCAGGGTCATGATATTGTGTTCTTGGGCAAGACATACTCTCGCAGTACATGTACCTCTCTCTACCCAGGAGTACAAATGAGTACCGGTGACAAAATGCTGAGGGGTACCATCCCAGGGGAGTAACAATACTCATAGTAGGCTTCATGCTACAGAAACCAGGATGAACTCCAGCTGTGTGGGCCAGTTTGGTCCAAGTGCGGCTTTACTTACAATGTAGTTACATTACAAGTAGTCAGAGGAGCCAGTGTAAATGAGCATGTTATACATTTGTATTAGTCTTCCTGACTGCATGCAACACAAACATGAGCAGACCTGGATACAGAGGAAAATGCTTCAAGTGTGTATAGTTTCGTGCTTATTTTGGCCGATGTGGAAAGGGGGGATTTTGGATATTAATCAACTTTTTTGTATCATAGGAACTTTTTGGTGGTCCACCGTTTATTGGTGTCGACAAGAGATGTGGACTGGATTTTTGAATGAGTCAAGTGCTGGATTTGTGGTAAGGAAATGGCTAATTATTAATAATGAACAATACCTCTTTAAGCAGCCCCATCATTTTCTCATACAATTCTGGTACGACGACTTTCATTTCATTGACCAGTTCCATTGGATTGAGTCTTTTCCATTTCAGGTTGGTACCTGGTGAATTTTTATTGGACCTACAACACAAAAAAACACATTTGTGAGAACTGGAATGGTGTACAGCGTATAAGACAAACCTCAATTGAAGAGCTGCATGAGCGCAGAAATTAATCTCCTATCTGTGTTTTCAGGCATTGATGCAATCTTGTTCCCAGAGTCCTTGTTAGTATAACCCTTAACCAGCGGAAGAATGGACAACAAGGACCCCTGGGAAATCATATATAAAGCGTTCCCCATGACATGCGCAGTAAAAGTCCAAGAATTTTGTGTGCGTCCCTTTGAAACATGAAGTCAAACACATGCGCAGTAGAACCAGAAGTCCAAGAATCCTGTCATGGCAGAACGCTTTATCCCAGAGGTCCTGCCGATGGATAAGGGTAACAAGGACTCTGGAAATGAGACTGGCATTAATGATGATTCTCTTGGTTGGCACTGTGGGAGATGCAGTGGCCTCATGGTTAAGCGTGTTGGACTCTGGTCAAGTGGTCCAGATTCGAGCACCGGTCAGGGTTATTGGCTGTGTTCTTGGGCTCTCAGTGTCTCTCCACCCACGAGTATAAATGGGTACCGGTGACAAAATGCTGGGGGGAGTGGGGGGCGGGGTGGTAACCTGCAATGGACTAGCATCCTATCCAGGGGGAGAAACAATACTCCTAGTCGGCTTCATGCTACGTAAACCAGGATAAACTCTAGCAGTGTAGCCCGAGTTGTTGGCCCGAGTGTTCACAGCGGTTAAACGTTTGGCCGCTGTGGAGTGGGCACCAGTGTTAATAGCGCGAAATGGTAACTTTTCAGAAGCTTGGATTTTTTTAGTAAATCATGAAAAAAGTTCGTAAACTCAAAAATTGAAGAAAACTAACAAGCTCTAAGCTCTGAAAGTAAAACCCTTATCTTTGACTGCCTACGCTTATTTTTTATGTTTGACCGCGGTCAAGCCTGAGTGTGGCTTTACCTATTATAGATAGTACTAAGAGGTGTCCATTCATGATTGTAGATTGGGTTAAACAAGCATCCAGCTGCTTTGGAGGTGTCTGTAAGGATTAAGTTCCACTGTACTCTGACAAATTTTTCTATAAACTGACTATTATTATGTCATTGATTCTTCCTCTCACAGATTACAACAATGTAGTTGTACCTACCCAGGGGCAAGGTCTACTTTAATGTGTGGACCGAGTGGTTTGGCTCCGTCCCAGAAACAATCCAAAGGTGTGATCATCACACACGGCATAAGTTGAGAAAGCGTCTGCAGACAAACATGGACACAATTGTTACAAAATATATCATTTACAGTGTGTGGCAGCCCTTTAGCCAGAAGGGTGTCCAGGTGTCCTGTGTCACGCCCAATTCTGGGAGAAAATGATGAAAAATGCACCAAAGCTTTAACAAATTTATGGGGAGGCGTGCCTCTAGGACGCCCACTTTTCAAATTCTGGCTGAAAGCTTGGTGTGTGGGAGGGGGAGGGGGGGGGGGGGATAGCAGGGGGCGGAACCCAGGAGTAAATGGGGGAGTAATATTATGTGGGAGACAGGAGAAGAGAAGGCAGGAAACAGAATTCTCAAGGTGGTGGGAACCGGGAGAAATAGCAAAAAATTGTGCAACATTGCATAATATTTTGCAATAGAAAAAGAAAAAAGAAGCAGGAATCACAACGGAAGGGGCGGGAAACCAGGAATACATGGTACAGGAAGCTCTGCAAAGGTTAAAGGGACACTGTCCCGGCGTATTTGCTCAAAACTGTTATAAATGCATGAAATGGTCCCTAAATCTATCAAATAAGAACTATGTAAACTCTAAATGATAAAAAGCAATTTCTTCAAGAAATTCCATACTGCAACAAAATTTTTGGAAAATTTCAAAGATTTCCGAGTCAAAATTTGAAACTTTGAAAAACTGACATCCTGACGTTTTTTCAAAAATCCATATTGCAATCCATTTCCATCCTCGCTGTCGTTAGTCATCCTTACTTCCTAATGGGTTCCTGTCATTTGTTGAGTACTATTCTACAAAATTAAACCATTATTGTTCAACTTCCTATGATCTAGATATGTTTCTGAGCTTCCCCAAATCATGCTAAAATCAGGACATAATTGTCCCTTTAACATGTCCTGAATCAGGATCGCAATTCTTCTGATTTATCACTTACGTCATCCAATGACCCCATATTCATAGGGGGTAGACTTAACGTGTAGCAAATGTCCTTCATCGTCCAGGTTCTGTAAGAAATCAAATCCAATGCAATTTATTGTTTGACTGTGTATCAAGCTTTTAGCCAGAAGGGTGTCCAGATGTCCTGTGGACGCCCAATTCTGGGAGAAAATGATGCAAAATGCACCAAAGCTTTAGCACATTTATGGAGGGACATGCCTCCAGGACGCCCACTTTTCAAATTCTGGCTGAAAGCCTGCTGTGTATTATTTACATACAGAACAACAGTAGTATCTGTATCAGATTGAGATAACCAGGTTCAAGATAGCGTGATATGGTATAAAAAAAAATTCCCGCCAGTAATACTGTCTTATATTTTTTTATGAAGTTCATTTAACTTGATCAACACACTTGGGAGGTGACAGCTAAGAGCTATTATTATCTTCAGAGCCTTGCAGTTGTGTCTGAGTAACCCATACATAATGCACCAACCTCCCAGGCTCATAAATACCTACACGTTTAACATATTTCCTGTTTAGCAAATACCAGCCAATATCAACATGTGTCAATTTAAAAAATACAACATTACTTACTGGTCAAACATTTCCACCGAAATATTCGTGACTCTTGATAAAATGTCCAAATGCCGCTGCATAGCCTTTACAGAAAGGATGTTCGTTCCCTCCATGTTGGGTGTCTGTATCAGTAATTCATTCGTTCCGCCGTAACCCTCTCCAAGCGCTTTCTTGGTATATTCTAGCTCTTTCTCCAGTCGGCCATCCACTAAAATTTTGAACAATGAATACCACGTCAAAACATTAACAACACCGTCCAATAATCTGTCACTAAAGCATGTATAAACATGATGGTATCGCGATTCAGTCCTACAAACTGACGAAGCTGTAGGCGATATGCCATTTCTTCCCGCTTACGAACCCAACTCCATCATAGCATGCCATGACGAAAATAAATTAAAATTCCATGATGTTTCACTGAAAATTTCAGGTAACCCTAAACAATTATTCCAAAAGCACACGATTTCGCAGCAAGCCGGAAAAGCGCAGTACCTATCATTTTTCATCTAATCATTAAGGAATAATTAACATGTAGGTAAAATATTAAGTTGATGATTAAAGGAGTAAGGTATAAAACACCAAAGAGGTGATAATAAACCAAACAGGAACAAGGATGGTTGAGGATGGAAAAGATTAAGATGGATTGCGACCAATGAAGTTGAAAAAAATTCCAAATTTTTTCAAGATGTGCCATCCTTGACGCAGCTCCTTAAATAACTGCCAATTTATTAGATTAAACTAGCAGACATTACTGTATCAACTCTGACCCGAGTTGATAAGTGTTTTCATGATCAGTTGCCTGCTAATGCACCATAAAGACTCTCTGGTAACTTAAATCCCCTGATCCGTTTAAGACACTCAAGAAAACCCTGCAGTGTCTGTAATTACCTTAAATTTCAAACTGTAACAACTGGCTAAGTGCAAAGGAACATCTTCAAGGTCACCCAAGCAGAATTTGTTTTGTCGAACCACAAATTTACATTCTTTTACACTTTCGCTCCCAGAGTCAAACCTTGCACCGATAAATGTGGTTGTATCTTTTGAGTCTGTGGATGAAACCCTAGTGTGTGACCATTCAAATGAAAGCTATTGCAAGTACTTTCATGTGGTACTGTTTGTTTTTGCAATGTTGCAAAATGAAATTCAAGATTTTTTCCTTAGTTTTGAACTTAGCACTCTTGGGAGTGAAAGGGTTAACGTCATTTTTTTAAGCAAGAAAACCCCTGCTTACTAGCAATATGTTGCATTCCATCAAAACTGTACAAAGCTTATCTGACAGATACAGTGCCACCCAGGTTTACTAATCCATGAACTAACTAGGTCCCCAAAATGTGTGTCATCATTTAAATATTTGTTATATTTGTGCAAATCAAAAACTCTTTGCAATGGTTTTATCAGATCACTAATCTCCAAGAACCAAATCAAAAGTGGTGACAGTGCTGCACGCTTTCCTGCTTTGTGGCAGTCTGATTGGATTGGTTCCAAAAAAAATGATGTTCTTTTATCAGAGTGACTTTACAAGAAATACCACCCCATAGCTAATTTGATAACTGTGGCTAGATCTAATAATAATTTTATAGTTGTATTATATTTTGGTGCCATGGCCCTTTAAACTTACATTTCTATTTAAGAGAAAATTGAATGAATCTGAGTGAGCCACCAGCAAGTTAAAAGTACACCTCAAACAACTCCGACCTGTAATTACAGTTAACTCTCGCCTTGCAGACACCCGTTACAAATTATTACGGACACCCGCTATTACGGACAAAATCCAGCCCTCCCCCCAGCAAAAGCTATAGAGGTTTGACTGAAAATGACTCCCACTATTGCGGACTCTCGCTATTATGGACTCCAAACTATGTCCGGAGGGTGTCCGCTAAAACGAGAGACGACTATACCAATGATTGCCAGTCACCACACAGAAGCCTGTCTAGTTATAAACTAAAAGAAACCAGGATAGATACATGTAAGATTATAGTTACAATGGATTTAATACAGACATCTAACAAACTTGAAAAAAAAATTTAAAGATAGATCAGTACACCATCTGTGATATATACATGCAGCTTCCTCAACACCCGAGAAATCCAGATTTAAAAATGCAAACTTTATCCTTGAAAATAACACAACACATGTACAGGAAAACACAGACAATGTTATCAGCTTGGAAACAGAAGTTTGCAAATAACATTATAATAGTTATATAGTTACAACACTGTATGGTATGCAAGTTATTAAATTTGTATATTGTACGTGAGCAGCCATTAGTAACTTTTTCAGTTCAAAGTTCCCACAAAGTCGACCTTTTAGATAAAACTTCAACTTTGTAATTGCCACACATAATTTGATAATTGGTTTTCGTGTCAGTAGAGAACACTCATCTGACTGCTAATCTCGATCGCGCGCGGTGCGGAAATTTCACAGCCACACGTACAAAGCTGTTGTTTACAAAATAATATACATACAGCGTATAAAATAGCCAGGAAAAAGGCGAGAAAAACAGAAGCATTTCTCACCTTCAATCCACAAATTTTCGGCATTTGTCTCCAGTTCAGCTTTGATCAATCCTATTGCGGACACGATCAAGGCAAGGAAACCAAACAAGATCACTTTTCCACAATGTCGCTGAACAATGCCTCCATGTTTTTTTAGAAGAGTTTGTAGCCATGATCGGACTACCAACGCTTTCCTATTTCCCCTTGCATGTCCCTGAAAAAAGCAACAACAAAAAAAACAATGTATTAAGACCTACTAATCCGAAAGTTCGTGATCACTTTAATTTTCCTTTCAAAGATCAAACTGATATGAAATATACATTCTCTTTGAAGTTGTACATTTCGCCTGCTAAATTCGAACCAAGTCTTTATCCAAACATATTTACACTCCATCTCTTTCATAGCCGGTGATTTTCCGCAAGACTTTTATTGTGTTTTTAGATGGAAACAGCACGTGCTTTTTCCCGGACCACCCAACATCGACAAGCTTGCCAAAGTCTTGAAAAACACAACAAGCATAATTACACACAGGAAGGGCGGATTCTTTCGAAGCGATTTTCCAACATGAGCGAGAGAGCGAAACATCGAATGTTACGTTTCCTTTACGAATTCCCTCCACATCTTTCGTTGTTCCCATCTTGAACCGACAAATTAAAGGGCGTTCGAGAGAGTTGCAATGGCTGGAATTCGCAACAGATTTTAATATAACCTTGCGACGTCGAATGAACACGAGCTCGCGAGAACATGATCTCTGTTTTTAGACGTCAAGAACAACAGCTACGCGAAGCCGACAATAGAATGAAATTGTTTCGGCGCCATTGCAAAAACAAAACAAGGCACAGAAAACTTCATCTGGCAAAAAACGCACAAGAAAGCGAAAGGATGCGAACACGAACACAGGCTATTGCCATAGTTTTATATCTGGTTATCAAAACAGTTGGTGGGCTCCAGAATGGAGGCTAAAAACAGTCAAAACCACAGATCTATTGCATTACGTCCAAGATAAACTAACTCTGGAGGTGTCATATTAAAATGTTCTACAACGTAATTTGTCCCCGACCGCCGTCTCCGACAAATTTTGACTAAGTCGCATTACAACGCCAAGGTCAAAATGCACTAAAATTCAGTTCCTGACAGGCCCGACCTCCCTCGTTGTATTTCCAAATCCATTTCAAACAGCCTGAAAAATACGCCTCACTACCCCTCCATGGTGGTGAATTTTTTGCGCGATTCGGCCAGGTAGGTAGCGAAATCAAACGAGAATTCCAACATCGACATTCAAGTGCTTCGCTGGGTCGATAGACAGGAAGTTTTTCGAAAACGCACAACAGCGCGAGCTGGCTTGATGCGCATCCAACACGAAGTAATGTAAACAATCCCCCAAGACGTAAGGTAGCGCGCACTTGACAAATATAAAATCTCGACTCCACCACAATATGGAATCAAACAGACCCACTAAATAGCGCTGGATTACTAATATTCCCTCACCTGATCGATCTCTCGAAGCCCTTCAGCTGCCCAAGCAAAGTTTTTCGACGGAACACCGCTCATTATCAAGCTCGTTGTCGACCACGCGGAGTCGAAATCTTCAAATTATGGTGTGAAAGGTTTCAAAGCGAGAGCGCTAGGCTCTCACAACGCGGAAACCGACAGTTAACTTCTACGTGGAATAGTGTTCCGAACGTAATAAAGTAACCACGGGGTGAAAACATGGCGTTGTAAAGCCATAATCCGTGCTAAGAGTCATTCATATGTTCGCAACAGTACAGTGGTCCACATTCCCTGAGTGAACTGAAAACTGATATGCCCTTGTCATTCCACCGTGAAAGGTAATCTCCGCAAAAACTCTCTCTTGTCCAACGTCACTGTTTCTGCGCTGTGATTGGACAGTCGCTTCTATCGCACTGTCCATTAGGACAGCACGGACCACACAGCGAGACACACACAAGACATTTTACATGCTATCTTTTATCTATACCTGTCCAAATCGCAAAACAACAATGACCACTAAAAGGTTTGCTATAAAGAACTCCGGCTAAAGTTGACTCTCAAAATAAATCGCTCTAAAGAAGGAAAATCCCGAACTTTTGAGGAGCAAAGATGAAAGTGCCCTGTAATAGAGAAGACATAGGAATGTTTTCATACCAAAAAAAAAATTACATTCGAGTGGTGGTTTCCATGTTCGAGTTGGAAACTCTTCCTGCGGCAAATTCTTAAACAACGTCGACGATTTTTAAGATTAGCCTCGTTGAATAAACATGACAATAAAAAGGCAAAAGACATACTGCAACAAATCTCTTTTTTCTTTTTTTGGATCTTGGCGAGTCACGTGACAGATGCAATTACCATTTTTGCCCCGAAACACGACAATTTCCGGCCGACATCAATTAACGTCAGCCATTTCTGTAGACCAAAATTTGACAGAGAGATAATCGTTCAGAGATGATTTTTCATTGTTTCTAAAGACCTTTTACACCGCATGAACGCATGCAATACTCGCTTGAAAGATTTAGCGCTCTATTACAGGTCATTTCCGTTCTCAAAAAACATCGTTTTGATCCGAAGTTAAATGTTGCTTTGTGTTTCGTTTGGCGCCCGGTTGGCTTCAAACAAGTTCCCTCATTAGCCCTTTTTAGGCGGTGAATACTTTTTTTGTGTTATCAGTTAAGCTGTTGATTGGGCCACCGTGGAAAAGGAACCATTTTAGAATTTTGATACCACTCGAATAACATTCACAGACGTACTGGCGTCGCGAGCGCTTCCATTTGCAACCTGTTGAAATTTTGCAGAAGTTTTCTGTTATTTGTGTTAATATTTTCATTGGAGTTCGGCCTGTGGATTGTAAATAGAGTTGAAACCACCAACAGAATTGCTGCTTGAGCTAAGCTGTTAGCCAAAGGTATTAGTCAGTCAACTGCGTTTTGAAACGGGGAAAAGAAAAACAGATTTTACATTGTGTAAAACGCTAAAACCGTTTCTCCTGTCAAGCGAAACAACACAACCCTCTTCAGACTGTGTTGTGTGTTTTTCTGTTCCGTTTGCGACTAAATTAAGTTAAAAATTGTTCATAATTCAATCAGTTATCTCTGTAGGCTTCGGTGACTTATAACGTTGTCATTTTTTTTTTATTTGTAGCGTGAACTCAAAAAGAAAATTATTAAAATATTTTCCCTGGGAAGTCCTTCGAAAGTCACGCAATAGGGTAACGCAAAGGATTTGGTCACGCCCAACCTGTTGAAATTAGTAACGCCATCTTCAGTATGCTGTTATTGGTTGTACAGTACAGTATTCCTCCTGTTTTTACTTGAAGGCAAAATTCTCGACAGAGAAAAACTGATATTGCAGCGTGGAAACTTTACTAGCTACACCGTTCGTGACCGATAATGGTGACGTCACGCAGCGCTATTCTTCACCGTTGCGTAACTAAACGCATCTCCGTTTATACGTGACATTCCAAAAATGATTTGGTTTAGTATAAATTCGCTGAAAGAATGTCTCGTTATTGGCGAAATTAAACCTCTGAAAGCCTCTTACGAAGCAAAAATCAAAGTTATGTTAAATATTGAGTTTCTGTTTTGGCCAGATAAGTACTGAAAAACTTTTAATTTCCATTGGGATGATTTTTTTGTTGTTGTATACCTGCGGGGCCTTATCGTAAAAGCTCTATTTATCCACCCCAAACATCTCTCCATCTCTAATAAGCCCCCCCCCCCTTTGGAAGTCAGATTTTGTAATAAGCCCCCCCCCCCCCCCCCCCCTTTCCATCAGGCTGATACCGTGAATGACTTTTCAGCAATATTTTCTGGCGTTTCAGTCACTTTGTAGACCTTTGTATTGAAACGTGGTCTTTAACTGAACTATCGTCGAGTTAGGGTATAAATGACATTGCATTTGTAAGACATTTCTTGTTCTGTTTTAGTTAGTGGTGTAATACAGTCGAACCTCCACTAACGGCCACCTCTCCACATCGGCCAGGATTTTTCGTCCCAATCGTACGTCTATCCATACTTTTCACTCTTATTGAAACCTCTCTACAACGGCCACCTCTCTACAACGGCCAGTTAATTCCGCCCCAGGGTGGCCGTTGTAGAGAGGTTCGACTGTAGTAAAGTTTGAAAAGTTAATGTGAATTTTCTCGAAAATTTATGATTTGAAATAAGCCCCTCCCCCCCCCCCCCCCCCCCCCCTTCTCTTGAGGCCTGAAATTAAATAATCCCCCGGGGCGCGGTATGTAATAAGAGGGGGTCGGCTTTTACCCGTTGGGGGACATCGTAGCAGCCTTCAGTTATCGAGCCTACACCCTGTGCGCCTTTGCTTTCACGCAAGAAGATCATGGATGAGAAAGCGATCAATTACGAGAGTTGGACAAAAATAATTACAAGACAACATATCTTACGGATCAGTCGGCAGACTGCCCATCGGAGGTCAAACAGATATCACGTTTTATTGGCCATCTATTATTAACGCGACTCGTGTGCGCGCGAGCTGCCGTCGTTACGGGGCAAGTTTACAATTTCCTTTACACAACACCACAGCAATTGCATTGTTTGTCTTTTTCGCATTCACCCAGTAATCTTAGCCCGGCTCAAGAAGACAAAAAGAGCGATTTCCCATCGCCATACATATTTCGCATTCATACCATCACTCGTTGGGATTCTAGATAGATCGGCTCGTATTACGCGACTACTTCTCTCGCTCGAAAACAACTTGTTGTAGGCAAGAGTCACGATTTTGCAGCGGAAAGGTTCAAGAGTTGAGATTCAGGAATACTGGCATCCCGAGGGGCACTCGCATAAGACGGGGTGATCGTCAAAATTTAAAAAAAATAATAATAAAGGTACCGCCTTTTAAAAATACACTTACCGTAATAATTCCTCGAATAAGCGCCCATGGCGCTTATTTCAAATTTGGGATAAGGTGGCGGGGGGCGCTTATTCGAGGGGAGCACCAATTTTATTTTCCCCAACTCTTGGCCACGAACAGTCATTTATTTTTGTAATATAACATCTGCATGTAAGCAACAACATAACCTGAGTATTAATACACAAAGCTGTACGTATAGTTCTAAAAGCGGCACTCTCGGTATTCGTAATTATTTTATGTTCGCCGAACATGTTCACAAATATTTTAATATCTGTTCGTATAGTAGTCAAAGAGAAGTTCAACTTTGATTTTGAATTACAGCCAATTAATGACGAGCACAACACACTACCATGTAATACTCATGCATATCAACCTTTGTTGTCTCAGTTCTCACCCAGAAAAAAGCAGAGGGGAGGGGCGCTTAATTAAAGGGGGGGGGGGGCGCAGTAAAATTTTAGCCGATAGGAGGGGCGCTTATTCGAGGATTTACGGTAAAGGTACCGGGATAAGATCTACAGTCAACTCTCTCTAAGCGGAAACCACTGTAAGGCGGACACCCCCCTAAGGCGGACATGGATGGATGCATATGGTCCCGGCCGAATTTCACTTGTTTGTCTGTTTTAAACTAAACTCTCTTTAAGGCGAACACCTCTCTAAGGCGGACAGCGGACACTTTATTTGAAAAATTCTGGTCAAAATACCTCTCAAGGCGGACACTAGAAGTGATTCAAATTGACCTACTGATGGGCTAATTCTTCACTTTGCATGAATCAAACTGTAAAATAGTTTTACTGATCAGCTTTGAAAGCCGGACTGCAAATATGCAATTGTAACTTGTCATAATTATAAAGATCTCGTTCCAGTTCTGACGTCACGGGTTTCTATCATTAACTCTTTATAAGGCGGACACCTCTTTAAGGCGGACAGCTAGAGCTGGTCCCGAGGGTGTCCGATTTAGAGAGAGTTGACTGTATATCTAACGGTGGCCATTTTAGATTTTTATCCTAAGCGGTAGTTACTGACGATCACCGCCGTCAATTTTAAATGAAAGTCCCCCCGGGACTGAAAATGCCAGGAAAGCAACAATTTCTTGGTAAAAGGAGCACGAAAAATCTAATGTTGGCGAACGATAGGAGGAGAGGGGGACGGTTTTAGGGAGGGAGGAAAATGCCCAAGGGGGGTACTCCTGATTTAAAGTGACGGGAGGTGCGAATAGGAACATAAATTAAAACCTAAAAAAATCCCTAGGGCTTGAAACGAAACCCCCCCAAAAAACCTGAACCAAAATTGAACTAAAAAAAATCCCATGCTGAATTTTTGAACCTTTAAGCCCTGGCCAAACGGAGACGCAAGTAGACGCAAGTTGAACTTGCGTACAGACTTGCGTTGGTGGCCAAACGGAGTCGCACGTTTATCGCAAGTGTACGCAAGTTGCCAAAAAGAAAGCCATTTGAATGCTCCTGCGTGCGCTGCAATTCAGTACTAGAAGTAAACAAAAAAACTTGCGTTGACTTGCGTTGGGTGGCCCGAAACGGTGAAAACTTGCGTCTACTACTTGCGCTCAAATTTGATCTCGATCAAAGTGAACGCAAGTCAACGCAAGTCGTGGCCAAACGGAGACGCAAGTTGGAACGTCTACTTGCGTATGCCTATGCCTGGCTATGCCATGCTGATGAGTCCTAACCAGGACGAAACAGCTGTCCATGGCTGCCACTGCCCGGGTGATATGGCTGTGTGCATGCGTAAGGTATTGGCCATACCGCGGAGTCTACCGCGGGTTGGTGTTCGTGTGTGCCACTTGCTTCTTTGTTCTTCGTCTACTTGCGTCTCCGTTTGGCCAGGGCTTTAAACATTTACCGCTTTAACAACAAGTTTGAGTGTACTACATCAGTCTGTAGCACTAAATACGGTAACATTTTTGTTTTTACTGTGAACTTTTTACCCAAAAAATTAAATCCATACTAAAATCAAACTACCCCCAAAAATACTCCCGTCACTTTAAATCCAGAGTACCCCTCTGGGGAAAATGAGTTTAAAAATAGTGTAGGGAGATGGGATATTAAAACTATTTTCATTTTTCGTCATTGTTGTGATCTTCTTGGGGGACTTTAGGAAGGAGTTTGGGGGGGGGGGGGGGTGGGATTGTTAAGTGCAATAGGGAAAGGACGTGAAAGGCAAACGTCCCTCCCGGACGTCCCTATGCCTAGGGAGTCTGCACGAATTGAAAGAGCAGATAGTAAAATAAGGTAATTCGTTCAAGCGCTATTAAAAGGGACTTAAAGTAACAACGATGTTTGGTTGTCGCTTTTCTTCAAGAAATATGGCTTGACTGAGAGATAAGTTTGAAAACTACTCAACCGGGGTGGGGTTGCAACCCCTTCTACAACCCCTGGTCCGCCCCCGCGTGCCTCGAACGTGCGAAGCACTGGGAGACCTTGATAATTAAGCTTAAGTACTTAAAATAAGTTTCATTGAGAGTATTATTTGACGATAAAAAAAAATAATTAATACCCTCGTTTCTAGATTGGCGATTAGGGACGTTCGGAAACTTAAGGCGGGGGCACACGTGAATTTCAATGAAATTTTAAGAGGTTTAAAGAAGGGATAGAAGGAAAAAAAACATTTTTGGAACACCAACAGACAGTTGATACCCACGCGGGTGCTCTTGCGTGGGTATCAACTGTTGTCAATGTCAATCTACTAATTTTAAACTTTAAATTCTAATTTTAAAACTACATTAAATCTTCAATATTTCTTGTTTCCCTAAATTCTCCTTTGAGAAAAACTATTTCCTCCCAAATATACCCAAAAATCACCCAAAAATTTACAAAACACCCCATAACATAGATTAATGAGATGAGCATAGAGTTTTTGGATTGCTTGAAACGCGAACGAGATATTTCCATTAAACCCATGTTAAGTGGCGGAAAAAGGGCATTCATGTGTACCCCCGCCCGAAAAGTTAAAAAAAAATCTCTTATTTTTCGTTACAGGTCATTTTGAGACCAGCTTTCTATGATATATTGCGGTTTATATTGTGGTATTGCGATTTCATACCAGCTTTACAAATTGACCGGCAATTCCTCCACGTAATGCGCTAATACTGGTATGAAACACGACCGCTGAACCGAGCAGTAACGCAAAAACCTGGAAGTACACCTCTCGCAAAGATCACGACTTAGCGACGAATTTTAAGAACGGTTTTGCTATGTTTTGGGAATGATCCGTTGGCGCATCTTGAAAAAAAAATTTCAAGTTCGCCATTCCCACTCCGTCTTAATCTTCTCCATCCTCGACCATCCTTGTTCCTGTTTGGTTTATTATCACTTCTTTGGTGTTTTTCTACCTTAGTAAACTATTATTTTGAGGCTTTCTTCAGTTTGAAGGTGATTTTACACTTCGCAAAAATTACTTAAAATATCGTCGACGTGACATAGCTCCTTTAAAATAGCTCAGACTAACGATGACCCAGGCCTTGGCCTACAACATCAACAGAGGCGGAAATTGAGCTAGCCTCCTCGCAGATAGGCTCGATTTCCGTCGCTATCTCGAGTCCGGTCTTGTTCCTCCATCCCCGAGAAGAACGGCTGGACGCGTGAGCGAACAGCCGTGTCTGTGACGTAATCAAAAAAAGTAATTTATGTAACGCTACTCCGGCTCGTGACATTCATTTATTTTCTATTATCTCTTATATTTTCGAAAGAAAAGGATCTGATCAGAAATATTCCGCGAAGGATGTTGATTTCTCGCCTTTATTGTGAAGCCGATATGACTGAAAACCCGGGATGAAATTAAATATTACAAGATGTAACATGACCAGTGCGTGACAAGAAACAATGTTTTGATTAGACTGCAAAACAGTCGTTATTTTTATTCGAAGACCGCGCGCGTATGAATCGTAACGCGAAAAATACGACTGTTTTGCAGTCTATGTTTTGATGCAATTTCGCCAGAGACGTCGCGTTCTGGCACCACACGATTTTACATCAAATCCCAGATAAAATTCATCACACAAGTTTTACCGACTGTTTTATGAATTGTATAGTACATGTCGAATATCCAAATGGATCTCATTAGTTGCCTTGTGCGGTTGTAGTGGCTTCGCTCCCCGGCTTAGCGCGAACTTTCCGTGATGTATTTCCTTGGTGCGGATGAAAAATCCATCCTGTCGGTTGAATTACAAAGACATCATGCCCATTAATTGACATTAACGATTCCTATTGCATATATCTTCGAGAGTTTCAAGGCTAAATGTCTCTTGAAGACGATCGAACGCCGGCCCAAACAACTGCTTTGCATCCGTGAAAGATAATTTATGCCTGCCCGATTCGTGCAGGCACGTTTCTCATTGGTGGAAATTAACAATGCCAAGCTCACGACTCCAGCCGTGCCTTCGGGGGATGAGCGTGGGCTCATTTTCCCGAACAGCGGCCTTCGGGGGATGAGCGTGGGCTCATTTTCCCGAACAGCGGCCTTCGGGGATGAGCGTGGGCTCATTTTCCCGAACAGCGGCTGGTAATCGAGCCTACCTCGCAGACGTTCTTTAAAGATTGCGTGACAAGCCCAAAGAACGTCTGCGAGGAGGCTAAAATTGAGCTTACGACCTTATAGCTTACCATAACACGAGACTTTGGGCGCCAGGAAAAGATAAAACATCTAATTTCAAATTAAATTATCAAAATAAGATTTCAGTTATAACATATGTGGGGAGGCCCATATAAAAGTGACGGGCGTGCGAAGTGATCGTCGGAAATTTTAAAAGAAACCCTTGAACCCGGGGGTACTGAACAAAGTTTTATATACGGGGAGGCTCCGAGGTCCAAACCCTTACCCTTTTATATACCATTTTTGAATGAAAAGGTAACCCTTTCTTATAGAAAATGGTACCCCATTCACATACCTACAGTTGAAACACTGCATCACTTTTAATTTACGACTTTAACTTAACTAAACTTTTCGCTTGAGTAGCTCCTTAAAATATTGGATGAATCAGCCGTTATGTGCGTCTGTTCGAGATATTTTGAAAGGCCCTTTTAAACACCTAAATGACAGTTTTCCCTACCCTTTTCTATACTTCAACTCGTGAAATCCCTACCCTTTCATATACCTGGAGCCTAAAAAAGGACCCTTTTCGGGCGGAGCCTCCCCGTATAGTCCAATATAGGGAGTACCCCCCGGGCCCCTGAAAGGTATCAGAATTCAACGATTTGATTCGTAAAGTATCTTTCAAGACCTTTCAAGATGTTTTATACCAAGCCGTACAGACTGGAAATATATCATTAGAAATCACATTTTATTGTATATGATTATTTATTAATCTATTTCGCCAGGCCCTTCATACAAAATGAAAGAAAAACGTACCCGCGTATACACACGTTTAGGTGGAAAAATTGACCGGGAAGGTACTGCTTCGATAGGGCGGAAGAGTTTGTACTTTTTAACACAAAATTATATAATATAAACAGAAGACATTCATAGAAGGGGGAGGGAACTCCTATATTACGGGGGTGATCGTCGTACCTGTTAGGAGTTAAAATTCGTGGTTTGGTACACTTAGGTGTTTTCAAATCTAATAAAATGATAGCCTGCAAGCAGGCTCACAAAGCAACGCGCGCGCGAACGGCGGGGGTGAAATGAATTCCGCCACGCCACAAGCCTGTGAACGGGGCTCCTAAGCGGGGGACTGGGGAGGAGAACAGTCCGCGCTCGGCTCACTTAGGAGCCTGCCATAGGCTAGTAGTACTCGAGAAACGCGTTCAAAAAAATTTCAGTCCGATGTATATATGAAAAATTACAAACGCGACTGCGCGACTCCCAGTAGAGCTACATTCCTCAAATTTGATTAGAAAAATATTTTGCAAGGTCAGCAATTGTGAATATATTCCGAAATACAATTTTACAGAAATTATTTCACATCGGATTCCCCGGTTAACTCGTCGTTTTTTTATAGCTATTTCGTGCCCTGCCGACCTTTAATCAGCTAGACAAGAGTTGACGTTTTGTTCGAAAGAAATATTGTTTAAACGACTGTTACCCACACACAAAGGTAAAGCCGGAGTTTCCCTCCTTAGAGTCAAACCTTGAGTCAATAAATGTGGTAGTGTGTGAGACAAAATGTTCAAGCAAGCAACCGTGGACGACAATCCTGCTGGTGTACGTTGGATCAAACTAGTGATCTAATCGGCTAACAAGTTAAAAATATACTGTAGAAACAGAGACCGATACAACGTAGATTTTTTTAGCCTGCGTAGCGGTAGCGGCGGTCTTTCAAACACACACACCCATGAAATTCAAGATTTTTCCCTCAGTTTTGAATTTGGCGCTCTTGGGAGTGAAAGGGTTGTGAACGAGAGTGTGAGCGTGAACATGCGTTAAAAGTGCCACACGCGAGAACACGCGGGAACGTGATTTGCACACAAATTGTCCAATTTCCGTTCGATTTCCGCTTCTCGTTTCTAACTCAAAATGTCTCTGGAATTTAGCCGCCTTGATCGTTCCTATTATATATCGTGCCAAGAAATGAAGTTTATTACAGATGTACTTTCATTCATTGATTGATTTTTCGTTTTTTCTCTGTAAAATATCTTGATAATGGATTAGTAAATTTTTCTACAGCTGCCGCGGTTGTTCGTTCAAGAGAAAACTCCATTCATTTCTTTCTAAAATGCCTCATTCAGCCCTGATCGACCCTGCCAGATGAAAATACGATTGCGTTTTCAAATCGCAGTGTCTGCGTATAAACATGTTTGCTTGACCATAGCAAACATTTTCAATTGAGCAAAATCTCAGCGATGAAATTTAAACGCCAAGATCAACTATGTCACAGTAACTGGATAAGGTCAAACTTCGATGCCGTATCATAAACCAATGGTGTATAATCAAATTAATGAACATGCCATCCCGCTATCTAAAATTATTATTATTTCTTCTAGCTACACAGAATTGATGAGAACAAACCAACACGTTGTGCGGCGGGAAAAGCGAAAACCTCTGCGTCTTGCTTCTGACAAGTTTGTTAGCGCGCGGTTTAGACTCAAAATGTTTCCGCTTTTCGCACCATCTTAAACGAGGTGTGTGTTAATATTCTCTTCAATCTTGTTTTCGTTATCTGATGATGTCGTCTGTTACCTTTGTATCATGTCCTTGTGGCTTATCCGATCTTCTATCTGCCGTCGATCTGACATTAAACTTGATTCGTAACATGAAGATACTGCCGCTCGTTCGCGAGCGTGCCCAGTGCTGTGTCGTGACAACTCATCGAATGCGCGCACACAGAGGATCGTTGAAATGGACAGCGAAACTGCTTTCTCGCTAATCGAGGTATCAGGTTGTGCGTTCTTTGAGTTTCTGTTTATTGCTTATGTCACTCTTCAGTCAAGTGTGGGAAGCTCCTTCTGGGTCACGGTTCAAGAACAGCATCAAAATGCGTGAACAAAATAAACACCAGGCTTTTCAGTGGAAACATTTTTTTTTTTAACTTTCTGATAAAGGGTACAATTCATGAAGAATAATATGATGGAATTTTAAGGCAACGTCACCGCTATTTCTCATTGATTCAATTGCAATGTCGAATTTATATCATATGTATCACTTTTCCGTTTGGAAAAGTACCAAAATCTTATTGACCTTTTCATATGCTATTGTCCCTAAAAGAAACACTGTTAAAGTTTATTAGTAAAGAAACTGCCTCTTAAGAAGTATTAAACCGATTGTAAAGAATTCAAGAGTGCTTTCTGAAGAGCGTTTGGCTCTATAAATGCCGGGGCCCCTTGTGAAGTAAAAGACCCCACAATGAAGACACAGCAGGGGCCCTCTTTTCTGTCCCAGAAAATTGGACACCATGCAAATGGCGGTCGAGTTCGTGCAAAGAAAATGCATCTGTATATGTTGGTACGGAAGAGCTTTAGCAAGGATTCATGTAAATTACTTTTGAAATGGAGACCCTCTAGAAGACACGTTGAACAGAGCTAAGTTCTGATCGTTAGAACCGCTGCATGATATCCGGTTTAACAGACCGTTATTAGTGAGCTTTTGAGGTCAGTCCTCCCATTTTAGCGTGTGTGGTGTGTTTTACCTATTTTTGACCCTAAACTGAACCGAACTAAACAGAACTAAAATAAACTGTCGGGTTTTTTTTTTTTGTTCAATAATAGAATAAAACCAAAAGTAACCGTAACGGCTAGCGCTCCATAAAAGTAATTAACCCCAGATAAATTTGTATTGGTACGCCCATTTACACCCGAGTAGTGTCATTTGCGGCCCGAGCGCACGCGCGCTCTAATTAATTATCATGGTCTGCAGAGTTGTAATGTTTTGCAACATAGATGTTCCATCTGTGTAGCGCGTTTGACCTGGCTGTTCCGGCACTGATTTGAGACATACTGAAACAATTATCCATTCTTGTAATCTGACAGCCTTGCCCTCAGACAGCGCTGAAGCACTGAAGCATCGCTAGGGGGGGGGGGGGGGGGGGTACTCGCTATAATGGACTAGACGGGGAGGCTCCGCCTGAAAGGGATAGCTTTTTCAGGCTGGAGGTATATAAAAGGTAGGGATTTCACGAGTTGAAGTATAGAAAAGGGTGGGAAACTGTCATTTCGGTGTTAAAAGGGCCTTTCAAAATATCTCGAACAGACGCACCTAACGGCTGATTCATCCAATATTTTAAGGGGATACTCAAGCGAAGAGTTTAGTAAAAGTCGTAAAAGGGATGCAGTGTTTCAACTGTAGGTCTGTAGGTATATGAAAGGGGTTCCATTTTCTTTGGAAGGTATAATGGTATATAAAATGGTACGGGTTTGGACCTCGGGGCGGAGCCTCCCCGTATAAAACTTTGTTGATTACCCCCGGATCGCTAGAAAGTCGCTAGAGAAAAGGCAATGGTCGTAAATGCAATGGCTTACTGCGAATCATATTAGTTCGCTTATTAGGAACATTCAATGCAAAATGCCAAGGTAAAAGGAGGCTTACCATTTATCATGTCTGGCCTGTGATCCAAGAGAACTGGTTCTGACAAGTCAGTTGCTGTGGCATTGCGAAAATAGAAACTTCCCGCGCTTTCCGCTGCATGCGCAGTTCCGCTCTACTGGATGGAGAATACTGGCTAAACCAGTCTACCAGGCCACACGGAAAAATGGTTAGCGCCCCAATGGTCCTAGAGTTTTTCTCAGTTGAACGTTCTTTCTTCTAAAATCAGGACAAAAAAGTACCGGGTCAAAGCGCACGAGAGAAAAAAAACTCTCGCCGTTCCGCGACTCTCTATCGCAGCTCAAATTCGATTGAAATTAACTGACAAGAACGGCTCTTTATACATTCTAGGCAAATTTTTCTTCATTGTTTTGATACTTTTACTAAGGTTTAGATTCCATATCAAAACAAATAACAAATATAAAATCCATCAAGCACTATCATGAGCAATTAATCAACTAGTTGACTGGATAATCCAATTAAATACACAGAGGTTATCCTTGAAAATGATAGCGGCATTCATAAACAGTCTTCTGGTATAAAGTGCAATGGCTTTGACGCTTGAGGGCCAGTTTGCATTACCGGACATAAATTAATCAATCGTTGACAGCACGAAGAGAACCAAGTAAGGGAGAAACCCTACAAACCCCCGGGAGGGGAGGGTACTCCCAAAAAATTTGGGTGGGGGTGTGCGGCACGCTTGTTGAAACCCTTACCCTATTTCAGACCAAAATATGTGATTTTCCCTACCATATTTCAGACCTGACCCTTAAAATTTCCCCCTTTTAAAGCCAAAATGGCAAAAATCTATACCCTATTTCAGACCAGTAGGCAGATCGAAATACCCTATTTCAGACCAAAATGGTCAAAATATATACCCGTTTTCAGACCAAAACGGCTCAAAAACCATACCCTTTGGGGCGGCACATACCTATATAGCTTATATAAGGGAGTACCCCCCCCCCCCCGGTACAAACACCAGTGCCTACAATTTCCGGTTTGAAAGTCCTTGGGATGGAGTTGAGGGTGGTAGCATCTCGACAGGTTGGTGCACGGCTTTTTAAAATGGCCCTTAGTGCAATTTTGACTAACACATACGATTTTCCTTACCCTTTTTAATTTTAAACCCGTTATCAGCCATACCAGAGGTCTATAACTAGTTATAGACCTCTGGCCGTACCAAATTTCTGACTTCAATATAATATGTATGGTTTCGTATTTCCCTGTAAAAATCATACCTAACTTCAGGCCAAAGTCAAAATCAATAATTTCCTCGCTTGCAACCCTAAATGATACCACGAGCATGCCGGGAAGCCAGGTGAGCCGGAGTTTAATAGAATGATAATAGTAATCTCGTTTGTGAAGCGTTGAAGAAAAAAATAATAAAAAAAAGAAGCCTAGAATTCGGTCGGAAAAGACTACTGGCTTGCGACACATCAGTTCTACCCTTCCCAAGCGCTGTCCAATTTGGCCGTGCTTGTATTAAAGATCGTCCAATTTTGTTAATTTCGAAAGCAATGGGCTTTCCAATCCAAAATGATAATAGAGAAAATTCTGCACCCACGGGCATCCGGGACTTTCCTTGCCGTACAGCTAGGGGCGCGGAGAACTAACTGGTTTTGGCAGCGATCCACTGATCAAGGCTTTAACTCCCAGAGTCAAACCTTGAGTCAGTAAATGTGGTTGTACCTTTGAGTCTGTGGATAAACCCTAATGTGTGACCATTCAAATGAAAGCTATTGAGCAGTACTTTCAGGTGATACTGTTTGTTCTTGACAATTTTGCAAAGTGAAAGTCAATATTTTCCCTCAGTTTTGAACTTAGCACTCTTGGGAGTGAAAGGGTTAATGAAAACCACATCGATAAATCACATCAGAATTAATTTATTAATGCAATTAACCAGAGATTGAACCCGAGTACAAAAGGACGTTACATCAGTGAAAGAAACTTGGACTAATTAGTTCAGTATAAGATATTGACCTTTTCAATAACCAGGAAGTGATTAATTAAGTCCTTATTTACCTTCAACTTTTAATTTATACAGCAGCAACATGAGATTAACGGATTCGCCCACTGCTGATCGAGGAGGAATGAGTCTCTGCCAAGAATCCTTTGCGATCCCGGATTTAAAAAGATGGCGGCTGCGTTCCGGTGCGGTGTGAACAGAATGATGATGCCAAGAAAATGTGTAATATATTTCTTTCAATCACAGTGCATTATGGGTAGATATTCATTCCTCTTCTAATACCCATACAACGCCACACAGACCAGTTCGTGTGTTTTTGTTGTTGTTGTTGTTGTTGTTTTTCAGCCATTTTGTAAAAAGGCGCGAACAGGGCGCGCAATACGGCTGTTAGTATATAAAATAATTTCAATAAAATTTCGTTTATGGCATATACGTTTTGACAGTCTGCAAACTGCAGTTATAATAAGATATAAAAAAAATTAAAACTTTTGAATGCAGCGGACCACATAACGTAGCGTGTCTTGATGGATCTCTTCTTTGTAGAAATGCACGCGCCAGACGTCACTTGAAGAGTAACTGAAACAAATTGATTGCAAGGCTGGAACTACGGTAAACGGGCAGATTTATTGGCCGATATTTCAACTAGTATAACTAGTCTTCCTCAGGCCCTGGCCCTGAAAAAGACTAGTTCTGCTAGTCGAAATATCGGCCAATAAATCTGCCCGTTTACCGTAGTTCCAGCCTAGCAATCAATTTGTTTCTGTTATAATTAGATACATGTGCGGGCCTTACAAAATATTTTACTGATCAAATTTGAGGGATGAGGTACACGAAGAGCTAAAGTGGGTCACGCAATATTTCTTGCGCGTGACGGAGGCTTGGCTTTCAGACGTGCGATGCGGATTTCTCAGCCCGAGGGGATTGCATATGATTATGGCTATATTGTCGCTATTTACACCGTGTGGAGTCTCTTCTATCTAATTTTAGCTTAAATCAAGAGAAGATCCTCTCTTGCTTCAATGAAACCTGATGTAACCAGTTTGAACCGGATTATTTACAGCTAGTACCAGGGCATACTTTTGGACTCGAGCCATGCCACGATATTGAGACCTTTTTTTGTGATGTAAAAAAGTTCGCCATTAAGTTCGCCGTTCGTAATCCGTCTTAATCTTCTCCATCCTCAACCATCCTTGTTGCTGATGGGTTTATTATCACCTCTTTGGTGTTTTTCTACCTTGGTAATGCAGGGGTAATGAGCTCCTGACCTTGGTAAAACTATTATTTTGAGGCTTTGTGCAATTTGAAGGTGATTTTGCACTTCGCAAAAATGACTTAAAATATGGTGACATAGCTCGTTTAAGGAGAAAAACACCAAACTAAGGTGTTATAAACCAAAAGGAACAAGGATGGTTAAGATTGAGAAGGATTGAGACGGATTGCGAACGACGGGCTTGAAAGGTTAATCTTAAGGGGGGATTCTACCTGAATTTCAATGAAATTTTAAGAGGTTTAAAGAAGGGATAGAAGGAAAAAAATCAACTGTCGTCAATGTCAATCTACTAATTTTTAACTTCAAATTCTAATTTTAAAACTACATTAAATCTTCAATATTTCTTATTTCCCTAAATTTTACAACTCCTTTGAGAAAAGCTATTTCCTCCCCAAAAATCACCCAAACATTTACAAAAACACCACATAACATAGATTCATGGGATGAGCATAGAGTTTTTGGATTGCTAGAAACGCAACCTCGTCCCCAGGGCCTTCTCTCCTTTTTTTTCAAGATGGCGTCTGATGGAGCGAAGACCCTGGCAAAGGCTGGGTCACGTGGTACAAATACTCCAAGATTCTTGGAGTATTTTATCACGTGACTTTGTTGTGGAGCTGAAACAAAATGGCGGCCAAAGCTGAGTGTCCCAGATTACGTGGACCGCGTTTTACGGCGTATCTTTGTAGACGAGGAAACAATACTTCATTTGGAAGACTAATTTATTGTTTGGAAGCTCTTCCGCCTCTTCGAAAGCATAACGCGTGGTCAAAGACTCTGGAAACACTACGGTAACACCGCACATCAGGCACATTTTAGTTTTAATTTTTACGCTGTTAGTGATTGATTTACACATAAACTATCGGCTGTATAAACTGTACACTGCGACTTGTTTCGTTCTACAACTCACCCTTTCATTTCAGCTGAGTTTAAAGTTCTTTGAACAGTTTGTCGTTGGAGGACTTGGAGAGATAAAAATCTCCTGTTTAGACCTTTATACATTTACACCCGTATATTTAATAATGAGCTTATCTAAACAATTTCCCGTAATAATAATTTATCTTATGTAATACAAAATTGGTAATTTGTGACTGCATCCACATCTACATCTGGTTTGTCACTATTTATTTCAAATTAAAAGTTCAACCTTAAATTGAAGTATAATATTTGCTACAATACATGTATATGACAGAGTATTTTCTTTCAAAACAGGTCATTACTTAGTTATTCTGTCAGTGACACAAGCTACTCTGTAAACAAATTCTCAGTTCCCCCAACAGGAGTTGAAGCTATGACCTTCCGCACACCGGTCGGATGCCTAACTCCCACGAGCCTCCATAGTTCAGTGGTAGAGTGTCCGACCGTTGTGCGGAAGTTTATAGGTTTGACTCCTGTTGGGGCCGGGGAACTCGGAATTTTTTCCGAGTAGCTTGTGTCACTCACAGAATAATATCTCATCAATTTATTAGTTGTTCAAAGTATAAAAATTAAAGGAAAATGGTGTATATACAAAGATGTACATTAAAAGGTGTTACGTTTTATTTCCCAACCTGTGACCAATTACAGCACATATTTTGGCTTTTTAAAAATAGAGATTGATTTCACTTTTGTTCTTTACACTGAATGACTGATCCTTTGTTACACTGAATGACTGATCCTGTATCTTGTTCTTACGCAGAATGAACTGATCCTTTGTTTTGTTCTTATAAGATTATGGAGAGTAATCTGGGCTCCCCTGCACCCCAAAAAGTAAGAACAGCTTCTCCATCTCAACATAATAAAATCATGGAGATACTAAAAAGATACCGCTTTTCTCAGAAGGTTTGGCGGCATTGATAGTCTTGATATAACAACGGGTTTCACTTTAAAACTAATGGTGTTGGAATGTTAGTGGTTGACCTCTGGTGGGCATATCTCTTCTTGCTTACCAGTATGCGGAGGTCATCATGCAACAGTAAAATCCTGGTTTAAGCCTCTCTCTACTGTTCCTCATTTCCTTACTATGTCCTCACAGAAATTGTTCAACTTTAGACCATATTAATTTCTTTATTCTGTTTTGTTATGTTCCAGTTGCATTGATATACTGACTGAAATTTGTTTTTAAAACATATCTTGATATAATAATTGCTGCATCAACTTGTTTATTCTGCCTATAAGCCCCCCCCCCCCCCCCCCCCATTTATAAGCCACCTAAGACCCCTTACGAAGTTGAATAAGCCCAGGGCTTATGACCAGGATTTTGTAGTATGTGTGGAATTTTAGCAAAATATTGTGTTTCATTAGTGGTGAGAAATTTGTAATAATAATAATAATAATTATAATTATATATTGCTTTATAAATATAATTATAATTATTATAATGTAATTATTACATTATCTTTCATTTGACTGTTGGGTGGGGAAGGGACTTTGAGATCAAAATGAAAGCAAGCAGGACAGAAAACCAACACAAGCAATAGTGCATCTTTATTTTAAACTACAGAGGTGAATACAATGAATTCAAGTAACATTTCTGCATAAAAGAAAAAAAGAATGAAAACAATAATAATTGTGTCGTGAACATATTTGGTACATAAATTTATTGTTGTAAAAATCAAATTATGGGGCCAACTATTAAGCGGCTACCCCCTACTAAACGGCCAGTTATCAAAGTCGCAAAACTGTTGTCAGTATAATACTGTAAATAAAACCCCTATTAAGGGGCCACCTCTGTTACGTGGCTGTGGCCACCTTTTGGCCATACCACTGAGGGTTCTCTATTCAGTGGCCTCCGAAATTTTATACATGTAGTTTGGCTTTGTTTTGTAAAAGCTGATGACAGATAAGAGTCCGAAATAGAAAGTGATGACTGATAAAAAACATTCGAACACACAGTTGTCACAAGCCTCCAAGCGTGTTTGTATTCGAACAAAGTGATGTTTCTACCAAGCCTTACGCTAATTTCTGACAAAATCCTATTAAGCGGCCGACCCACTTGCCATTTCCCCGAGGGTGGCCGCTTAATAGGGGTTCGAAAAAATATACATATAATAAGGATTTGAGTCTACAATCCTTACATATAAAAATATACAAATCAGTGTAGGCTTTCCATAATAGTTTTGACTGTCCCCTTCCCTAGCTGAGTGATAAGATGGCATAAAAGAAAATTAACCAATAGGAAAACAATAATTATTATCTAGAGGAAACGGTATCCTCAGATCTTTCTCCCCATGGGATTACATGTCAGGTTAATTTTTTTTTCATCCACTACATTTATTTTTAAAAAAGTTATTTTTATGGACTATGAAACATCAAAAAATATAAATCATCTATTTCTTGTGCACTACTTGAATATGATTTGAAATAAACTCCCATTCATAAGCTAATGGCTCTGTCAGATCCCCCCCCCCCCCCCCCGGGCATTTGTCGGGCATTTTACGACTTTTCCATTCCCGGGGTGGGGTATTTGCTATATCAGGTCGTCCAGGGGGTGGGGCATTGTCAAAGGCAACATTACATGTAAATCTTTGGATTTTAAAAGACGTACATTATTTGTTGTGTATTTTAACTTTCCTGATTGCCCGTAATTTAAAAGTGTTAAAACTGAGTTGATATTAAACCTCGTTTGAGCCCTGCACTTTTCAAGTGAACCGGAGCCCACCACACATGTGGCAAAAATTTGCACTGTTGCTTTCCACATGCGAACCAAAGATGTCGGAAAGAAGCTTTGACAACTTTGCGGGACAAGATATCAAATTCATAAGCTCTTGGTTAGGTGATCAAGGATCGGAAAGCTTGAGCATAAATTTCCCGACTAAATTGGAGGGGCATTTGCAACATTCTGACAAAAAAAATGCCCGGGGGAGGGGATGAGCGGATTGACAGAGCCATAAGACATAGAAGAAAAAAAACAACAGGCTTATATCCTTCAATCGCAAGTACAAAGCGCTAACCGTAATATCGGTACAATACTGACATGAAGGAATACGTGTCTGGACATGGAAAATTTCAATGATTTTCCTACGAATATGAATCCAAGAAATATGTAAGCTTAAGCTTAAGCTTATAGACAATTACGATCGAACTCTCCTTTTTGATTTCTACGAAGAACAATCTCAGACGGTAGCTACGACCCCTCGTCTTTTCTGGGAAGATCGAAGGTACGGGTGCGTACAAATGCTTTAAAGATTTAAGCTTATAAGCCTTATTTAGCTTACATAAGACCGACGGTGGTGTTACAGTTACCGTAGTGTTTCCAGAGTCTTTGACCACGCGTTATGCTTTCGAAGAGGCGGAAGAGCTTCCAAACAATAAATTAGTCTTCCAAATGAAGTATTGTTTCCTCGTCTACAAAGATACGCCGTAAAAACGCGGTCCACGTAATCTGGGACACTCAGCTTTGGCCGCCATTTTGTTTCAGCTCCACAACAAAGTCACGTGATAAAATACTCCAAATCTTGGAGTATTTGTACCACGTGACCCAGCCTTTGCCAGGGTCTTCGCTCCATCAGACGCCATCTTGAAAAAAAAGGAGAGAAGGCCCTGGGGACGAGGTTGCTAGAAACGTGAACGAGATATTTCCATCCCGCCTTAAGTTCTCAAGATGCGGTTTAAAGGAGCTATGTCACGATATTTTAAGTCATTTTTGGATGTGCAAAATCACCTTCAAATTTAAGAAAGCCTCAAAATAATAGTTTACTAAAGTAGAAAAACACCAAAGAGGTAGTAATAAACTGAACAGGGACAAGGATGGTCGAGGATGGAGAAGATTAAGCGTTATCCCAACATAGGGTATATAAAGCCAGAAAAAAGTATGACAGGAACTAGTTTTGTCTTAGAATAGGTGCCTTTTAGAGGTGAAAAACGAATTCGAACCACACCCACCAAGCGAAATTCTGGTACCTTTAGCTTTCTCGTTTCAAGATTTCCGACAATCGCGTTCGTCACTGTTAAAGTCGACTCTCTCTACAACGGATACCCTAGGGACGAGATCTACGTAGCTGTCCACCTTAGACCGGTGTGCGCCTTATAAGAGTTAATGCAATGAGTGACACTGTAGAAACCCGTGACGTCAGAACTGGAACGAACAATTGCACATTTACAGTCCCTTTCAAAGCTGATCGGTAAAACTATTTTACAGTTTTATTCATGCAAAGTTAACGGTTTCCGGCCCATAATCTATTGATGGTGCAAAAATATGCACTTCTAGTGTCCGCCTTGAGAGGTATTTTTTCCCCAGAATTTTGCTGAAAAAAGTGTCTGCTGTCCGCCTCGGAGAGGTGTTCGCCTTAAAGAGAGTTTAGTTACAGACAAACAAGTGAAATTCGGCCAGGAGACCGGGACCAGCCATCCATATCCGCCTTACGAAGGTGTCCGCCTTACAGTGGTGTCCGCTTAGAGAGAGTTGACTGTATATGTGCACCCTGGAGGGCGGGAAGAAGAGAGACCCTGGGAACGAGGTTGATGGTCGGTTGATGCGAGTCCTCCTCCGGGGGCGCGCGCCCCCCCCCCCCCCCTCCCCCGGTGCGCGCATTCCAGTTGTGAATTGAAAGTGTTCCACTTAGCGTCCATAATTAAGTGTGATATCCTATACAAGTCTACATATTTTCCTCTCGGAAGTTTCCATCTGATGCCGGCAACGGTGTCCAGAAAAAATGACAGAGTGAACAGTTCAATGATGAAGTTTCGTGTCACTTAAACAACGCCTTCTTTTCAACTCGTAATTAATTAGTCGATTGGTAATAAACTATTGAAAATGAACTAAAATGGTTATGAAACTCTTCGCTTTATACATTCTTGTGTCTTGCGTATATAATCCTATACAATCGAAGCTTTCTGAGCGGACAAGCAGACAGCTCTACTTACGGCCGTCTTGACAAAACCCAGTTTGAACTCTAGCTCATACAAACTCTGTTTTTCTGCTTTCCAAGGGTGTCCGCTTACCGGAGCTTTGACTGTACCACCAACACGGACCTGGGGCAGTCGAAGTTCCCGTAAGCGGACACCCTTAACTTGGGAAGCAGAAAAAGTGTCCGCAACTGGAACTGGCCGCTTACGGGAATGTGTAAATACAGACGGTTTGTATGAGCTAGAGTCAAACGGGGTTTTGCCAAGGAGGCCGTAAATAGAGCTGTCTGGCTAACGAGAGTGTCCACTCAGAGAGCTTCGACGGTATTTTCTTGTGTGAGTGAAGTGAAGTAGTACAGTGTCGGCTTAGGCCTGGAGTCGTGCCAACTTAAACATTTCGCGCCAAACTAATTAACGAGATCTCTTTTGCCTCTTGAAAATCGATTGTTTTAAAATACCACGATTTTAATTTTTTCTTCACGTGTCGCGCGCACACTTAATTAGAACATTACCATGTGCTTCAGTTAGAAACCATATACATCACGAATCTGTCCCAAAATAAGACAGGCCTGGGAAGTGTTCAAGTGTTGTTACATTCCATAAAACGTATCAAGTCACCTATGTTTTTCTCTTTGATAAGCATTTCTGTATTTTAGCTTACAATAAAATTATATGTTGAGCCGTGATGGAGTCTAAATTTAGACACGACTTGGGAACATGGGAACATTGCCAATGCTGACTACAGTCAAAGCTTTCTGAGCGGACACTCTCGTAAGCGGACAGCTCTACTTTCGGCCGCTTTGACAAAACCCCGTTCAAACTCTAGCTCATACAAGCTCTGTATTACACATTCCCGTAAGCGGCCAGCTGCACTTGTGGACACTTTTTCTGCTTCCCGAGGGTGTCCGCTTACGGGAGCTTCAACGTACACTGATAAGATATTTCACCATGTATCACCGATCAAGAACAGAACAGTCTTCAATATTTTGTCCCTAGCTTCTCGTGCACCGAATCGCTTATTCGAGATACTGGTAGAAGTTGATACTTTCAAGAAAGTTACAAGCTAGAACTTGACGCTAAGAATTCATCTGAAAATCATTGGGTCCGGGGATTCCGATTTAAAAGTGACGGGGGTGATTGTCGTACCTTTTAGGGGAATTAAAATTCGTGGTTTGGTACCGCATTTAAAATGACCTCAGTTCGAGTTATCCCGTTACCTTTTGTATAAAGCTTAAAGAATAGTCAGGAACTAGTTTTGTTTAAGAATTGGTACCTCTCAGGGGTGAAAATGGTGAATTCGAGCCACACCCACAAAACGGAATTTTGGTACCTTTTAGGGGTTCTTTGCACAATTTCGGACGATCACCCCCGTGTCCCCCTACCCTGGGCATTTGGGTTGGGAAATTGTTCACTTTCTTTCTTCGCCAGTTGTCCGGCCGTTGACTAAGTTATTGGTCGACAGTCAGTCAAAATAGAAATGTTCCATCCGAATCAGGTTGCAAAGTTATCTTCATCTCAAGTTGTCGGGCGACATTTTTCGGCACGTGTAGATCCCAAATCTTGTTTTCAAAGTAAACACATCACGCCCAATGCGATGTGGAAGCTTTGACTCTCCGGGGAAGTTTTCGATTCCATCTTAGGTCGGTCTCACTTTGTTCTTTTGTTAACGCTAACGGTCAATCCTTCGACGACATTCCGTGAATATAAACGTCTCATCAACTTATGTTACAAGCCCCGAGTTTATTGATTGTAAACATGTCCGTTTAAATCTTGTCGCTATTTTTGGCATTCGACTTGTGGTGGTGGTAATGTCTTTATTATAACCTTACAAGCTGTGCTTCCCTCTTTCTGTTTTGCAAACAAGCGAAACTCCCAGGGTGTGGCGTGTTCTATCCCCCTTCGATTTTCTCTGGGAAAGATATTGAAAGCGATGAAGAGTCAATTCGGAACTTATATATTATGTTACGCTTTCGTCTAGCGTGCGAGGTCGGTATATCAAGGGTGGAGATTTCATTTACAATCTGTTATGACAAAAAACACTGAACGAAAATTATAAAAACCAAAAAAACACCCACGAAACCATAATTCTTCAGTTCATTGAAAGGTTATGAAGATTTCAAAACCACCAATGCACGTTTTAACTTAAGCCATTTAGAGATATATGGTGACAATAAAATTTCAACTTAAGGCCTTTAAAGGAATTACGTGCATTTTTGCCTCTAAGGTTTTATTTGACCTCTACACCCTTCCCGGATACCTCCAACACGGTTTTGAAAAATTACCTTTCATCTTAATGGAGTTCTAGACATATTTTTACAACCCCAAAATTAAACGCTAAATCTGACGTGTCCCGCAGAAGCTTACGATGATAAATGCACTGAAATCCATAAACAGACAGTAAATAAACGATGTGTGTGATAAAACTGTATCGGAAGGCTTCCCTTGTCAAACATGTAGGCATGCCTCTTTCTTTTCTCTCTGTGATCAGATCAAGATCGTAAAGCTAGAGAAACAACGAGCAAATCGCCAAAGCAGGGCCTTCAAACCAGAAACCCTTTGAATGATAGCGAGAAAAGATCGAAACGAGTTTCTGGTTCTCGTGTTTTCCTCGTGTTGCGATTTCGCGTGGCGTATGTTACGTTACGTGTTTGTCGTGTTTCGCGTTACGTGTTTCGACATAATTAGTTATGTGTCATCACGCCGTTTTCACTTTGTTTTAACTCGGAAAGTTTTGCAAAATAAAAAAGCCCCATACAGTTCCGCAAACAAGGATCCAGTGTAGAAACTCTCCCTATATACGGAAAACAATTCAAGTTTATCCACAAGACTAGGTAGGTGGTGGATTGTCCATCTGGATGAGCGACAGTGTGAGAGTAAAGAACACAACACAAAAAGGCCTGGCCAGTCCTTGGAGCCATAATACGGATATTCCTAAAGTACGGACATCCCTGTAACACGGATACTCCCATTATAAGGACACTCCCATAATATGGACACCCCTAAAATACGGACACCCCTATGATACGGATACTCCCATACTAGGGACACCCTTGTAATACAGACTGCTATTATAAGGACACGCCCATAGTATGGACACCCCTAAAATACGGTACTCCCAATATAATAACACTACACCCCTATAATACGGATACTCCCATTATAAGGACACTCCCACAATATGGAGAAGCCTACAATAGGGATATCCCTTTCTTCCATTATAAGGACACTGCCATAATATACCACCCCCATAATAATACACTCCAATTATACATGTAGCTGATCTAGATGTGCCCAAAAGGAACGGGCGGAGATTAAACTATGCTGGTGGGAGGGGAAGAACCTTATTGCGTTTCCACATATCTTTTTGCCGAGACATCAGGGAACGAGATGAAATTTTGCCAAAACAAATTGTTCGGACAAATAACACCTACGCTAAGATAAAATTTTAAGGAGTATTGCCATCTGCCGGCCAATAAAACTGCCATCATGCTTACACCCCTAATGATTAGCACGTTGGATTCGTGCTCCGCGTCGAGCGGTCTGGGTTCGAGCGCTGGCCAGGGTCATTGTGCTGTGTTCCGGCCTGGGCAAGACACTTTATTCTCGCAGTGCCTCTCTCCATCCAGGAGTAAAATTAATACTGGCAAATTTTCAGGGCAACCTGACAAAAATGCTGCGGGGTACCTGCGATGGACTAGCATCCCATCTAGGGCAGTGACAATACAGTGAACTCTCTCTAAGGCGGACACCAACAGGACCAGCTACAGCTGTCCGCCTTAGAGAGGTGTCCGCCTTGCTTTGAGAGAGTTGACTCCTAGTCGGCTTCACCCAAGCCACCAAGGCTTAAAGACAGAGTTTAACCTTTTTAACCATGCTTCCACTATCTGCCAACGATGTGTAAACGTTTTTAGCAGAATGAATCCAAAATATAACCAATTACAGCTTGAGAAAGTAACGTCTCTCCTAACATTTTTGCTAGTAAATGTATTCAAAGCCATCGATTATAACTAATATATAAGGAACAATAAAGGCACAAAAGTACATAGGTTTGAAAATTTATTAGAAAAAAAATGGATTTTCTTACCGCAGATCATATTAGTCAGGAGAGGATGATCTAAGAGAAGGATTCCCCCTGCCCATGATAATTTGTTGAAATCTATTAATAGTTTCGCGCCATGCTGTGCAAGTTATTTTTATTTTCTTCTGATCGAGGCTCCGATATCACGTTACACGAACTGACCAATCAGGTAGCGCTCTTAAAATAGCTCAGCTATGGACTGCGTTCAAAAGATTATCATCGGAAGAAAGATGTATGGGGGAATGCTTCTATTTAATAGATCATCCTTTCTAGTATTCGTCTATTCGATGGTTACCTAAGAAGTCTATATATTGTACAAATTATCATTGCGTCGATTGCTTGACAAGAGAAAAGATAAGTCCAATATGTTTACAATATTTCAATCATTTCTTTCCTATGACTAGACTCCAAACATCGATACAATTAAAGAAGCTATGTCACGTTATCTGGAGTCAATTTTGGCGCTTACCGAAGGAAAGTTTAAAATGATAGTTCACTAAGGTAGAAAAATGCCAAAGAGATAATAATAAACCAAACAGGAACAAGGATGGTTAAGATTGGGAAAGATTTGAGATGCCCGTTCCGAAGTTCAAATGGAGACTGGGGACGAGTTTTTAAATTTTGATTTAATTAAAACTCGGAGCCCACCACAAGAATGATCACATTAAAATTAGTCGGTTTACCAAGTTTGGAGTTGTTTCGTTGGATTTCAACCATGTAGAGTACTGTAGAAGGCTTTAAAAAATCAGAAAAATTAGAGACTTTGTATGGATTTGGGGGACGCCATCTCTGAATTAGAGACGTTTGTATGGAATTTGGACGACCTTTGACAGCTCACAGCCTGGTTACTATGCAATGTAACATAACCAAACTTGATGAACTTACTAATTTTTATGCAATCGTTCTGGTGATGGGATTAAATTTTTAATAAGACGTAATTTGAACAATAGGTAAACTAGTGCCCAGTCCCTTTTTGAACTTCGGAACGGGCAATTGCAAACGACGAACTTGAAAGATTTCGGCTAAATTATTCAAGATGCGCCATCCGTGACGTAGCTCCTTTTACAAACTTTTTCTATCAAAACGTTTTCTATTATTGTCAAGGCTAGCGGTCGCTATATTGCTGGTTTAGTTGCGATAACACGACAACCTCCAACAAGGCCTTTCTCGAACACTATTTTAATCTTTGAATAAAAATATTCCAGAGAATCGAAGGCATCTTGGCCGATCACTCGTACGTGGCGCTCCTTGTTTTGGCAAAACTCGAGAGGTCTTTGTGAAACGAACGATAGCCAAGGCTCTGTAAGGTCATCAAACTGAAATGAAAAATATAAAAAAATCCGTGCATAAAGAACGTTATAACGAATAAAAAAAAAACATGCAAGAACTGGTACAAGTTTTCTTGTATGGCCGTGAATTACAAATATTTCATAGGAAACAAACTCACTTTATTGTAAACATTACGTTCAGGGGGGGCTAGCAGCGAGGCCTGGGACCTAGTATATATGATTGCACATTTTAGAAATTTGGCCGAGCGAGACTAAGTACTGGTTTGTTCAAAATAAACATGGCGGACGATGGCTGACATGACGTGCGTTTGTGTTCGTTCAGAAATATTTGGCGATTCCACGTCCAAACATCTATGGGAACGATTCGGTCGCTGTTTAACTGAACTTTGGTCATTGTGGGACACCATGGATGAAAATTCCACAGCAAACTCCCGTAGAGGTACGTTTCTCGAATGATTGACAGATTTCTTTACTTGTGCGATCATGTATTGCAGAAAAGCGGCAAGATCAAAGGGCGCTGCCTGCCCCCCCTGATTACGTTGAAACGTCGAATCCACCCCCAAGGAGAAGGAGAAGGAGAAGGTCACTCCAGAAAGCGCATTTTTTCTCTCACTACCATTAAAAAGTAAATATGAAGATTAATTACTGACCGTAGTTTGAAGTTCCAAAGAGCCTCATAACCTCGCGAAATTTCCCTTCAAAGTGTCGAAAAATTCGACTATGGCCGCCGCCATTTGAAGACTGCTCAGAAACCTGGCCGCATAATCGTGACGTCATTCCGTGCAACCTGAATTGGCGGGAAGCGCTGCGAGCAGCTCCAAACTGTTGTAACAGGTCACAAAGGGATGGAAGAGGAATTACATTTCATCGTTTGCCATTAATTGAAAATATCTTGCCAAGAAATGGCTAGTTAAACTCTCACAGCGCTTCCCGCCAATTCAGGTTGCACGGAATGACGTCACGATTACGCGGCCAGGTTGCTGGGTAGTCTTCAAAATGGCGACGGCCATAGTCGAATTTTTTGACACTTTGAAGGCCAATTTCGTGAGGTTATGAGGCTCTTTGGAACTTCAAACTAAGGTCAGTAATTAATTTTCGTATTTACTTTTTAATGGTAGTGAGGAAAAAATGCGCTTTCTGGACCAGTACACTACCTTGGGTACCAGAGGTTTATTTCTCCGTCGCGTCGAGAAAGTCGTCTCGAGCATTTCCGACAATTTCCGGAGGTCTCTCCCCCAAATAACCGAAAGATAATCACACAGAGTAGTTTACGGTTCACTGTCAAAAATGATTGTGTTTGGTTTTACGTGCTTTTGGTTTCATGAGCTTTCTAATTGGTTAGAAAGGTCGTGCAATGTGCGCTAAACAATAAAACGCTGGGTTTTCCTTTTTTTTCAACCAGGAGAAAAACAAAAACATCCTGTCTTGACAAGGAACATTGACAATTTTTATTTGCTCGTGTGGATAAACAACAAATTTAATTTGACAATTTTTTCCTTGACAAATTTTATTTGCTCATGTGGACGATAAACAATTTTTCTTTGACAATTTTTCTTTGTAACAACAATAATATTGTACAGCGGATTATCGTCTTTAATAGGACCCATGTTGCGAGCAACAAGATAAGGCCGCTGGGCACCAGGGATTCCTTGTCAAGTTTTCCTTGTTGCACGTCCACGCGAACAAGTTTCGCAATTTGGCAATTTTTCCTTGACAAGTGTCCTTGTTCAAAAACTGGCACGCTTGTTTTTGAACAAGGACACTTGTCAAGGAAAAAATTGCCAAATTTCCCTTTCCACACGAGCAAGGAAAAATTGTCAAGTGAAAACTTGTCAAGGAAAACTTGCTCGTGTGGAAGGGGCTTTACGCGCGAAAACGCGTTAGCACTGGCTCCCGCGCCAGTTGGGATCGGCTACTTGTTTTCCCGCGCTTGGCACTGGGTGTCTATTTTCCCGCACTTGGGACCGACTACATGTTTTCCCGCGCTTTTACGTACTTCGAGTTCTGATTGGTTTTTTGAGTTATCTGCGTTTGTTGTGATTGGCCAGATGTGATTACGTCATTAGAAAACCGCTTTATTGCTAATCAGGAGTAAAACTAAAACTAATCGTGCCTGAGTAATGACCTAACGCGCGTTTTCCCGCGCTTGGCGCGAGATGCATGTTTTGATTTAACTCTGATTGGTTCATTGCGTTATTGCGGTTTTCATTTGAGTGTCGTAAAACCAAAACCAAAGCAATTACAATGGCCAATCACAACAAGCGAAATCAACGCAATGAACCAATGAGAACTCGAAGCAAATACACGTGGCCGGCGCCAAGCGCGGGAAAACGCGTGCGGCCAAGTCGCGATTGGTTTTGTTTTGCATCTCATTGGTTGAGTAGGTGGCGCGAGTTGTTTTAAACCAATCACAGAGCGTAGTAAAGCAAAACCAAAGCAATACGTTCGACACTCAATTGAAAACCGGTCTATAACAAAGCCGTCAGAATGGTTTGATTGTATCTTTTGTTATTCTTGCGTCCTTCGTCAGCGCGCAAAAGAGATCGATATCAATATCAGGAGTGGTTTTAGTCTTTTGGTGTTAAAACGCTTTTGTCGACAAAATAAATAACAACAATGAATTTAGCAAATTTAAAACTTTTGAATGCAGATGACCACATATAAACGTAGAAATAAAACGCTTGGCTAACGTGTCTTGCCGGATCTCTTGTTGTAGAAATGCACGTGGCAGACGTCACTTGAAGTGTAACTGATTGCCAGGCTGTCACTACAGCAAAAGGGCAGATTTATTGGCCTATATTTCGACTAGCAGAACTAGTCTTCCTCAGGGTCAGGGCTTTAATGAAATAAAATAACGGCTAGTAACATTTGAATTGTAAATACCAACAAACTGACAAACCTTGATATCAGTAAATCCCGCCGTCTTGAGTTGGCTGATGTAGGCGTCCTTTTCAGGCAGATCACTCATGTATAAGTCTTGTTTAAAAGTTATGATCTCTTCCTCGGTTAAGATCACACCTGGTTTCAGAAAGAAATCTTCAATAAAACTAAAAAAAGAGAAAAAAAAAATAACAATATTACTGAATTTGTGAAATGATAATACAGTACAGTACTACTATAACAATTAGGATGAAAATTAATGACGGAGGGAAGGAAGGAAGAAATGAAAAAGGATACGAACTCGTGAACGAACGATCGTACGCACGCACGCACGCGCGAAACGAACGCATGTACGCACGCACGCACGAACTAACACACACACCAACGCACAAACGAACGCATGCACGCACGAACGAACGCACGCATAGGACGTCCCTCCCTCGCCCCTCCCTCTCTCTCCCAGGCTTCGCGCGGCTCGCTTCGCTCGCAGTTTTCTTTTTACCCACCCCGGAGCCTATTCATAGGCTAACGTACGCACTAACGCACGATTCCAATTAATTCTGACTTCACTGGAAAATATGAAACTTTGGAATTGGGCGTGGCACTCGAAAGTGTGACTGTAACTTTTAAGTCTGTGGATGAAACCCTAGTGTGTGACCATTCAAATGAAAGCTATTGAGCAGTACTTTCAACTAGTGCTGTTTGTTTTTGACAGTTTTGCAAAATGAAATTCAAGATTTTTTCCTCAGTTTTGAACTTTAATAGCGCTCTTGGGAGTGAAAGGGTCTTTATTCTCATCACATGTCTGCTTGAAAATGCATTGATATCGCTAGGGGAAATTAGAGGTTGATCACATACTAAATCAAAGATCTTACATTTCCCACCGGGCTTCAAGTTATGAAAACAGCGTTGAAATAAGCTCTTCTTGTCTGTGATGTGCAGAAATACCAACCAGGACACAATGAAATCAAATGAGCCTGTCCCTGAAAGTGTAAAATATATTTGGATCGATTATGCACAGGGGCACCCAACGAATCTGTTCCCCACTTTATCTGTTTTCCAGCGGAATTCTTGCTGGCTGGCAAAATATTTCGGTCTATTTTTTCTCCTGGAAATTTTCACTGAATAATTACTATTTTTGAGCTGGCTGACTTGAGTAGTTCGAAAAGAGACTGGATCGAGAGAAAAAAACGGACATAAACAAAACAATAAACAGCAAAATCACCCCACCCTTTGAAAACTCACTTTATTTAACAGAAACCCCTGTAACACATGGCGTAAAGAGGCCTAAGCAATAATGTTTCCCCCTCATATTCCTGTACTGAATTTAACCTTTAATATGATGGTTTAAATGACAGATAGGCTATAATTCTGCTGATAGAAAAGCTTTATCTTTATAACTTGTCTACTACAACAATATTACAACGTAATGTAATTATTATTATTGTAAAATACACAACATTAACCTGTAAGTTACAAACTTACCCAAGTCTATTTTAAGAATATCCCCTGTTATATGTGTCAATTTCTCGGCCAGGTTGCATCTCCTAGTTAGGTTTCTCCTTCCGTGTGCAGATCCTCTTGAAGTTCTAGTGCAGTGACTGAGCAGTTTGTTGTGTGAGCCAAGTGGCGTGCCGGCCCCCCTAGACCTGAACCCACATCAAGGATCTTGTGGGATGAGCTAAGACAATAATAAAGTCAAAACCGAATGCTTTCATCAACTTAAGTGATGACTAAAATATATTGATGCGGCCGCAAATTGCAACGGAGAGCTAATTTTTGGTAATTGGATGTTTTTTGGCATGCTTCCTCTGAATAGCTGATCAAATTTCATAATTTCGGAAATTTTAAAATTTATATATATGTGACGTCACACTTTACCACTCTATTGGACTCTGGATTAATGAGCAGTCCACTGGTTCGAGTATGGGGCACCTCACTATTCTGCCCCAGAGTGGCCATTGTAGGCACTGCATGGAATTTCATTGTCACAGTCCATCAATTCACCCTTAATTCACCTATTACCTTATCCCTAATAGGCCTGTTGCTTCATCAACTGCCTCGGTGCCATAATAGTGCATCTGATCAAATTTACTGACATCTTCAACTTTCAACGGCTCCCAGGTTTGTAACCAAGCTACAGGGATTGAACAAAGATGAGCATCAGTTGCAACTCAGCTAGGTCAGCTCACTGCCAGAGTTAATCCCTGGGGACCTACCATATGAAACTGACAAGGGTGATCATTGTACCTTTTATAAAAAAATGTTAAGGGTAATTTTCCACTGGCTGAGTGAAACGAAAAAAGTGGAAAATGTTTTTCTCACACACCGCTGGGGCCTGGGTAAAGGTCATGTGACTGGTGAGGCAGGCAGTTGTTTTTGTTGCGTCCGCTATTACTGACCTTCCCACCCACCCACCCACCCAAAGATTTTCAGTTGTAAGCGGCATTATACAATGTACAAACCTTGTCATTTTTTTTTAGGCATCCATTTTTTAGCATGTCATGTGTACAGTTTTTGATTTTATAATAAAGGTCAGGCTTGCGGCGGTCGGCTTGACATGGCTACCGGGGCGGCGGTCGGCTTGACATGGCTACCAGTGGTGTGTGAGAACCAGCTTTTAGGGGCTAAAGCTGGTGGCTTGGTACCTCTTATAGGGTCTGACAGTTTTAATCTAAAATGTCCACTGTTAGTAAGAGTTATCCTAGGCTGGTACCTTTTAGAAACTGTCAAATTGCTACCACTAATATAAGGGATTAAAACAAATTCAGGCCACGCCCACATAATGAGATTCTGGTACCTTTTAGGGGTTTCTTTCAAATTTCTGACGATCACCTCTGTCATTTTTATATGGGAGACTAATCAATGTAAGTAGTGATAAACAATTAATTAAGTAGTGATTAAGCAGTTAAAATTTGTGGTTTGGTACCCCCCCCCAGAAAATTTTGGAAATGTAGAAGCTCGGAAATGCAATTTCCAGCATTCTGGGAGTCAAATCTAGTGCTCTGTATGACAATTTTTATCGATCACAGTAGATCTCAGGTATTTTAAACGATCTTGCAATTATTCTATATGAAGTTTGGAGTTCCAAAGTTACAGTCTGTTTTTTCTCTTTCATAAATCTGATTTATGAAAGAACAAAAAATCTCATAAGTAAACTCTCAGAAGGCCAGAAGGCTTGATTAGTCAGCAGCGGCAAGAGGCAACGTAGACCGCCAGTAGCCGGCTTCTAATGAAATCCCTGGCCAAAATAACCACTGACCAAAGTTATTATGGACCTTTAACAGTACAAAAGGGGTGGGGCTAAAGTACAGGTCACATTTCACAGGTCAGAGTCACAGGTCACCTAAGGCTAGCCCTAACCTAACTCTAAATAAAGCTAACCCTAACATTAGGGTATAGCCTTAGGGTTAGGGTTAGGATTAGCTTTAGAGTAAGGTTAGGGCTAGCCTTAGGGTGACCTGTGAAATGTGACCTGTACTTTAGCCTCGCCGGTAAAAAAGACAGGAACTAGCTTAGACAGTTTTTTTGTTGATTTGGTACCTCTGATCTTGGGTGAAGATTAATTTGAGCCACACCCACAAAACAATATTCTCAGGTACCTTTTATGGGTTCCTTTCAAAATTTCTGCTTATCATCATCTGATCACCCCCCCCCCCCCCCCCCCCCTCCCCCCTCCCTGTGGCCTCCCACAAGATCTACAAAAGCATGCAAGAAAAAGATTTATAAACGCAAGGTAGCCAATCGGAGGATGTGTTATATCTTGGGTGATCTTATTACACACTGTACATACCTCTTGTAATTCCCTGTTTACTCTATCAATGTGATCATCTATGAAATCATAAAACCAATCATTAAATAAATACATGTGATTATAAAAACTAAATTCGTGGCAAAATATAAGGATTTGTATGAAAAGTGATATATAAAAAGAGCAGAAATGTTATAGCATTTCTTATAATTAATAAGGGGGGGGGGGGGGGGGAGTGCTCGGGTATGTTTTGGGTGGGTATGTGCCGCCCAGGTCTCCAAATGGGGACCCCGCTTTAGAAAGAATTTGCATCGTTTTAGAAATATAGAAAAATTTGAGTAAATTTTGAAAAGTTTTGTGGATACCCCATTCTAGAAAAGGAGTCCCAAAATCACGACTCTATTGGGCGACACATACCCGAATCAATAGGTATTTTGGGTGAGTACCCCCCCCCCCCCCCCTCCGAAATCATGGATACACAAACAGGTACCCTGGGTGCCAGAGGCTTTTCTTGCGTGGTTTCTGGTTTCAAGTCGGCCTCCGGCCGATCCCGACACGAGAAATAAACCTCTGGTACCCAGGGTAACGACCCGTACGGCGACTTGTATTTAAATATTATATGTTTGTTTAGATGCATTAAGCGATTCTATTGAACGCTGTAGGTTTGATTCTGACTAATTTGCCAAGTCTCTGTATACTACGCGAACGACTCATTTCGCGACACTTAGAATTTTACCGAGGTGAACGGAAATGTCACGGGACACATCCCGTGACATTTCCGTTCACCTCGGTAAAATTCTAAGGCCCTAATTACATGGAAAGAGGATGATCCTAGTGCTAGGATCATCCTAGCAAGAGGGTCAAAGATAGCCCGGTTTACAAGCAAAATTTCACAGGTAGGATCACCCTACTGCCCGGGACAACTCAGGCGTCACGCCTGAAAATAAAACACGCAACGGATAATAAATTTAGCGCCAAAACCGATTTTTCGCTTTAATTAAGTATCTTATCAGTTCCAAAAAAATCATAGTCAATTTCTAAAGCTCACTAAAATCCAAGACATAAGTTTTCTTAAGTTTGGAACGCGTTTGACGGCAAAACTATAAACTATTCTGCTATCGAGTATTTTAGCGACAGTAGCGACAAATATTATATCGAAAATTTCGTCGCTAAAAGCCGTTATCCGAAAATTATTTACTTACAAAGCAAGGGTAAAACAAATTCTGAATAAATACGATGTTTTTTAGTCACAAATAATTGATTTTGTTGGTATTTTGAACACATTTTGCTTCTTGAAGTCAAAATAAAGTTGTCCCGGGTAGGCGAGTTGTCCCTAGCAAAGCGTTTACAAGGGCAAAACATAACCCTGGTGCTAGGATCATCCCTCATCTCAGATAGGATCATCCTAGCACTGGGATCATCCTAGTGCTAGGGCCAAATGCAACCCTTCGCATGTAAACTGAAAGCAGAAAACATGTCGCGCTAGGATGATCCGCCTGCTAGGATGATCCCAGCACTAGAATCATCCTCCTTCCATGTAAATAGGGCCTAAGTGTCGCGAAATGAGTCGTTCGCGTAGTATGCAGAGACTTGAGACTTGTCAGAGGATTTAGCACTGCTGTAAATGAAAGTAATGAACAAACAAATATTGTAAATAGAACATAAAGTTGTTAAGAATCCCAACTGGTGGGAGGCTGTCCAGTTGGTTATTTACAAAGCGTGGCCGAGGAGTTGAACTCGGGACTACCGAGAGCCGACCGGCTCTACTGTACCTTATTTTGCGCCCTGTTAGCAGATCTTTCGTAGAAAAATCAGAAAAGAGGATGGCATTCCTCTTTCTATCTAAGAAAGATCGAATTATTGAAGGCGATCGCGCCGCAGCGTAAAACAAGCAGTGCAAAAAACCAGAGCTATTGCAGGCTGTTAAAAGGTATTGATCATTGACCCGATTTGAACTGAGCCCAAATTCAACTTACATAGTTTCATAGACTTGATCTCCATGGCTTTGGGAGCATCCATAGTGTTTATTATAAAAGTCAACTTCCTCGCGTGCGGTACGTACGCAACCAGCGGTTACCAGCTGGTGATCACGCTTGCGCGCAATCATTCCTTTCTCAGGGGAGGGGAGAGAAAATGGCAAAACTACACAAGGATCATCCCCTCCCTCCCTCCCCCACCCTACCGGGATGGGGTGTGAGTGTTTATAGAGATCGACTCCAGACATCTACAAGTACGCCTTTCCTGTTTCGACGAGCGACTACTTTATTATAGGAAATTAACGCTCCATAAAATTAACGCGAATTTTAAAAATTGGCGTTAATTTAAGTCGCGTTAATTTTTGTGAGCGTTAATTGTGCAGCGTTAATTTTCGCGATTTTAATTTCCATTATTATAACCCAAAATTCCGGATCCTGTACAGACATATTTGAGACTTAGGAAACAATAGCGTTCTCGTTTCTGCACAATGTATTTCAATTTTTTACAATGTAAAACCCTAAAAAGGCAATAAAACAATATTTCCAGTGCACCCTCGCTTTCAGAAGAGCAGTTCTCGACATCTGAGTTCTTGTATTTCGACCAAAATATCTTTGTTTCTTTGTGTAATCGCGTTAATTTCCTTCATTTTGAAATTTTAACTCCTCTTTCGCGTTAATTTCCTTTATTTGGAATTAATTTTCCCTCCAATTCGCGTTAATTTAAGTCGCGTTAATTTCAAATACCTTAATTAACACGAGCGTTAATTTCCTATAATAAGGTAACTTTCAGCTGGACGAGTTGCGCTTTGCTTATTGTTCACCTCGGGGCGAATATTTTGGAACCCAGGCTACAGGAAATTCGATAATACAGTTGAACCCCGATTAAGCGGTCACCCTCGGGGAAATGGCAAGTGGCCGCTTAATCGGGGTTGGCCGCTTAAACGGAGTTTCGTCATAAATTAGCATAAGGCGTGGTATAAACGTCACTTTTAGTTTATTTGAATACAACACAGTTTGGAGGCTTGTGACAACTGTTGTTTGAATGTGTTAATCATTCCTCATCTTCTATTTCAGACTCTTGTCTGTCATCAGGTTTTTCAAAACAAGGCCAGACTACGTGTATTAGATTCTTATTGGCCGCTTAATCGGGGTAAAAACAATAGGAAAGCCCTCATCGGGACGGCCAAAAGGTGGCCGCGGCCGTTTAATAGGGGTGGCCGCTTAAGATGATTCCTCAGGCACATCCTTGCTGCGCATAATTTCGCGCGTAATTAGCGCCAATCTCGACCCCAGAGCCCTTCTCTTTTGCGCATGAGTCAAGAAAGCAGCGAAGGTCTGGGGTCGAGAATGAATTAGCGCGCGCACATTAAAAACATGGCGGCTTTTTCTTTGTGGCTAGTACTGGCTATGCTCGCGAAGGAGGTAAATAAACGTTTTCTCGTAAACGAGCACGGTGACCTATATTTCTTATTGCATAATTTTGATGTTCAAATTATCCTCTTTAAGTTGAAAAAATAAAATAAAAACATTTTCGGAAGAAAAAAAAGATATCGCTAAAAGCGTGCACAAAACCGTTACTCGTGGGTGTAAGTTATGACCTTGAAAGCATCGATGCGAGGAACGTTTTGAGTCGATGTCGTTTGAATTTGTGTGATTTTTTCCACAACTTATATATCAAATTGTTCCATATGGTCGAGACTTTGAACGTATCAAGTTTTTTTCAAGTATTACTTTAAACTTTGCTTCTAGCTACCGCGAAATGTTATACGTGAACCGATGAAATAACTACGCGCGTGATTAGTACTAGTACAGGCATAAATGGGGTGAAATTGGTCCATCATATCTCTTTTGCGAGCACGGTGACCTATCTTTTTTATTGTATTTTTCGAAAGAGTGCTTGGCAGGGAACATTCCGGCAGGGAAAGTTTCAAAAAAAATCGTTCGACAACTTTTATTTCTGAGGAATCACCTTAATAAGGGTTTTATTTACAGTATTATACTGACAATAAGTTCGGGACTTTGATAACTGGCCGCTTAACCGGGGGTGGCCGCTTAAAAGGTGACCGCTTAATCGGGGTTCAACTGTACGTTATTTGCAAACAACAGCCAGTCCTGACCGCGAGCCGATTTTTTTTCCCCCTGTATAAAGGCTGGCTAGTACCAAGGGTGAATTGTTAGGGAAAACTGACAGAAATGCTGGGGAATAACCATTACACCCAGGGGGAGTAACAATACTCCTAGTCGCTTCATGCTACTGAAACCGAGAAAAGCTCCGTAATCGCTCTCTCCTCCGCAGAGGCTCAATGGGGTTTTAGGAGAAATCCGCTGAACGTGGTGTGTGCAGGCGCAAGTAACTAGCGGATCAACGATCCCGCCGTCGCTCTCTCCGGGTTTCTCGCGCCTGCACTCACTTCGTTCAGCTGATTCTCCCATATATGAGCCTCTGCGGAGGAGAGAGCCGTTATCGTATAGTGAGGCAAACAGTATCCTACGACCCAAATAACGGCTGCGTAGGAGACTAGGCAAACAGAAGACCTCACAGAAAGGCATTAGCCTATGAATAGCTCTGGGGCTTCGATCGCCATTTTCTTTTTGCACTATCCCCCACACCATATAGGCTAAAATGCACAATCACCAAAAGTTTTGTAAGATTGCCCAGGAGGGTGGAAATGTACAGCAAGGAGAGCTATCCTCGGCTTCTGATTGGATAGTATGCCGCGCGAAAGTAGAATAGCATCGTCGGCACAGCGGAGGTTGTAACGGGACGGAGTGACAACAGAGATGGGGCTGGACACAGACAGGCAGGCTATAAGGCATTGACACGTTAATAAAGTTTTCTATCTTCTATCTATCTAGGCAGGCAGATAGACAGACAGACAGTCAAACAGACAGAGACAGACAGGCAGATCGTAGTTTTTTTAAATCAGCAACTGAGAGTTATTTTATTTTTATTCCACAGACCTTGTTGAGCTTTTACATCACAAAACATGCTATAAGAAAGACTTGTTTACAAAAATTAAAATAGCGCAACTGAAAACGAGAAACAGCATGTAGACACTAGTTTGGTAAGTTCGTACATGTATTACCATGCAACACCTTCAATCACCGGAAGAACTCGCCATATAAAAGTGACAGGGCGATCTTCGGAAATTTAGAAAGGAACCCTAAAAAGTACGGTCTACCAGAATCTCGTTTTGTGGGCGAGGCTCGAATTCAGTTTCACCATGAAATATAACGAAACTGTTTAACGAGGCATGCTTTGAATAGCTTTTTCTCTGATAAGTAGTTCATGTCATCTTTTCCAGCTTAACCCTTTCACTCCCAGAGTCAAACCTTGAGTCAGTAAATGTGGTTGTACCTTTTGAGTCTGTGGATAAAACCCTAATGTGTGACCATTCAAATGAAAGCTACTGAGCAGTACTTTCAAGTGGTACTGTTTGTTTTTGACAATTTTGCAAAATGAAATTCAAGATTTTTTTCATCAGTTTTGAACTTAGCACTCTTTGGAGTAATACCCTAAAAGGAACCAGTATAACACTATTCTAACGGTGGTCATTTTAGAATTACACACCCTAAGCGGTACCAAACCACAAATTTTTAAAACACGTAAAAGGTACGACGATCACACCTGTCACTTTTATATGGGAGTCCCCCCACCCCACCCCACCGGCGGGTCAATCAACACACACTACAGGGGAAGAGATTTGTGTAATCTTAAATTCTTTGGTGCGTCTTGTGTGATCGTCCGGATGAGTGTAGTCATGAGAAGACTATTGTTGGTGACTCACGTTTCGACGACCTGTGTGGAAGTCGATCCTCGTCAGATGATTCTGAAGATCACTTCCTCACAGGTCGTCGAAACGTGAGTCACCAACACCAGTCTTCTCAGGACTACACTCACCCTGACGATCACACTAGACGAACTACTGATACTACTGGGTTCAAACCATTTACTATGATCTTATTTATATTCAGACAAGCAAAGACCTGACAACTGTTCAACTGTTTCGAGAGAGTATTTTCATGTCTGTTTAAAGCAGAAAAGGAACAATCGCTTTTCTTCCTTTGGGATAATCTTTAAATTCTTTGCGATAGTTGCGATGCTTGCCAATCGCCCACACAGACATTTGGTAAAATCCTGCCAAGACGAAAAGCACAACTGCAAATAAAACAACAAAAAAGAAATACGTTAACATATTGAAATAAGAGTAAAGGTAACGCCACTAGAGCCAAACTAGCCCACACTGCCGGAGCTTATTCCAGTTTCCATAGCATGAACAGACTACGAGAAGTGAACCCTGAGAAAAAATGAGGGACCACTCGTAGTCTATCTATAGCATGAAGCCGACTAGGAGTATTGCTACTCCATTCTCTGGCATTTTGTCAGGTTGCCCTAACAGTTCACTGGTGCCCATTTATACTCCTGGGTGGTGGAGAGAAGCACTGTGAGAGTGTCGTGCCAAAGAACGCAACACAATGACCCTGGCCAGCGCTCGAACCTGGACCGCCCGATCCAGAGTCCAGCATGCTTAACCATTAGGCCACCATGCGCCTCACATCTTACACAGGTGACAGGATTGAAGACATCTTTCCGATTAATGTAGTTACAGTCAAAGCTCCCGTAAGCGGACACCCTCAGGAAGCAGAAAAAGTGTCCGCAACTGGCGCTGGCCGCTTACGGGAATGGTTCACGTTAGGGGCCACTGGCAATATAAGGGATAAGTGAAACACTATGTTGATTATCAACTCGGAGTTGATAAAGGTAAATTAACCGCCGTAGCGAATTTCTAAAAGCTGACGTTTCGAGCGTTAGCCCTTCGTCGGAGCAAAGGCTAAGCGAAGGGCTAAGCGAAGGGCTAACGCTCGAAAACGCTCGAAACGCTACGGCGGTTACTTTACCTTTATCAACTCCGAGTTGATAATCAACATAGTGTTTCACTTGCCCGCCGACGCAGCACCACAGTTTCATTAGAAACTAATCACTTTGTCCATTTAAGGGATAAGTGGCCGCTTACGAGAGCTTGTACCTGTAAGCACTTCATTATCAGGCTAATGTGATTGTCCATTTGAGGTGTCCGCTTACAGGAGCTTAGAAACAAAAGATCCAAATCGTACCCCGGCCTCGAAACGGCCACTTACGGTACAGCGGCCGCTTACAGGAATGTGTAAATACAGAGTTTGTATGAGCTAGAGTTCAAACGGGGTTTTGAAGGCGGCCGTAAGTAAAGCTGTCCGCTTACGAGAGTGTCCGCTCAGAGAGCTTCGACTGTACATGAAAAATTTACAGATTCCGTAAATATTATAAAAGAACTGTACACGTAACTTCCCTAGTAAGTAAATATACCTGATAATGTCTGAGTCATCACAGCAAAGGACAACCAAGCTCCCACCTGAGAAAGGATAGAAACCAAACGTTAAATAAAACATACAGGCATCTTACAGGCACTAGACTCGTTGGTAAAGTCTTCACAGCTTCTGGTGTTTATAACTCCGGTTACTGTAGCTAGGAGTATTGCCACTCCCCCTGGATGGGATACTTGTGCATCACAGTCAGGTTATTGTCCACATTATTACCGAGGCTCCCCAATAATTCTCTCTGTGAAGACTGAAGTGTCTTGTCTTAGGATACATTAAAGCGTTTGTGAAACTAGACTGCTAAACAGTCTTTTTCCCCGCGCTGCTCCCTCTAGAGCATGACGCAAGAATGGAGAGGGGCGAAGAACAGTCTTTTTTCCCCGCGCTTTTCTCTCGAGAGCGAGACGCAAGAATAGAGAGGTGCGAACACTCTTTTTTCCCCGCGCTTTTTCTCTCGAGAGCGTGACGCAAGAATGGAGAGGCGCCAAGTGGCGATGCTCGTTCCAGATCCTTTTCGTGTCGCCGCGTTCACCCAACGAACTCGCACTAAAATAAGGAGTGTTTGCAGTCTATTGTGAAATCAGTTATGTTGCATTTGGAGCTCACCTCATAAGTATAGTTAGGGCAGGAGACAAATCTAAAACTGAGTCATCGGGTGGGATGTCGGGTAAGGTATCTTCCTCTCCTTTGAGCCTGGAGCAGGGTAACAAGAAAAGAAAATTAGGAACTTACACATAGTAATTATTCACTAGTCTTAGAAGTCACAGTAAGTAAGTAGTACATCAAACATACCTGCAGGCCTCAAATCCCGGAAAGCACAGTGGATAACAAAGTTACCATACTCATTAAACTAGTAGAGAGAGAAAATAAGATATTTTAAAAGCCCCCTTATTAAGTAACTTCAATTTTAATAAGCCCTCCAGATGGGCAAATCACCCATTTACTGGATGGAACTGAGTGCAGAAAACTTTAACTTTCAATAGCGCTGAACTCCCCAACACTTCCGCGTATGACTGTATGACTGTAATGGACTGCTGACGACTTTCTTAGAGAATGAAAATATTTTACTGTAGTTGATTATTCATCTTCTGTATTTCGTTTAATCGGGTTCTTTTCCATACATTTTATTGTAATTCTGGCCGGGCTGAATAAATTTGTGCGTTAAATCGGGGACTTCGTTAAATCGTGGTTCGTTAAATCGGGTTCGTTAAATCGGGGTTCCACTGTATACCCATTTATACTCCTGGGTAGAGTAAAGTGTCTTGCACAAGAACACAACACAATGACCCTGGCTGCACTTGAACGCTCAACCTCCTGATCTGACGTCCAGTATGCTAACCACTGGACCGTTGCAAATTAAAATAAAGCTAAAAAATATACTGATCAGCAAAAGATGGTATCGAGTGTGCTAAATGCAACTTACCAAGAACATAGCTAGACCAGTATAAACTTGGGCATCCCCATACACTAACAAAAACAGAAAAAGATGATTGTGTCTCAGGGCTTTCAAATCAAACTAGATACATATATACAGTATTAGTGATTTCCAGTTGCAGTTCAAAAGACATTAATTTTATTATACAGTCGAAGCTCTCATAAAGCAGACACCCTCTGGAAGCAGAAAAAGTGTCTGCTACTGGAGCTGTCCACTTACCTGGGAATGTGTAACACAGAGTTTGTATGAGCTAGACTTCAAATGGGGTTTTGTCAAGACGGCCGTAAGTAGAGCTGTCCACTTACCAGAGTGTCCACTCAGAGAGCTTTGACTGTAAAATGTATTTGTAGTCATAGAGGAGCTATTTTCTCCACAGTCTAATGGCACAAAACTAGTCTAGTTTAAAAACAAACAATGGTATAAACTTGCTGAAAATGTTATTTTTGAGCATTGCTCATGGAATATGCTGGCCATTCAAAAGTTATAAATCACTGCTTCAAACTAAGATTTTAAACTACAAAAGTCATGTATCTATTTAGGACTAGCCTGTGTAGCAGGCGTTGGAGTGGAGAAAAGTGCAAGTTTTTTCTCGTCTCGCACGTCTCTTCCCTCATACTCACCTTTCCAACTCACGCTCAATATTACACCAGCGCCGCCTGGTACGCAGGCTAATTTAGGACAGAAACAAATTAAGGCGGTCTATGATGTCTTGTCCTAAGTAATATGCTTACGGAAAATCATTCAGCTTACGATATGCCTACTTTGGGAATCAAATGCCAGCTTTCTCGAAACATAATGACATTCTCTGAAAGTTATTGTTGTCTTAGTACAATAACAATCATTCATTAAATGAAGAATAGAACACTTATTATATAATAAGTACTCCAAATAAAACAATCAGTAAAGACTTGAAACTTACTTGGTGCTGTATACAATGGATGATTCACAAAATATCCAACCAGGACACCGTAACCCCTAGGAAAAAGTCACAATAATTATTACTAACGTAGTTTGCCAAATTTAAGGTAAAAAGTTAAAGCCACACTCTACTTAGAACTATGCTTGGGCCAAACAAGCTTATCCCAGATTCTGTAGGATGAAGCCGACTAGGAGTATTGCTACTCCCCCTGGATGGGATGCCAGTCCATTGCATATTACCCCCAGCATTTTGTAGGTTGTCCTTACAGTTTGCCAGTACCCATAATACTCGTAGCCTGCAGGGTGATGAGTGACATTGCCAGAGGTCAGTGTCATGCCCAAGAAAACAACAGAACGACCCAAGCTACCCAAGCTACCCTACCCTACTTACTTGTAATGCACATTTACATTTAAACGAGCTCCCGTGCTCAATTTGTGATATGTGGTTAAATAAAGCTACTTACTTACCCAGACCAGATCTGGAGTCCATAATATTATAATGGGGTTCAACAGATCAGACCAACATCTCAATAATAATTTGTCCGGACTCATCATCTGCACATGACTTTCTCACGAACTGCCATGCTTAAACTTCATTGCATTGATAGAATACATGTACATCAGGGGCTCTACAAACTGGAACAAATCATAAAGCATCTTCTAGATAAGTGTACAAAATATGGATCCTTACCAATAATAGCCAGAATTCTTCATCAGAAATTTCATAAGAAAGAAAAGAAAAAAATATAACATTAGAAAAAGAAAGCATTAATGAAATAGACATCTGTGTTACCATTTTTTAAAGGTAAAACCATGTCAAAACTGTCTGACTTTATTTAAAGTCAGAAAAGCTTTCTTGGGACCATACTGAGAGAATATCGGCCCTTGGTCTCTTCTGTACAGACCTTGCTATGCTAGATCAATACTGTCAATACCTAAGGCCGATACTCTCCCAGTACAGCCATCATGCTTCGTTATAAGATATATTATATACAGCCAGCTGGGCTCAAACTCAGACTCTCAATCTGGAGTCTAATGACCACTGACCATTATGTCAGTTCATCACCCACACACAAACTGGTACATATGGTAGCTACAGTATGTTTTCTTGCATCTTGTGCTTCTCAGTGGATGATCCTGCTCACAGTCTAGATATTGAGATGCTGATGGCTGTGGATAGTTCTTACCTTGAAAAGGTTGGAGAACGGCATGGTTGCCTTGGAAAAACGATGAACAAAAAGCGTTTCCAACAATCGTTTTGCATAATGTCCAGACCAACAAGCTGCGGCTATACTGCAAGAGTGACAAATTAAAGAAAAAATTAAATTGCAATGTTCAATAATAAAATTTGACTGAGTGACTGAAGGAAGGAAGGAAGGAAGGAAGGAATGAACAAACAAACAAATGAAGGAATGATGAAGGGATGAAGGAATGAGGGAAGTAAGGAACGAAGAACACAAGGAACGAATGAAGGAACAAACAAAAGAACAAAGGAACAAAGGAACGAGCAAAACAAACTAGCACAAATGAAGGAAGGAACGAACAAAGGAAGGATCAAATGAATGAAGGAATCAATGAAGGAGTGAACAAAGGAACGGATGGATGGATGGAAAGGAACAAACGAACAAGGAGATGGCTGTGATTAACTGCATCAATAACAAAGCAAACTTATTCAATTTTTAAACTTACTGTACTACAGTGGCATAGGGTTTGCTTGCTGCCTCAGGTCCATAAACAATAGCAGGTCGGATGTATAGAAGCATGTAAACAAGAAGAGGACCAGCGTACTCTACTAAAAATACCTGAATGTAAACAGAAAAATACATTTAAATACCTTAATCTACAGTGAGATGTTACAACCCTTTAACAGGGAAGTGAGAACAAAGCTGGGTAAAGTGGGTAAAGTCTTCACGAGCCTAGTGGCCAACAAAACTGCCAGAGTTTATCCCAGTTTCTTTAGCACGAAGCGAACAGGACATTGTTTTGCCAAAATCCCCGACAAGATTTTATTGTTACCAGTAATTCAGAAACAGAAATTGCTAGAGTTGACATGCTGGGGAAAAGCAATCAGTGACACTAATTTCCTTACCGTTGTCCAGCTTATTTGGGGACCTGATGAGACAAAAGAGACAACCATTATAATTACAATGCATGTATTAATATTATAATGGATTGTATAACAAGTAACAATAAATTATTAGTATTAAAACTGACGGGATGCTAGTCCATCACAGGCTACTGCCCAGCATTTTCTCGCTGGTACCCATTTATACTCCTGGGTGGAGAGACTCTCTCTACCCAGGAGTATACTGTAAATGGGTACCAGTGACAAAATGCTGGAGGGTAACCTGCGATGGACTAGCATCCCTTGTTAGCGCGTTGAGATCTTTTAAACGCGCCATAAGAACTTTATTATTATTATTAATGTACTGTGTGAGTATCACTGTGAGAGTTACATTTTTTGTAAGTGTCTTGCCCAAGAACACAACACAATGACCCCGGCCAGTGCTCCAACCTGGACCACTTGAACCAGAGTCCAATGTGTTAACCATTAGGCCACCTAGCCTCTCACATGATGATTTTAAAATAATTAAATGATGTTGTTTATTTCTTTTCAAGCCTTTTACTACATGTACATGTATTACCTAAATCTTTATAGTACAATTTGCCTCCTTTGTTAACTTCTAAGGACTCCAATGTGTCGTCATCCTTTAAAGACTTTCCTCCTTCAATGGAAAATATACGCAAAAAAAAAAGGAATTAAAAAAGAGAGCAAAAGTACCAATTGAAAGTACAACTTGAAAGTCCAACTAACTACAAAATAAAGTAAACTAGAGTGAAACCCTGTTAAAACCCAGCTGTTAATTAATTAAACGGAGCCGATGAGTGTTTATCCCCTTGAGTGCATTTGTCAAAGATGGCGGTATGAACAAGAAGGCATTGGGGCAAGATTGCTCCCTCTCTCATCTCATCCTAATCCTTCCCACCCAAGAATATTTTGAGAGAGTCAAACACCTTCTCAGAACCAGGCACGGCAGAGCCGCGTAGTGAGGGGGGCGGTGGGTGGGATCTTGACATTATTAATATTTAAAATACATGTATTATTAATAGAAATTATTAACACACATAGAATAGTCAATATTACTCACTTGGCTCGAGGCGAAATGATTGCCTATCAGGATATGACTTAGGAACTAGGAAAAAAGTTAACAAAATATCATCATTCTAAATAATAATAATCAGTGGGTGACGCGGTGGTCTAATGGTTAGTACTCCGGATTGGCAGTCTGGGTTCGAGCGCTGGCCAGGGTCATTGTGTTGTGTTCTTGGGCAAGATACTTTACTCTCACATTGCTTCTCTCCACCCAGAGTAAAATGGGTAACGACGAATTGTCAGCTGAGGGCAACCTGACAAAAATGCTGGGGGAGCCTAGGGCTGGTTACATGTACCTGTGATGGACTAGCATCTCATCCAGGGGAGTAGCATTACTCCTAGTCACTTCATTCTATGGAAACTGGAGTTAAGCGCCGGCCTGATAAGCCACTAGGTTTGTAGACAGACTTTAACTTAACTTAAATAACAATAAGCCCTGCAAAATGGAATCTTGAGTATGTACAGTAGTTATAGAGAGTTTGCAATAAAATGACTGAAAAATGGCACACAGGGACCAACACCAGGAGTCCATTTTATAGAGGTGTCTTTTAAGAGAGAGTTGACTGTACGTACATGTAAATAATACATGACACACAAGAAAGAAAGACCTACACTAGTAATTAGATACATTTGTCACAGATTAGCAAACATGTTACACTGCATGTCCGACTCTATATGGACACTAGTTACTTACATTTTTCATGGTACTCTGTCTTGACATCAGAAATGGTAGAAGACGGTGCCAACTAGTAAATAACAAACAGATCATAATGTCGAGTAAGTCTCAATACACAGCATACTTTACTGCTCCTTTCCATAACACAAGAACTCTGAAGTTCAAAACCCAACTACTGATTGCAGTTTTCACTGCCGTCAATCATAATACGAAGACAACCAACAGACCGTGATAAAAGAAACAAACAAAATGGATCGAAATCTATCAATCACGACCCATGGACTTGAACTTTTGAACCCATTGATCAATGTAAGCTTCTGTTTCCCGAGAGGTCCGCTAAAATGATTGACAGCAAACTGTTGACTGAGCAGAGTTCACAATTAAGTGGCCCTGTTTTAAGCGGTCACCCTCTATTTAGTGGTCAGTAGTGAAAGTCCCAAAAATTTCTTAACTCAATCACTGTAAACTTGACCTCTGTTAAGCAGTCACCTCTATTAAGAGGACGTAGTCACCCTTTCACATTACTCCCAATGAGCTGTTTTTATCAACCTCGTCCCCAGGGCCATCTACGCTTTCAAGATGGCGGGTGGGCGTGAAGAAGACCCTGGCGAAGAGCAGGTCACGTTTTTCAAAATGGCGGCAGGCTCGCGACTGGCTAATTTTGTGGTCACGTGACCTGCTCTTCGCCAAGGTCTTCTTCATGCCCACTCGCCATCTTGAAAGCGGAGATGGCCCTGGGGACGAGGTTGCTGTTTTTATAATAATACTGTTTTTGACCAGTGTATTAAATGGTCACCTTGCCAAATTAACAAGATTTTGTTTGGATTTTCTTGCCAAAGCACATTGAAAATCACATACTACACTACCTTTTCAATGGTGAAATTATGTGAAGCCAAATGCTTTCTTTTATCAATAGGCCCTTTGCATAATACGGTCACATGACCAAGTCAATCATTAAAATAGGTGGTAGTACAAAATGGTTGCCAGAAATGGAACGAGCATGATGAAATTAGTAAGGTTGCCAATTTTGAGAGTGTGAGATTTTATAGTGGTTTTAAAGTTGAAAAATTTAAAGAATTTGTATGGCTGGATGGCAAGAAATTATGCACAGAGTTTGTATTATGTTTGTATTGTTAACATTTTTTGCCAAACCTGTATTAAGTGGTCAGTATGCCATTCCCCGAGGGTGACGGCTTAATACAGGTGTGACTGGATACTTCTGCATATATATCTTACATCTTTTAGGGTGCACAATATCCTTCGGCTTCTGAAATCCAAAATTTCTACCTGAAGAAAATTAATTCAAATTAATATATCGACAGCATAAACATTAATTATTGCCAGTAAATTAAATACCTGCAGTGGGAGTAAAAAAGGAGAGGGACTGGGGAGAGGGATAAAGAGTTCCCCCCCCCCCCCCGGTAAAGAACATCCTTCCCCCTTCCTTTTCCCGTGGATCCTCCCCATATGGATAGTGCAGTTTTTTTAAAGCATTATCAGTGCAAGAAAATCACCTATTAGTTGAAAGTATCAACGTTCGAATGCCTCATCCATGTAGTCACTGCAATGTACACGTAATTGTACAACTTTTGAAATAGTTGAATTATTTTGGCCCTTTTTGAGTTGCAGATTACTTCTTCACTGAGCAAAAATATTAATACTGTGAGTTGCTTCTGCAGTGTGCAAAGGATTCAATAATCCTGATGGAGACGACGATCGAAATCGATCGGTCGCGGTCCTGATTGCACAACAAGAAATCTCCACAACAACTGTTCTCTGTTCTGATCTGATGCAGTGTTCGTGGCTAAACCTTACACCATCCTGGATGCAAAGTGAAGTTTAAGTGTTAGTCATACCTCCATGATTATTAAATCAGAGTTTTTTTTCCGCTTTCCAAAGAAGATTCAGCTTCTGTAGACAGGTCACTGCGGAGACTCAAAATGGCGTACAAGTGTATTAGTCACCAGATCTCTTCGAAATGTTTCCGCGCGGGACGCGGTAGCTCATGATCATTGTCCAGCCTCAGCCTCGTACCCAGACGTCTCTCTTATTCCAAGAAAATGGGCGCGCAAAGGAAGGAGGGAAGGCGAAAGGTCTCGTCTTTCCCTTCCCATGGTCCCTCGCGCTTCGGGCTCGTGCCCAGTTGCTCGTCCAATCGCAAAAAACAAATGCGAAGTGCCTGAGGAGGAGGCTGGTCCAGCCTCTCTACCGAGAGCGTAGTTTCCAGTTTTCGGCGAGTACCGGCGACGTGGTACACGCTGCGAAATACTCCACGAATCGTAGCGTTGCGTGACAGAGAGAGGGCCAGTGGACTTGGTAGCTCAGCGCGGGTCGGCCCTTAGGTCTGTCTGTCGGTTTCAGTTTCGGGTCGGGTCTGCTGTATATGGGGTATAGTGGAGTATATAAAAGTGGTTATTCAGCGGAAAGCTGTGCAATACGGTTGGACATTTTTACGAGTCAGTTTTTATTTTTTCGAGCCTTTAGATCCCGTACCTAAAGGCTCGAAAAAATAAAAACTGACTCGTCAAACAGTACCCAACCGTACTACACAACCCAGTTCCGCTGAATAACCTCTTTGTACGGGAACGCAACGGTTTTATTAGCCTGAATTTCAGCCGTCTGTCTCTGTCGCATACTCCCTCGAGGCGACAGAGACAGACGGCTGAAATTCAGGCGACGGCCGTTTGTTCGAATCAGTTTTGTGAATAAAACTGACTTTAATATCTGCTCCTCAGGCCGATTTGAAGCGATTTCGGTGAGTTACCGTTTTGCGATGTTTCCTTATAAAGAGGAGGTAAAAACGGTAACATCGCTGAAGGCGCGCCAGTAATTACACGTTCGACGCGCTATTCAAGTATAATAAAGCACAAGCGCGGCGCGCGGAACAATCGCTTCCCAGCTATTTTGACTCGCGCTTCGCGCACGTGATGTACTGGGTTCGCGCGCGCCCGTCGTCGCGCTCACGTAAACTGTGCTTAATTGTTCACACAGAGAGAAAGAAAACCCTTTCTCTTTGCTCATTGTGCCCGTTCAAAGGGAATTTAAAACTGTTCGTCGTAAAACATCAAAATGATAGAGAGCAAGTCTACTAGTACTGTGGCGCGCAAAAATCTAGAGTCTAATATATTTCGTGTGACCGCTGATGAGACTGAAGGGCGCGGAATTTCGAGAAAAACTGATAGGACCGGAAATACCGGAGCATACCGTGGAGCTAAGGAATCGCCCACTTTTTTATGCTAGCTATGCGGGTATAGTGGAAGATGCGGTGGCCTGAGTGTTAGCGTGTCAGGAGTCCGGATCGAGTGGTCCTGGTTCGAGCCCTGGCCTGGGTCATTTTGTTGTGTTCTTGGGCAAGACACTTTACTCTCACCGTGCCTCCCTCCACCCAGGAGTATAGATGAGTACCGGCGATGCTGCGATGCCGGACTAGCATCCCATGGGTAGCAATACTCCTAGTCGGCTTCATGCTACAGAAACCGGAATCGGATATAAGCTCCGGCAGTGTGGGCCAGTTTGACCCGGGTGCGGCTTTACCTTTACCTGTGTGGGAAATTATACAATACGGCCATTTTTGTTAGGATTGTGGGTTTTGCGGTCCAGTGTTTCGTGCTCTTCGCTCGGCACCGCAAGCAGGCCGCCAACACGTCTCACCAATATCAGCTAGCTGTATCAGATACCACTCGGGAATTATGAACTCGCCAATCCGGGAAACAAACATTCCCAGAAATTCCACAATGAATTCGCCCGCAGCGGTTCACCCTTATTTGAGCTAAACGGGGACGTGGGAGGGCGTGAGGACGAGGACGGGGACGGGGACGGGGACGGGGACGGGGACGGGGACGGGGACGGGGACGGGGACGGGGACGGGGACGTGGTCTTTAGTCTTGAACAAAGTGTCTGAAACTATCCCTTTAATTTGGACTGTTGAGCAAGTTGATAATTGCCGGAAATTTTAATTTGGATAAAACATGGTCAGAGCATGCAGGAGTCCAGGCTCGCTCCTTGTCAGGCTTAAGGCGGGACTTAACCTTAATTTCAATGAAATTTTAAGAGGTTTAAAGAAGGGATAGAAGAAATAAAATTATTTTTGGAACACCAACAGACAGTTGATACCCACGCGGGTGCTCTTGCGTGGTTATCAACTGTCTGTTGGTGTCCATCTACTAATTTTTAACTTCAAATTCTAATTTTAAAACTACATTATTAAATTAATAATGAAATTTAGCGAAATAAGATTACGACGTTTTGAAGCCATCATGACTCCATGATGAGTAAAAAATGACAGTTGTAATGGAGTCATGATGGCTTCGAAACATCGTAATCTTATTTCGCTAATTTTCATTATTAATTGTATTACAAAATGTTCTCTTACATTATTAAATCTTCAATATTTCTTATTTCCCAAATTTTACATATCCTTTGAGAAAAACTATTTCCTCCAAAACATACGAAAAAATCACCCAAAAATTTACAAAACACCCCATAACATAGATTCATGAGATGAGCATAGAGTTGTTGGATTGCTACGTGAACGAGATATTTCCATTAAAGGTTAAGTCCCGCCTTAAGGCCCGGAGGGACTCCCATTGAAAGTGACGGGGGTGGTCGTACCAGAAACTCGTTTTGTGGGTGTGGCTCAAATTCATTTTCACGGCCCCTAAGAGGTACCAATACCAAATGTCCTATTTTTTCCAGCGCTAAAAGGTACCACGATCATCCCGTCCCTTTTATATGGAAGTCCCCCCTGACGACCTTTCGATTCCTTGATATGGCAAACAAGTGGTGAAAGACGTCGCGTGAAAGTCACTTGACACTTCGGTTGTATGTTATTTTAACTCATTGACACTCAATGCAACAGAACTTGCCGGAAGTTACCGTGTGGCACTGTTTTGCGGGAGTTTAATTTTGCTAGTGGGGAATTTTTGTGTTTTGCTCCAGGGATCTAATTTTGCGATTTGTACCGGAGACGGGTTTTTCGTGGAGGGAGTTAATTTTTGCGATTTTCTGCAAACCGCTTACAATTGGAATTAGACCATGTTCGTAATAAAACGTTTAAATATTGCTTCCATCCGTTGGGCATCAATACAAATCTTGTTTTGCAACGGTTGATTGAAACTGGAGTAAAACATTTTGGGGAAATTGTTTTTTTGCGGATCATGCCAAAACCCACAAAAATCGCAAAAATTAAAATGCTCTGACTCACTAGGGGTTCTCCGTACCAGCGCATATCATGACGACAAATAATTATAAAACTAAACAGACTGGTCTGTATTACAAGCGGCCATACAGTAGTTCCCATTGAATTCGCGGTTTGTTCAAGGACTTCAAGGTAGGCTACCATTCTATATCTCATCCACAAAGCACACAATTTCATCGTTTGTAGTTTCTCGATCAGACCTTTCTTTATATAGCTTGGTATTTCTAGATATGTTATATTGTCGCTGCAATCTTTGATTGATAAAGCTATTGACCCGGGTTCCCGGGGGGGGGGGGGGTACTCCCCAAAAATTTGGGTGGAGGTGTGCGGCACGCTTCTTGAAACCCTTACCCTATTTCAGACCAAAATATGTGATTTTCCCTACCCTATTTCAGACTTGACCCTTAAAATTTCGGGGAAAATTTCCCCATTTTAAAGTCAAAATTGCAAAAATCTATACCCTATTTCAGACCAGTAGGCAAAACATACCCTATTTCAGACCAAAATGGTCAAAATCTATACCCGTTTTCGGACCAAAACGGCTAAAAAAACCATACCCTTTGGCGCCGCACATACCTATATAGCTTATATAAGGGAGAACCCCCCCGGGCCCGGGTTATATATATTGATCGTTGTGCTAAACGCATACCAGCTAATATAATTGAATATTTTCGATACAAAATCTCAAGTGGAATCGCTTAAAACGTTCGCCTACAGATTTAGCTACAACTAGGCCATATAGGTAGATTAGGGATTGGAAAAAATCAGGCAGGTCAACTATTCATATCATGGAAATGGTCGTAAATTAATGACCATTAATTGATTCAAGGGGATTTTATCACTTTATCGCGATAAGAAAGGATTAATAGGAAGGAATTATTGTTATAAATATTATTATAGGACTTTGAAAATGAAGTCGGTCTTCTGTAATCTATTTCGATACCTTCAGAATATCGAGAAAACGCGATATTTTTCGCCAGACACCAGACGCCCACTTTATATCCGAACTGTTCTAATAATAAGTTTCCGGAACAATGGTTTTATAAGTTAATTTATAATAAGCCGATTCCAGCGTAATCGCATTCTTTTGATGATTAATTGGGTAGCCTGCGTACAGACTGGACGTCTCCCATTTCCGTGCTTCACGCGACCCTTTTCCGCGTGAAGCAAGGAAATAGGAGACGTCTGCACGCAGTATAATTGGGAAGACAATTGCTAAGACGGCTAAGGAAATAGAAAACAGAAGCATCAGGTAAGAATGCCAAACTTCATTGCAGCTTTTCTAGAAAAATATATATAGTGGTATTATTAAATTTCATCAGAATTTCAAGGGCACACAAATTCTCATTGTGCTTGAATGGATATTAGGGCCTCCACAGACTAGAGAGATTGTTGTCGACAACTATTTAGTTGTCGATCATAACTGAAAAAGTTGTCGATAAAAAAAGCCAGTGTGTGAAGCTAGTAGTCGATAACTAAGAGCCTTAGTTTATCGATAACTAGCTTCGCACACTGGCTTTTTTGCTATCGACAACTTTTTATGATCGACAACTAAATAGTTGTCAACAACTATCTCTCTAGTCTGTGGAGTCCCTTGGCTGGCTATTAAACTGAAGCCGGCGAGTTGGTATTTAGACTATTAAAACAAAGCATTAGTAAAGTTCATCAATGTCCGATGCACTTCCACTTCAATGTACTATAAGTTAATTAAGTTAAGAGCATTGTGAAGCAGCTTCGTCGACGGCGATCGCTAACATTTCCTACTTGAAAAGGATCACAGGCCGACTTCGAGCAGTCCCTCGAGTAGTCGCGCGAGTGGGAGAGTACGCGAGCGTCTCCTCGAGGTGATCGCGCGCGCTCGCGTGCTCATCCACTCGACTATCCCTGAGAAAAATGAGGGACTGCTCGTAGTCTATTTAACAATTAGACGGAAAGCTCGAGGTTCCTATTTAAACAATAGAGTGTTTCTGTCGAGGAACTATATAAACAATAGCCTCCATTTGGCGAGAAAATATGCTCGGATATTTGTTCGCGGACATTATCTGTTCCTCGAAGCGAACAGTTTTTCCGAGAGCGAAGCTCGAGGAAAACTGTGAGCTTCGAGGAACAGATAATGTCCAAGGACAAACATCCGAGCATATTTTTGAAGCCAAATGGAAGCTATTGTAGTTATTATCCTTCAAATATTTGTTCACAAGGCCGCTCTGTTTGCCGTGGAAGATCTCGGTCGGCCAAGCTGTTTTAACATCAAAATAATTCTGTTGGCGTTCAAAAATATTTCTAGTCTGTTCAAAACAATCAGTTTAATTTAATTTAGCAATTTATTTGAGACGAAAACTGAACCTGTGAACGTGAAACGCAAATTTTCAAAACTGGGGAATATCACTTGGGGAATATCACTCGGATATTCCCCAGTTTTGGCTGCGTCACGTGACGTTTTTAGACCAATCGCGCGCGAGAAAAAAATTTGATGGATTATAACGGCTGATAGTTGCCCGTGGAAATTTTATCTTCTAAAAAACAAATATTAGCCCGAGAACGAAGTTCGAGGGCTAATATGCTAGTTTTTTAGAACATAAAATTCCCAAGGGCAACTATCAAACTGATAGTTTCGAGACAAAAACACTCTATTGTGGTTTAATATTGTTCACCGCTAAATTTCTTCCACTCACTCAAAAAACTAGCATCTTGAATTTTTAGCTCACCAAATCTAAATTTTTTTGGATGAAAGTCAAAGTAACAAACGAAACAAAATAAGGCAAGACGCTAAAAAGCAAAAATACAAGAAACCCACTAAATGCAGAACAGGTATTTATTAATGTGTATCCAATGATAGCCTGTCACAAATGTCAAAAATTCGCACCGCACATTGGCTAGAACATTACCGATAGAATTGATAGCAGTCCGATTCCTTTCTTTTTCTGCGTCGAGTCTCGTTTTTGCCACCTTCAACTCAAAATACCGTCTCCAAATTCTTTCGAATGACGAAAACTGAAAGTCCTGAAACAATACAGCAAAAGGAAAACAGCCTCCTATATTTGACCCTGTATTTGACCTTTTTTTAAAAGGTGACCACGTGACCCGGTCAAAAAATGGCGAATAGACTCGTGCCAGGTTCCCAGCACATTCACGGCCAAGGCCTGCGAGAAAGTCATAAAACATGGCAACGATTACTGCTCGTTGTTAAAGATCCATTCATCTGATCACTGGCCCTTTCATAAACTCATGTTTAGTATTAGCCTCCTCCGCAGGCAACTCCTGGGTCTCCGGGTCTGGGGTAAAAAATGGGCTATCACCTTTTTGTCCTCTGTACCAGTCTCTCACTCGTGCCTTTATATAAGAGTTGCCTGCGGAGGAGGCTTGTTTAGTATGTCTGCATTATATTTTGCTCTCTCTAACGACAGACGGCATCGTAAAGCACAGGCCCCCTAAGCTCAGGTTGTGAGCAGGTCAGCTATATGATATGACGTATTGCGTCAACATACAGCAATGGTGAAAAATATAAGGGTTTGTGAAATCCCCATACAAACCCTTATATTTTTCGCCATTACTGCGGACGCAATACATCATATCATATAACAACCTTTTCCCAGGGTCTCTCATCTTCCCGCCCGGGAAGAAGAGAGACCCTGGGCACGAAGTTGATCATATAGCTGATACCTGACCGTTGGGGTGCCTGTGCGTGAAGCGAATTAAAAAAATATACACGTGTTTGAAATCACAAGATAAGAACTGAAATTAATCTGCCAGATCAATATACCTCCGAGATCGATATTTGTGTCTTGTCTTAAAGAGATCTATGGTGCATGTCATGTTTACATATCACAAAAAAAATCCATTGTTTTTTGTCAATATGCCAGAGGTATGATAATGGATGACTGTTCAAAACACACTGAGTTTGACTTCAGAAACTTCATCAAAGAATAACCCCCAAGCTGCTATTGTTTTTGTTTAGTGTTTTGTGGTCAGGCATTTAAATCGTGAGTTTAATACATGACACAGCTGTTGTCTTGTTGAAGATTATATTATCTACTTTTTTTTCGTTTCTTGGAAGGTAAGTTTCGGCATTTAGATGTGTTTAGATGTAAAGTGAATTATATACAATATCACCAATTTTGACCATTTTGTGAACATGTGCTTTCGGCCGGGATAATTCGAGGATCAGTTTTAATCAGAATCACCGACGAACCGGCAAAGATGCGACAACTAAATGCTATTCCATTGAATCGAATTGCAATATCTGTTTGATGTTCTATTCAGTTTCGAGGGAAATACCGAAATTGCTGACACCTGAGAACGTTTGCTTGCAATTTGTCCAGGTGCTAAAAAGAATTCTGGTGGCAAACTTCGAGTAATGTCGTTTAATTTTAAACCCGGCCTTGCTCTCGATAATATATCATCATACATTGGAAAACATGTCGCGAACATCAAAAGAGGATCATAATTTTCGATCCTATATAAATACGTGACAAATGATAACTTTATATGAATTATGAAACTGAAGTTTCCTTTGTTCATAGTATGTCAGTTCTTCGCTGATATGCAAATTTCTTTCTTTCGCAGCTAAGGCTCGTGTCTTCCAATTAACTCTGTGTACATATATACATTCTACCTCAGTCAAGCCGACGAATTCTACTTTCCTTTGTGAAAATCCTACAGAATCCTTGTTCCAAGATCTCCATTTTATTCACCATCAGGTAAGTAAATGCTACAGTTATTCCTTTTTTTTTTGGCTTCAAATTCTTCATGAAAAGTATCTTCAGACATGTCTTCATTTGTTTTGGGTGATTCAAAAGATTGTCGTCTGAACACACACTTGAATGATATGGACGTATGTGGTGACAAATTCGCCTTTTCTGCTGTCTGCAGGCTATAAGTTTATTTATCACATGGCCAAAACCTGCACACAAGAAATATCTAGCCTTGTAAGATACATTTTGCCGCGCGCTGGCGCTGTCCCAAGTTCTCGTTGCACAGTCGAAGATACAAGAAGATTTCGATGTTTGAGGTTACGTGCTTCTTAAAAGGTCGCCGTCTATCATTTTGCTTTGGGCAGCCATGTACCATAATAGCACAGCGGGATACCGAAACACTTAAAAAGAAAGCTACAACAATAATAAATATAGCTATTACCCTCGAGATATTTTCCTATAGCGTCAAAACATCCAATTTGTATATCAATTTCATGGGTTACTCTGTTTTATTTTTTTTCCAGAACACTGTTGAATGGCACGTACAGTTTAAATTCACCAAATATTTACTTCCATATTTCCGCTGTACATGGGAAAAACGCCAACAAAATGTTTTAACGGAAAGTAATGTGGTCTGTTTCTGTATAAACGCAAGATTTCGGACGGGAAAGAATTGCATTTATATATATCGACTATTTTTCACTGTGTTATCGCTTTATTTAACAACATTAACGGAGCAGAGAACGAGGCCACTATTTATTTCCGAAGAACAGTCGTATTTTATAACATACAGAAACAGTTCAGATAGTTTTTATCCGTCCAACGAATGAGCTACATGTTAAATTGCAACTACAACCGTCATGAAGCGAATGCATAAGCGTTAAAACACGCCGAGTGAAAATAATAAAAATTATAAACAAGATGAAAAATTATCACCTGCCTAATAAAGGGTTGAACAAAGATTCCCTCCCCACCCCTACAGATATTTGGTATCTTGATTACTGTTTTATCTATCTGGACACCTGCGGCTAAGTCAAATGTAAAATTGATGTTTGTAAAAAGTTTTAGTGGAAACAATGGTGCCAAATGTAGAAACAGCAGCGAAAAAAAAAACAGGCCTAGTTTCGCGCGCACGACTCTTTTTGTAGATAAATTTATTATGAAAGTTTCAGTGCTCGAAAGTGAAGGATTTCTTAAATTTGAGTCAAATATTTTCATTTAATTTGACAGCGGCAGTTTTGGTGGACTGCACACGCGCTGTACGTTTGACCTGCAATAGACAATATTCGTATCCTCGCGGTTGGACTGGAACTAGCTTGCAATCGAGGTTCATGCGGGGGAATATCATTAAAAATATTTGCATTTGAAAAGATTTCCCCGCATGAGCCTCGATTGCAAGCTAGTTCGAGTCCAACCGTGGGAATACGAATATTGTCTATTGACCACTATGGCAGTCAATTAGGCGGGAACTGCACACGCGCCGTACGTTTTACCGCTGCGGCAGTTTTGGCGGGAACTGCGCACACGCAAAACGTTTGACAATTGACACCATCAAAACTAATCACATATTGTTGGCTCAAACAACTGAAGTTGGAATATTCTCTGTTTCCATTCTGCAAGATGGTTTGTTTTCATTGACTATGTAGCCCCGGTTGTAGTATTTGCACTGTAATTGGAAACGACTGTTAAAATATTTGTCGTCTTTACTTTTACAAAGGCAACGATGTCATCAACAAAAAACAAACCTCCAAAACTGGTTTTACAACAGGAAGATACGAAGAAAAACGAGGCTGAGTCACAGACAAGCAACACAAATATCCAGTGTTTAAAGGACATGGATAAACTTGAAAATCTCAAACCACCCATAAGCCCTTTGACCAAGAAATGGTTCAGAAAGCAGTTTGGTATACGAAAAGGTATAGCGCATCTTCAAGATGGGCCAGAACCGCAGACCTTAAGTACTGCAGCGTTTCAGAGGAGTCGTCGTCGTTCAAGCTCGTTACCAGACCTCGCCGCGATGTTAGATGCCGCCAGTTTAAAGAGGCATGCTTCCCTTAGGACACGATCTCCTGGCCCTAAGAGTATGGCGGCAACAAGAAAGGAGCCTATTCTGACCAAATGACCTAATATTTACTGAAGAATTTAATTATGCGTTGCGGCAACATTGAGAGTATGGTTTCCAAAGCAGGGTCCCAAACGGGGGAGGTTTTTGCTTTGAAGCCGGGGCCTTACTTTTTTTCCTTCATTGAGCCGGAAAGAAATGTCAATTATCGTTTCTTAGAGCCCTGGGGCAATGCAATGGAAGTCTGGAGCTCTATTGAGCCCTAGTCTATTGAGCCCTAGAGCCTTTATTATTAACCCCTTTGGGACCCTGCCATATGATATAGTTAGGCGCATGACATGACCGAGAAATGACTGAAATAGATTTGCTAACTGAGCAAATCAAGCTATTTTAGCGATTTCAAGCGATCATTTGGAACCAGCGTTTATGCACCTCAACTTTAATTTATTCGTCGCATTTCAGTCGCGTCGAATGAAATTCTAGTCTCAGAAAACTCGTTGAAATCGCTTTAAATCAGCGCAATGTCTACACAAATAGAAAAGTAGAACACGTTGCTTCCATGGTGTACTGCAACGTAGTCGAATCAAGTAATACAAGCGAAATTTCTGCGGCTTGAATTACATTCGAGGCGACTAAAATGTGACGTATAAATTGGAGCTTATTTTTATGAAAGAGAAATAATGCGGTATGGTAATTTATTTTACCAAATCAAATAACGGTATCAAGTCAAATTATTTTTATCATTTACATTCCATGACGCGCTTATCTAATTCTCGATCCAGTGGTAAAATGAGCAAGATATACAAAAGCCAGAAATCTTTAATTAAAATGTTCAATGATTTAAAAGATCGATTTAAATTTTACTTGAAAGAGATGTTTCCTTATTAATATTTTTTATTCTTGCTTATAAAAAAATGCCTTTTTACAAAAGTTCTGCTTTAAAGGAGAGCTACGTCACCGATGGCGCTTCTTGAAAAAAGGTCACAGGTTCGCCATTCACAATCCGTCTTAATCTTCTACATCCTCAACCATCCTTGTTCCTGTTTGGTTTATTATTACCTCTTTAGTGTTTTTCTAGCTAATTAGTTAGTAGCAGTGAAAAATGGTTTGAAACCAGAAAAGAGAAACTTTAATTCAGCAGGCTGACATGATGACGTTCAGCTACAATTCTGTTAATTAACAGATAGGTATAAGGTATAAACTGACTGGTAGTTTAACATCCTTGTGACACTACATGATTATGGCTCTAGAATAGGGTTGAAATATTGTATATTTTCATATTAAATCTTGCGTGAACTAAAACTTAGTTTTGCAATGATTTCCCAATCTCGTACCCACAGTCCTCGTTACCCTTGTCCAGCGGCGGAACGGGCAACAAGGAAGCGATCCGCCATGACAGGATTCTTGAACTTCCGGTTCTACTGCGCATGTGTTCGACTCCATGTTTCAACAAATGAAACCAAGATTCTTGGACTTCCGGTGTTACTGCGCGGATCAGTCAGGCGGATAACTCTATCCCAGAGGTCCTTGCTGTCCGTTCCGCCGCTGGACAAGGGTAACGAGGACTCTGGGAACGAGATTGATGATTTCCATTCTCGGTCTCGCCTTCTTCCTACTTTAACAGGTAGCATTGATAGTACACTATCTGCTATAGCTCGCTATAGAGAGGCCTGGGACGAGAATGGGCGCGCAAGCGTTTATGGTACTGTTAACGTGTACAGGAAAATCTTCAAATCTTTCCGGGAATGACTTTTAGAATAAACTTCACATTTGTAAATACATTTTCTATGAATTATTTTGAACAGTTATTAGTTTTCATCCTTTAACATTGTAGCATAAATATTTGCACGCTTGCTCTCGTTCCATTACTGTTGTTCAACATTGTAAAATTTGAAAAGCAGATTTGGTTCATTTGTTTTATATTTTTCGTTTGAACTTTAAAATTCTGGTTTAGACCACGGCTTGCTTGAACGCTGTCTAAACTTCGTTAATTAAATATCCCTGTATATATCTAAGAATAAAAAAACGTACAACTGCATGATGATGTAAAAATGTCGAATACAACATACTAGTGATACTACGTGACGCTAGATGTGTAGTTTACAATACCATCCTTGAGTATATTCATAGTTAATAAAGGGAAATGGTTATGAAGCCAGGAAAAATTCAAAGGGGCAAACAAAGATGCCAAGATTTATGTTGTAAGGTCCACGACCGTGCCAATCTTTTGTTTTGCGCTCATACACTATGCATGAATTACGTAATCGCAACGTTTCTATTGGTTAGTTGCTTGAACACACGAAAACACCTATTGTATTTCGTCAGGTTTTGTGCACGGTCAAGGCCAAAAAAGCGAACAAAGACATAAAATAAAGAACTTTGTCGGGCTTCATAACCATTTCGCTCTATTAACTATGGTATATTTATCAAACAATAAGCTGTAAAAACCTTGTCATATAGACTATCTTTTTATCCTAGAATTGTAAACCAATGGAACTCTCTCCCAGAACATGCGTTTTCTTAGGCCTCTGGAAACCCAGTAGTTTTAAACGTCAAATATCTCTGACCACCTGGCCAAAAATCCTCATCATTGAGGGTTGACCGTATTGTAAATAAATAAAATGTGTGATTACAGATAAATATTTACAGCTGAAATAAAAGTAGTTCTTTATCCGGAACGTACAAACAATACTGACTAATAACCCCTTAGGCGAGGTCTGATAAAAACCAAATCTGTCTTTATAGTTACGTATTGTGCAAAATCCTCTAATAATTCTTTCTGGTCTGTATTTACCGCTAGTTTACGAAAGAAACTTAAAACTAACGTTTTACTCCGTGTAATATGTCTGAAACTCTTCATTGTGCATGGTTGCGACGATGTAAAAAGCTTTCGAGGCTTTGGTCTACAGTATAAAATCGTGATCATACCTTTATATTTTCGCCTTGCTTTTGGTCCGTGACGTTTTCCCGTTTTCAGTTAAAAGCGTACTATTGCCCTACGCACCTTTTGTTCAGAGAAATATGGAGGTGTGTCCAAGCTGTTCGGCTAATTTTCAGCCTAATAAGATATGGTCTAAAATAATATTCCATTTGAAGCATTCCTCCATGTGCAAGACAATCTTAACACGTGCACATTTCACGCAAAGATTCAAGCAACGATGGCCTCAATGTAGCGTACTCTTGATCGTGTTTTGATGCCTCTCCACGTGAATATCAGGGGATAAATAAGTATTTTATTGACCCTCTCAAGTTTTCTATGACTGATTAGCATAGATTTTGACGATCTTATTTCTCCGTTTACTCCTTAGATTTTGTTTCGATTGAGAAGATATCTCAAACACTCGAGACAGTGTTTCATCCGATTTCCAAACACCTCGAATTTCGTTAAAAATACTCCGCTACGCGTCGTATTTTCACCTCTCTTCTCGGTGTTTGGAAATCGGATGAAACACTGTCTCTCATGTTTGATATATTACTTCAAAAGCCGATTAACACTAATCGGAAATTAAAAGTTAACCAAGGTTTTTATTTCTTTCGTTTAAAGAGATTTTCACCACCAATTTTAAGAAATGGTTTGAATCGGACAAAAAAGTAAGAGAAATGATAACTTCTGACTTTTAAAAGGTTCATAATCCAGTACAGTGGAACCCGGTTAATACGGACACCAAAGGATCGGGACAAACAAAACTGTCTGTACTAAGCGGGTGTCCGTATTAAGCGGGTGTCCGTAAAGCGGGGTTCCACTGTATTTATTCATTTCTTTTTTAACTTTAGTTTTTGTAATCTTTGGAGAAGTTTTACTAAACATTTAACATAATGAGCTTACAGAGCGGACATTCGAACCATAAACGCTATGGCTCTATTTTTACTTTGTTTTTACTTTTTAAAAAACTTATTTTCTACTTATTTTCTTCTTTTTAAACTTATTTTCTACTTATTTTCTTCTTTTTTAACTTATTTTCTACTTTTTCATAGCTTGTTCCAGGCGTTGAACAACAGGCTACTTTTTTCAGAACTAGCCAATCACAGCCGTGATTCGAAGCAACGGTCGATACACTTTTTATACCTTTTTCCCACGTTTTTACCACCGCGATGGTACTTTGATAAAAACGCGGAAAAGTAGAAAAAATTTATCGGCCGTTGCTTCGAATCATGGCTGTGTTGGCTAGTTCTGGAAAAAGTAGAAAATAAGTTTTAACCCTTCAAAACTGTGGAAAAAATCTTGAATTTCATTTTGCACAATTGTCAAAAACAAACAAAGCATCACAACATGAAAGTACTGCTCAATAGCTTTCATTTGAATGGTCACACTCTAGGGTTTCATCCACAGACTCAAAAGTTAGAACCACATTTATTGACTCAAGTTTGACTCTGGGAGTGAAAGGGTTAAAAAAAGAAGAAAATAAGTAGAAAATAAGTTAAAAAAAATAAAAATAACGTTAAAATAAAGACAGCGTTCATGGTTCGAGTGTCCGCTTTGTAATTGTCAATCGTAAACTGACCTATTAAAAGAAAAAGCTTTTTATTTTCCAGTTAGGATAGCCCCCACTCATAACTCACTTGTAAAACTAGCGTATTCGTGCTTTGAACAACCGGGCCAAGGTTAGTCTCCTACGCAGCCGTTATTTGTGTCGTCACGCAACGCTTCTAGTGGGGAGAAGCGTTGCGTGATGACACAAATAACGGCTGCTTAGGAGACTAGGCCAAGGTCAATTAATCTAAAAAATACTTTATAGGTCATGTGTTTGTGGCTTCCTCTGAGCTTTTGTTGTGTTTACCATCATGTGGTTAATAATTTCTGCTTTGTGTTTCTCGCGCAGTCGATGGTACGTTTTAGAAAAATTATGATAAAATGTTTCCACTGATTGTGTGATATCCTTCTTCATGTTTCGACAATTGCATGTACCTGAAATGAATGATATTGTTCAGAGACAAGTTATTTTATTACGTTTGATATTTTTATCGACATTTTAATTCCATCTTTCGTTCGTTCACTCAACAAGTCAGCCAGCTAGCCAGTAGGTCGGTCAGGCAGACAAGAAGGCAGTCAGGTAGGCAGGCAGACGGGCAGTCAGTCAGTCAGTCGGTTCAGTAAGTCGGTTCAGTCAGTCACTCGACAGTCAGTCAGTCAGTCAATCAATCAATCAATCAATCAATCAATCAATCAGTCAGTCAGTCAGTCGTTCAGTTGGTTAGCCAGTCAGCCGGTCAGACGGTCAGACGGTCAGACAGTCAGTCAGTCGGTCAGTTGGTCAGTTGGTCAGCCTGTCAACCCGTCAGTCGATGAGTCGTTCAGTCGGTCGGTCAGTCGGTCAGTCGGTCAGTCATGTTGCTAACTAAACATAAACATAGCATAGCCAATTCGACATACCTTCGTCGTCAGTGTTCTCACACAGCACCTTATAACAGAAGGCCTGGTAAAACAGGCCACATGCGATGGCAAGTAACAAGAGTCCAGTACTGATGAGCATACTGTTAAGGAAGTAAGGACTACTGGGTTCAAAGAACACCACAGAAGTCGACTCATCCTGGAATATAAACATAATATGTAAAAAAAAGAGAGGAGAAAAGGAACACATTTACTGGTCAACGTTTGTATCAGAATAGCCCTTTTCACGGTTGATTTTTCTCATTTGCATTACAATGTTATCCAACGTGGATGCGAGGCAATTTCGGGCTAAAACTACAAAATAGCCCGAAATTGCCTCACATACATGCTAGATTTCATTGTAATGCAAATGAGCAGAGTTAACCGTGAAAAGGGCTATTGCCACACATACAAAGTCGGTAAATTTGATGTTACACCACATTCAACGTATTTCTCTCATATTTGCCACAGTTATTGAATGGCACAGTCGATCACTATCTGTCAAATTATTGTATGTATAAGTTTAGAAGACTGTCTGCTGCTTTCTATCTACACGTCAGACACGTCCAGCACCCACAGACAAGCACTTGTAGTGGGGAAACTATGACCAATTTCTAGCGTCTTTGCACGCATTTCGGGCCTATTAATAATTTTCTAGCTTCTTCCACGCATTGCGGGCCCATTGAAAGGTTTAAATTTTTTGGTTCTCTTTATTGATAAATGTTCGTATTCTCATCACCTGTCTACTTGACAATGAGTCGATACTTGTTAGGAGAGATTAGATGTCGATCACTATTTGTACTGTTTATTAATATCTCACCTCAGACTTCTCCACGTCGTCGTTTTGTTGTAAATATTTCGTCTGAATGTTGTTCTTCACTATCAAGTTCTTCATTTCTTTCGCTAATTTAACACCTTCGCCTTGGAGCAGAACACCATGGGTTATTTCTCCTTCTAGAACATCTCTGACGTGAAACCAGGAGCCATTAAACAAGTCTTTTCTCTTCAACGGAACGTACATCTCCAGTAACACTGAGCTTATATTACCGCTATGTAAAGCTTCGACCATCGAGTTTAAATCCGGGAACGTGGATCCTGCAAGGGTCAAGTCACGTGATATCAAGATCTATAATCGGTCATGGTTCCGGGTAATAACGGTTTAGATACGCACGAATTTGAAATAATTATTTTTACAATAACTGGCAGAATTCTCGTGAGCTCATTGGTCGAGAGGTATGTTAGCTATAGACCAATAAAATCTGCTACTCACCGATCTCTATTTTGTTTCGGAATTTTTTCACTGCCATCTGGTATTCGGAAGAATCGGAAACCACTGCAACCTAAGGATACAAAAGAATCTTATTTTACTCAACGAGTCTGTCTCGCATCTAAGTGTCTTATCACTTATCTTATGCATCATGAAGCGAACTGGACTCCCGGCCTACCTGACCTAACCTCCCCCCCCCCCCCCCCCCCCACCTCCCCCGTCGCTTACCTTGCCTACTTTGCCGTTGCCTGTGGCGCCACTATGACCATTCAAATCCATTTTACTAGCGACTGTGACGGTGAGCACTGACGTCAATGATGCAATGAAGAGAGCGAAAATGACGAGTCCAACTAGAAACCAGGCTATCGCAAATATCTTGGCAGGGATGGACTGGGGACAGCGGTCACCATATCTGTTTAAAATAGAATCAACTTATTGCTTGCGCATTTTGCATTTCGTGAACTGCTTTATTTGTTCTCACTTCCTTTATAACTCGTGAATGCGTTATAGCATTTTAGGGGGAAAAATGCACTCGGTCGGTCGGTCGATGGGTTGTAAACATTAATTGCGGTATTAATTTATGTAACTATATTAATTTATGCATTATTGTCGTCAATATCGTTCACGAGTTGGCTCATAGGGTCTTTGATTCTACTACCATATCAATACAGTCAACTCTCGCCTTGCGGACACCCCCGTTATTACGGACACCCGCTATTACGGACAAAATCCAGCCCCCCCGGCGAAAGCTATAGAGGTTTGACTGAAAATGACTCCCGCTATGGCAGACTCTCGCTATTACGGACTCCAAACTACGTCCCGTTGGTGTCGGCTATAGCGAGAGATGACTGTATTTATGATTTTATTGTATACTGGTTTGCAATCTGAATTTTAAAACAGCATTTATTTGAAGTGTTAGCATCCAGTAAGGGACATGAGAGCATGACGAAAGAGAGAAAATTGTAGCTACCTTATTCAGTGTTCTATTTTTGATTCGAAATAAAGCAGTAGGCCATCTCCGAGTTGCCTTTTGCCTCTGTTTCAAAACGAGTCCTGGTGCAAAATGTTTCATATGGAAATGCGTTTGATTTGTAAGACGATGAACGTGCCGAGTAAAACTCATTTAAGGGTTTTTCAGCAGGACTCGTTATGAAACAGAGGCAAAAGGCATGGGTCTATTACCAGTGCCCCGCGGCCATGTGCGTTCCTATATATCAAACGTCACCACCTTGCTAACTTTCACGTGTTGATCATTAGATCATGTATGAGACATTCTCTTCTTTGTTATCAAGAAAGCGCAACGTGCCATTGAAGGGTTTAGAAGCTGTTAGCGAGTGTTAACTTTGTCAGTCAGAGAAAAAATGGGCTGCAAACCGGCTCCTGAAAAATTCACCGTTATGGTTCACGTTCGCAGAATACGCATAATTAATTTGGTGATTTTATGTTGTTGTTTAGCAAAGTACGACTTAGAAATGTAACAAGATGTATAACGATCATTTAGAGCCACAACCTCGTTCCCAGGGTCTCTCAGGGGGCGGGAAGATGAGAGACCCTGGGAACGAGGTTGTTGGAGCCATGGCATACTGCTCATTTTATAACGCCTAGTTCTCGTTGCTGTTTCGGTTTTCTTATATAATAAACTCTGGATTCCTATATCTTGTAAACTGAGCCATTTTGGTTGCTTATGGGAGATTACACCTCTACTAATTTGCTACATTGGAGACATTTAAATATTACACGAACTCGCTTCCAAAAACAGATCACTCAATGAGGTTCACCTAAGTTAACTCACCCAACCGTTGAAATGGTAACGAAAGACCACCAGAAGCCCTCACCAGCTCCTTTGAAAAAAGTGCGAGGAAAATGTTCCGGATTAGCACTGGAGTCCTGTAGGGTGTAAAACCACTGAAGTTATGCATCGACAGTAAATTATGATGTAGCTAAATTAGGACACGATTGCACATATAAACTAAGTAATTGTCGTTCAAATGAAAGCTCGCGAGCAGTACTTTCATGTGGTACTGTTTATTATATATTCTGTACAAGGTGGTTCTAACTTTTAAGTCTGTGGATGAAGCCCCCCTGTGTGACCATTTAAATGAAAGCTATTGAGCAGTACTTTCACGTGGTACTGTTGATAATGCTGCACAAGGTGAGTCTAACTTTTAAGTCTGTGGATGAAACCCTAGTGTGTGACCATTTAAATGAAAGCTATTGAGCAGTACTTTCCTGTGGTACTGTTGATAATGCTGCACAAGGTGAGTCTAACTTTTAAGTCTGTGGATGAAACCCTAGTGTGTGACCATTCAAATAAAAGCTATTGAGCAGTACTTTCATGTGGTACTGTTTATAATGCTGCACAAGGTGAGTCTAACTTTTAAGTCTGTGGATGAAACCCTAGTGTGTGACCATTCAAATAAAAGCTATTGAGCAGTACTTTCATGTGGTACTGTTTATAATGCTGCACAAGGTGGTTCTAACGTTAAAGTCTGTGGATGACTGACAACCTAGTGTGTGTGACCATTCAAATAAAATATATATATAAACAATAGCCTCCATTTGGCGAGGAAATATGCTCGGATATTTGTCCGCGGACATTATCTGTTCCGAGAAGCGAACAGTTTTCCGAGAGCGAAGCTCGAGGAAAACTGTGAGCTTCGAGGAACAAATAATGTCCAAGGACAAATATCCGAGCATATTTTTGAAGCCAAATGGAGGCTATTGTAGTTATTATCCTTCAAATATTTTTTCACAAGGCCGCTCTGTTTGCCGTGGAAGATCTCGGTCGGTCAAGCTGTTAAACATCAAAATAATTCTGTTGGCGTTCAAAAATATTTCTAGTCTGTTCAAAACAATCAGTTTTATTTAATTTAGCAATTTATTTGAGACGAAAACTGAACCTGCGAACGTGAAACGCAAATTTTCAAAACTGGGGAATATCACATGGGGAATATCACCCGGATATTTTCCAGTTTTGGCTGCGTCACGTGACGTGTTTAGACCAATCGCGCGCGAGAAAAATATTTGATGGATTATAATGAGCAGTATTTCCATGCGGTGCGGTTGTTTTTTTTTCAGTATTTTGTAACATGAACATTTGGCACTCTTTGGAATGAAGGGTTAACTGATGTAATCCACGTATCTCACCAGAATCCAGATGATAATTCCCGCCAAAAGAGCTGTTACCATTGTGAAAACGAAAATAGGCCAAGAATCAAAGATGGAGTTTGTCATCACTTTTGTTAGCAAAGCGCTGGTATCCCGGCCTTTCCTCTCAATAACCACAACACCCGGGACAGATATGACCGGGATAAACTTGCTGTAGGCCGTGTCACCAAAAGCCTGGGTCTTAGTCACTGGAAAAGACACTGGCTTTTCCTGGGAGCTGTGGGCGGAGATTAGCTTCGTGTCATTGTGTTCTCCGCAGCTACCGCACGTGCTGGTCACCAGGTCACTTAAAAGTGTGGTGAGGGATGAATCTAAGGGGCTTGGAACTAGGGAGACACTTAAGTGCTCCGTACATCGACAAGTTTCTGAGAAGAGACAAAAATTGGTTTAAAACGAGAAAACAAGCAATAGCAATAATGTAGTACAGTGTGGCGAGGAAATGTTCAAAAGGCAATAAATTATAGTATTTGTACAATCAGGTAATACCTCCGTATACGGGTTCACTTAAGTTTCCTATCCCGCCAGTTCTTAGCACGGCCACTTCAATCTTGTACGTCGTGTAAGGAGTGAGACTGTTGAGGATTATTTCATTCGCATCAGCACAGACTATTACAGTTTCACTTGGCTCAGCATGTAAGTCAAGAATTGGTTCGCCTCCCCTACTGACGACTTGATACTTGATGTAAACACCATGCAAATCTCCACTCAATTGTTCTTCTGTCGCGCGTTCCCACGTGACCTTGACTGTGGATGAACTTGATGACTTTGTGGCAGTTGTTCTCAAGGGGGTGGTGTCGGGGCTGAAAGAAAATAAAGGATCACTCAACCAGACAGAGGAATAAGTACCACTCAAAGAAATAACCGAGCCCGCGATATTGACGAGGGTGGTTGCTAGGTAACATGACGTAATCTTATAACAACGTACACGTTGACGCGACAACTCGTGTCCAGGCCATTTCTGATTGCAGTGGATTTAAAAATAAAAAGACGTAAGGACGTTTCGAATGTTAGCATGTCATTGGAACAGTTTTTGAGATGTTTGGCTCTGAAGAAGGGCTACGAGAAAATAGAGAGGCTGTGAACAGTCTAAAGAAGGGCTTTTACGCTCAACATGTCAGCTTTTTAAATTCGCTACGACATTTATTTTACCTTTAATAACTTTAGGTTGATGTTCAATTAAGTGTTTCATTTGCCGGCCGATGCTGTAAAACAGTTTCTTTATAGAAACTAATCGTTTCTGATTTATGATTGGGCAATAAGGACTGTAGGCAGCTTTGTGAAAAATGTTATTAAGCTCTGGCCAAACGGAGTCGCAAGTAGTCGCAACTTGAAGAATGAACTTGTGTACAGTCTTGAGTTGGGTGACCAAAGTTTACTAGCAAGTGCGCGCAAGTCGCAAAAATGCTATTTTGATGCTCTGCCTGCACGCACTGCAATTCAACAACAAAAACTAGCGTTGACTTGCGTTGCGTGGCCAAACGGTTAAAAAATTGCGTCTACTTGCGTGCAAATGTGATCTTGTTCAAAGTGAATGGAACTCGTTGTAACGTCCGTGCAAGTCCTGGCCAATGAAAACGCGCGTCTACTTGCGACTCCGTTTGGCCTGGGCTTAACAGAAACAGCTCTGAACTCACCGACATCAAATTTTGCACAATTAGTTAGTTTACCAGGCCCTGCTTTAGACACAGCAGCCATTTGGATACACGTGTGGGTCGAAAGGTTTTTATTCTTTAACTCAAGCGACAAAAAGCAGGGAGCTGCAAAGAGTATGCCCTCGGATCCATTAACAAGCACTGCGTATCCCACAAGCTCGCCATTCACGTCAGCTTCCGGTACTGGGTCCCAAGATAAACTAACAACGCTGCCATCAGCACTGAACGCTGCGGAGAGCTTAGCAGGAACCACTGATGGTACTGCAGATTCAGGAGATGAGAAAAGAAAAGTGGAGGCGCGGTTATCTAATGGATAGCGTTTTGGACTCCGGACCGAGCGGTCCTGGTTCGAGCCCTGGCCGGGATCCTTGTGTTATGTTATTGGGCAAGACATTCAACTGTCACAGTGCCTCTCTCCTCCCAGGAGTATAAATGGATACCGGCAAATTGTTAGAGCAACCAGAAATAATGCTGGGGAGTAACCTGTGATACCCTGGGCGCCAGAGGTTTTTTCCTTAGCAAGGAGCGTTGAAACCACGAAAGCGAGTGACGACGTCGCGGCTTCGCCGCTTACAGTTCGCGCAAAGGAAAAAGAAAAAAAAATCCCTTTGGCACCCAGGGTAAACCTGTGATGGACTAGCATAGGACTTTTTGGGGGTTCTACAAATTTGACCTCATTCGCACCTCCCCGTCACTAATATACCTGTGTACCCTCTAAGGAATCCAAATAGCAAGAGCCGGTTGGTTGGACTCGTATCAAAACCCAAGCTGAACCCAACAGAAACAAATATAACTCCTTCAATTCAAAAATAACTTCCAGTATCTGATTTCTCCTCAAAATATCAATAGATCGTCAAGGGGGTTGGACAATGGCAGTAGAATGGTTAAGAGAAGTTAAAAAATGTCAACATTACGTGGAAATGGGTTGGCTGGTGTGCCGTAGATCTCCACTCTCATACAAGGTGACAGATGCCAATCTTCTGGGTAAAACCGAACAAACTGCGCCACTACACCGCTATTTAAATCGTGCCTTTTTACTTGATAGTAGCTGCTAGCAGCATCAAATTTCTGCAAAACAATGGCCAAGGAATTTTAAAAACGTTATATAGCAAGAACCGTGATATATATTGACTATAAATACAGTAGCAGCGAACCGTTTACATGAGAAATCGCAAAGTTGGCTCGGGGGGCAGGATGACCCTGGGTGGAGGGTTACTCGCTTTGAAGGTAGGGTGACCCTGGGGGGCGTGCCGACTTTTTCCATATAAACACTTTGGCTATTGTTGTTTCACCTACCAGGGACAAGTCGGGACATATAGAGCATGCGCGAACCCGAGAGGGCCAAGTTTTGGCTCGGTCAACATGGACAACTTTTGTCATATAAACGCTCGGTAAAAGATGGCTCGGGTAGAGGGTAACCCTCCTACCAGGGACAACTTCTCTCCATGTAAATAGGCCCTTACTTTATAGGCAAAATGTATAACTTGATTAATGATATCTACAACAACTGATTAGATCTTAGCACGCTCTATTTTTCACCAAATTGGAGCGCGAGCAATGAAAAAGTCCCGGGGGGAGGGGGGACTCCCATATAAAAAGTGACGGGGGTGATCGAAGTACCTTTTAGGGGTTAAAATTCGTGGTTTGGTACCGCTTAGGGTGTTAAAATCTAAAATGACTGCCGTTAGAGTTATTCCGGTACCTTTTAGGGTATTAAGCTGGGAAAAATATACAACAGGAATTAACTAGTTTTGTCTTAGAATTGGTATCTCTTAGGGGTGAAAATGAATTCGAGCCACACACACACAAACGAGATTTTGGTAACTTTTAGGGTTCTTTTCAAATTTCCGGCGATCACCCCCATCACTTTTATATGGGAGTCCTCCTCCCCCCCACCCCCCCGGGGGACAAAGTGTCCTATCGTAACAAAATTCGCGTGCCTTTGACTGAATATTCCTTTTCTATATTCCCAAAGCGGTAGTTTGGGTGATATTTTAATCTACTGTTTCTCCAAATTTGAGTTAAATCAAGCAAGTTGCCTTTGGCTTATAACTCTTCAAAGCTGTTTCTATCCACCAAATATCTTTCGTACCAAGTTTAATTTTTCTGTCAATATTACTCGATTTCCATAGTTTTCTTTAAACTAAAATTCATCAACTAAACGCATTATTTTGATCATCTTTGACCTACAATTTTGGCCTTTTTTTGTAGCTGTACATTGTAACCTTATAAAGGCGGGACTTAACCTAAATTTCAATGAAATTTTAAGAGGTTTAAAGAAGGGATAGACTGAGAAAGAAAACGCGGGTGCTCTTGCATGGTTATCAACTGTCTGTTGGTGTCAATCTACTAATTTTTAACTTCAAATTCTAATTTTAAAACTACATCAAATCTTATATTTCTCATTTCCCTAAATTTTACAACTCCTTTGAGAAAAAACTATTTCCTTCCAAACATATCCAAAAATCACCCCAAAATTTACAAAACACCCCATAACATAGATTCATGGGATGAGCATAGAGCATGGATTGCTTGAAACGTGAACGAGATATTTCCATTTAACCCATGTTAAGTCGCGGAAAAATGGCATTTAGGTTAAGTCCCGCCTTAAATAAAGCTGATGTATATGCATAATATATGTACACAGTATTTTGATAATAAACTTCTACCTGCTCGTATTCTGTCCAATGTGTTCCATTCAGTGATAACTGGATGGCGTAATGCGTGACGTAACTAAAATTTCCATCTGAGTGACCTTGAGTCGCTACTGCGCAGACGTAGTAAGCAACTCCCAGGTCAACTTGCAGGAAAGCATTGATTGAGTTAAGTGGGCACCAACCCACGTGCGAACCCAGCCGAGCAGACGATGGAGGACTGGATTCTATGTATGACGATGCTGTTATGTTATTGTCAGGAATGACTCCAGTTTCCAGTCCTGTGGCTTTCTCCAAGCATGAAGTGTTGTCAAGGTAAAACCCTATAATGACAATAATCAAATTTAGCATGTCAAGGACAACTTATTCTCAAACTCGTTAATAATTCATCGAGTTAACGTGTCGGAAGTTTTATTTCTCCGTTTACTCCTTAGGGCCTCCACAGACTAGAGAGATAGTTGTCGACAACTATTTAGTTGTCGATGATAAAAAGTTGTCGATAACAAAAAGCCAGTGTGTAAAGCTAGTTGTCGATAACGAAGGCCCTTAGTTATCGACAACTAGCTTCACACACTGGCTTTTTTGTTATCGACAACTTTTTATCATCGACAACTAAATAGTTGTCGACAACTATCTCTCTAGTCTGTGGAGGCCCTTAGTTTTTGTTTTGATTGAGAAGATATATCAAACACTCGAGACAGTGTTTCCAAACACCTCGAATTTTGTAAAAAATACTCCGCTACGCGTCGTATTTTCAACTTTCTTCTCGGTGTTTGGAAATGTGATGAAACACTGTCTCTTGTGTTTGATATATTACTTCCAAAACGTTAAGCTAATAAAATAAGCATAATAAGGGGTCTTTCCAGGGCGCCTTTCTAAATCGACAACGAACGGTAATATTTAGTTAAGTGAAGAATAAACCATTCGCCTTTTCTTTTCTAATCATTCTAAACCCTGCACAATAGCTATCATGCTTTTCCCTCATTACTTTCTCGAAATATTTCGCTTTGCAACAAATACACGAAACTATCAAAAGAAGATAGAACTTTCATACAATATTATCACATGTGTGTAAAAGAAATGATGGGACATTTTAAGCGCATAATCTCACCTGGGCCCCTCGGGGGGGGGGGGGGGGGGGGGGGAGGGGTTAGGATAAGGAGAAGCTGACACTTGAGACTCGTAGTTTAGAGCTTCAGAGAGGTGATTATCACGTTCACGTCTAGGAATCGCGGAAAATTCGCCGATAAAAGATGAAATGAAATAGTGCGTCTTTATGTTTAAGTACAGCGATGCATTCTTAGCTCGTGAGTCATACCTTTTCGTTTGCAGATATAAGGCATTGCTTGAAAACAGTTTACAATCACCCACTGGCCGTCTACACTTTTTTCTTCGCTACACAAGCATTTCCATTTGAAATTACCGCTGTAGGACTGGTGTGCCAGTTAGTATGATCAAGGTTATCACCGCTACTCCATCCTGGAAATCGTTCATCATCATTATTCTGATTATTGTTATCTTCTATAAGCCCGATAAACACTTCACTGATCGTGGATTTGTTGATCATTTGTGAGTCAATAAACTCTTCTTCCTCGACGTCTAGTATATAAAGTAGGTCTGCGTTGTGGTTCAAGCAGTCAATTTGGGCGTTGTTCCAGTTTTTGAGACTCTTTTCAAGCAGTATGTAGCAATTCGTTTGGAATAGAATCCATCCTTGTAGACAGTCTTGAGAAGAAAAAACATGAAATACAAATAAACAATTAATTCTAGAAATAAAGGTGATAATATTAAAATGGGCAGTAAATTTTCAATGGTACAAAATTATTTTATTTGATGTCAGTTTGGACTATAGTAGAACAAGAATTTTCGAAGAAAATATAACCGGGCTTTTTTTATCAAGCAAGCAAGCCGTTTTACTTGCTTTCTTCCCTGAAATCTATCAGATTAGTCACGGCAGTCACGCTGAAGTCTGATGTTTGCATATAGTGCCTACTGTCAATTTTCTTGCCTCTGAGCAGTCTTTGAAGATCATTCCTCAATATAAAGCCAAAGTTGAATAAGAGGAAAAAAACACGACAACATAGGTACGAATCGGTGTTGAACCATCAATCGCAGACGTTCCGCGTTGCACCATCATCATTCGCAGCTATTCTAGTCACAGTTCGACAAATTGCGTGAGTCAAAATGTGATATTGTAACGTAATGGTTGTTATTTATAAATCTTCTGCATACAAGGAAGTGAATTGCTGCACCAACACGAAAAAGTAATGTATTTCACACTAAATAAACAGCAGAGTATTCATGTCCAAATCAAAAAGTAATAGCTTGATATGAAATTTGACGTCACAGACGTTGCGAAATCTCTTCAAGTCACAGTTAGACGTGACTCATGTGACCCCATGACGTAATCGTCCTTATTTATAAATCTGCATTTCTCAGCAAGTTTCTGTTTTTCTCAGAAAATATACGGAAAAGATATGTATTTCACACAAAATGACAATTATTTAACAGGACAATATTCATAAAATATCATTTAGGCAAAGGATGACCCTGGCGAAATCTAACGTAGCTTGATAAAAAAATTGATCTAATGGCGCTTCCAGTGTATGTGATGTACGTACGCACCTCGCAGACAATCTCTTCAAGTCACGATTCGACGTGACCCTATGACGTAATCGTCCAAATATAAATCTGCACGTCTCAGCAAGTTTCTGTTTACATAAATCTGCGAGTCTGGGCAAGTTTCTGTTTTCCTTTTCGGAAAAGAAATGTATTTCACACAAAACAAACAGGACAATATTATGACCCTGGCGAAATGTAACGTAGACTTGATAAAAAATTTGATCTAATGGCGCTTCTAGTGTATGTGATGTACGTACGCACCTCACAGACAATCTCTTCATGTCACGATTCGACGTGACCCTATGACGTAATCGTCCAAATATAAATCTGCACGTCTCAGCAAGTTTCTGTTTACATAAATCTGCGAGTCTGGGCAAGTTTCTCTTTTCCTTTTCGGAAAAGAAATGTATTTCACACAAAACAAACAGGACAATATTATGACCCTGGCGAAATGTAACGTAGCCTTGATAAAAAATTTGATCTAATGGCGCTTCTAGTGTATGTGATGTACGTACACACCTCACAGACAATCTCTTCAAGTCACGATTCGACGTGACCCTATGACGTAATCGTCCAAATATAAATCTGCACGTCTCAGCAAGTTTCTGTTTACATAAATCTGCGAGTCTGGGCAAGTTTCTGTTTTCCTTTACGGAAAAGAAATGTATTTCACACAAAACAAATAGGACAATATTATGACCCTGGCGAAATGTAACGTAGCCTTGATAAAAAATTTGATCTAATGGCGCTCCTAGTGTGTCCACCTAGTAGTGAGTACAATGATTTAATATTTTGACGAGTCAAACTCACCGACGTTGCGAAATCTGTACGCCGCTCCGATGTGTTTACGCGGTCCTAAATTAATATTTATTTGGATCAGTCCATCTTTCACATAGGCTCGATTTCCGCCGCTCTCTCGAGTCCGGGCTTCGTTCTTTCCCGAGAAAATCTTTCACAAGGCGAATACATTCATATATATTCATACTCACCCCTAGCTCTCCTCCTAGCACTTTGGCGGAGTAGAGGTATACGGTGAATCACGACAAAAAAAAAAACAGAAGCTATTTTACTAACCGGGCTGGGCCCCAGGCCCACGCCCGGTTAATAAGTGAGTTTGGTTGTAATAGGTAGTCCCCTGCTTTACGTAAGTTTCCCTCAGGAAAAAATAATACCAAACCAGATTTAGTTAGAGCGGTTTTCAATTGACTGCCGAAAGTAATCTGGAATTGCTTTGGTTTTGGTTTACTACGCTCTGTGATTGGTTTAAAAAACTCGCGCCACCTCTCAACCAATCAGATGCAAAACCGAAACCAATCGCGACTTGGTCACACACGTTTTCCCGCGCTTGGCGCCGGTTACGTGTATTTACTTTGAGTTCTTATTGGTTCATTGTATTGTTTACGTTTGTTGTGATTAGTCATTGTAATTGCTTTGATTTTGGTTTTACGACACGCAATTGAAAACCGCTCTAGCTTTCCGCTGAAGACAAAAAAACTGACTGACAGAAAAGTCAGAAATGTTCAAGGACTGTAGTTATACATTTACTTGAGAGCTGTAGAGCGGCTTTCAATTGAGTGTAGTAAAAGCAATTATAATGACCAATCACAACAAATGAAAACTACACAATGAACCAATGAGGACTCAAAGCAAATACACAGGGGCCAAGCGCGGAAAAACGCGGGCGACTAAGTCACGATTGGTTTTAGTTTGGCATCTGATTGGTTAATGAAGTGGCGCGAGTTTTTCGAACCAATCAGAGAGCGTAGTAAAACAAAACCGAAGCAAACGCATGTTTACTTTCGACACTCAATTGAAAACCGCTCTATATTACCAAACAGACCTTCCGTTCTTTTTTAAAATGAGAACATATTACGTTACCCGTAGCCGTCTTTGCTTCAGTGCAGTTGCCGATTTCGCCATCACCATATTCATCGTAAGCAAGAATTCTGACACAGTACATTGCGTTTCTCTCCAAACCAGCCATTCTGTAATTTGTTGTACTTCTGTCAACTGTTATTGTTACATTGGTCTGCTGATCAAGTTCTCCTTGATCTGTCACGTGATGGTAAATGATTTTGTATCCTATAAGTTCTGCAACTGATTGATAAACAGGCAGGCTGTCCCAGGAAATATCAGTGGAATGGACTCCGATATTTTGGAGTTTGATTTTTGTAATCGCGGGCGAAGGCTCCACTGAAAATAATAAAATATAGGAAATATTGAAAATAATTTCATTTGGCCAAGTAACAGTATCAAGGTGCAAAAAAATAATAAAAAAGAAAATTACGATAACACTAAAGCCCCCCCCCCCCCCCCTCCCCAAGTTTCAAAATAAAAATCCTTCCGATAGTAAGCCCATGAACTTATATTTAGATTTAGTTTTTAAAGAAAGATATTACTTCTTTTGATAACAAGCCCCTTATTGAAGACCTTGTTTTGTATTTTATGTCGTTACAGTATACTCAGCTAGAGACTTGTGATGTTCATTTGACGTCTCAGAACTCTATTACTTGTATTTCATATCGTTATGAATTGGAGAGTTTGCGGTATTCTTGTTTGCACCTAAAATTCTTCTGACGCAAAATCCCTTCCAAATATAAGCCTCACAATGATTTTTGAAACTAAGAATTGGTCGAGGGAGGTCTGGGTACAGTTACGTCACTCAACTTACCAATATCTTCAAAAGGAACATGGCCGTACAGCTCAATGCGCATGCACGGCTTGTGAGACCACTTGGTTGGCCAAATACGGACATATCTTGCATAAACTTGTTCAGCAAAGATGTTCTTTCGTATTGTATGGTTGTCATTATTTCCAGTAAAATGCTAAAATAATAATAATATAGCTGACTTTAAAAAGGAAAAACTGATCGAATACAAGCAGTATATATAGGAATGCGACTATGACATTTGACCCCAAGGTTCGAATCCCTGAAAACCTTTTTTTCACTTTTCTTGTGAGCAACATAATCGACAAAAGGATAGTTTTGCAATTTCGTGAATGCAAAATTCTGAGCTTTAAAACAACTTTTCGAGAACCTTTTCAGTCGCCACTTACGAACGTTTCGCAAAAACTCCTAGTTGAAATGACGACAGCCACTGCGACGCTTTTCCCGCCAAAATGACAAGCTTTCGTTCACATGCGCAGTCTTTTGCTATTAAAGAGATTAAGCATCACGTTTGTTTTTCCCGCAAACGGCAAAAATCCCACTTTGGCCGTCTGGCGTTTGCCGTTTGTACGTCAAAGTGAGTAGTTTCGCGTTTATCGTGAACGTGTGAATTATTTTCGATTTTTCTGATGGCTTTATTTCAGTAAACGAGTGGAAGAAAAGTAAAGAAAATCGAGTGCAAGCTGACGTTTGCCGTTTGCCGTAGAACGTGGTGCTTAATTGACAAATCATCTCGTAGTCATGGGGCAAACAAGAGTGAACTGGAGTGGTCGAGAGTTGGCTCTCACGAGAATTTTTCGTCGCGCTATCATCACCTAGGGCCAAACGAGAGTAAACCCTCGACAACTCTCACTAAAAATTTTAGCGGATCAAATGAGTGAAATGAGAGTTTCAGGCCAAACGAGAGCGAGAGTCAGTGCACTCTGGCAACTCTCATCTTCGTTCATGGCCCGGACTCAGTTAAAGATCACTACTGATTTCGACTTCAAACCACCCATTTTATACTCCGCGATCTGTTTCCTTTAATAGGTTCTAAAAAAAAGCTGCACTCGGACCAACAAATGACCCACACTGCCTGAGCGAGATAAGGAGTATTCAGCTACTCCCCCTGGATGGGATGCTAGTCCATCGCAGATTACCACCAATCATTTTGTCGCCGGTACCCATTTATACTCCTGGGTGGAGAGAGGCAATGTGAGAGTAAAGTGTCTTGACCAAGAACACAACACAATGACCCAGGCCAGCGCTCGAACCCAGACCGCTCGATCCAGAGTCCAACGCGCTAACCATTAGGCCACCTCGTCTCCCACTCTCTGTAGACTCTAATATGTCTTACATACTCTTCGTTACCGTTTGATAAGGTATTGCACTGTGTACAAAATTATTAAACACACCTTGACATCTGTTGAACCGCGATAAAAGTCCCACATGGATCCATCTTTTGAAAATTCCATTTTATACTCTTCAACAAATGAACTTGCCATTAATTTGCCTGCATATCCTTGAGTCGAAACAGCGCAGACGATGTAAGTTGTGTTCAAGTCAACTTGAAGGTATGAAGGCAGAATCGAGTTCCCACACCAAGCGTCTTTATGGTTGAGGCGGCCTCTGTGAGCTTCAAATCCTTGCACAGAAGAATTAGATGTGATTTGAATGTCGACTATGCGTCGTATCTCTATACCAATTGTTTCATCTTCGCATGGCGTGGGTTTAATGCCTGTGTTTACACGCAAAAAGAGTTATAACAGACTAGTAACTTAACCATTGGAAACTATAAACTGCAGATAGCACACTACTACACCAACTCCGTGGTATGGCCATTACCTTACCGCATAGCGCCACAGCCAACCAAATCACCCCGGGCAAGGTACTGGGCCGAATAGCCGCGGAGTTTTGTTAGTCTGAAGTTGTCAGCCCGCCGTCCCATCGACTTGCCAACCCCCCCGTGGGGCCAGGCGAGAAGGACGAGGCGGCTTGACACTTCAGACTACGGAGTTGGTGTGATTAATATGTGCTATCTGAAGGTGTATAGTTAAACTACCACTGACTGGCAAGCGAGTTATTTATTTGTTAGGCAACAGCAAATCCAAATAATTAGGGAAAGGAGAATTAAAAACTCTGGATGGCTACAACCGGCGTCTTAAATTATTGGTACGAGTCGAGATTAGAAATCAATCTCGTTCCCAGAGTCCTCGTGTACCCTTCTCCAGGGTGGAGCCGGTCCAACAAGGGACCTCTGGGATAAAGCGAAAACCTTATTGGGCGACTCCACCGCTGGACAAGGGTAAAACGAAGACTCTGGGAACGCGAATTGAGATAGAATCTAAAGTAGATGTTTTCGGAATTGGGCTAAATGGGAAACTTAAAATCTCGTTTAGCCTTCTTCCTCCTACCCATCTGTTTTTGCCCCGTTTTGCGGTTCTCCTTGACTGTTTCTTTTTCGCTTTTCTCGTGAACTATTTAACCAGTTATGTGTTTAATGCTTTTAAATCATGGATACGGTACTATGTTTTCATATAGTCGCGTCGTTATATCGGAGTTATGATGGCTCGCAGGAAGCCCGCGTTTTTAGAGAGCAACGGAACCCGGGGGGGGGGGGGGGGGGGGAGGTTACTCTCATATGTAAAGCTATATGAGGCATGTGCCGCTGGAGAGGGTATGGTTTTTGAGGTGCTCAGTCCTTAAAATAGGGTTATCCCTTTTTGGTAAGTTTTTGATTATTGTGATCCTTAGATAGGGTTCGTTTAATTAAATTGTATATAGCTCATTGCAGTACCTAAACCCCAGTCTAAACGAAAAATCTATGGTCTGATTAAACACTGGAACTACTCGTTTAAAGTATTAAACGAGTACGATGTTACAAAAAGGAAAAGAAACCAAATAAAAACGACCTGTTCATCTGTTCACGAGGACAATTTTCGATTTTCTACCCGTTTTTAAATATGGGTCAGGCTTCAAGCACCTTCGCGGCACACACCCTATCCTAAATTGATGGTGAGTACCACCGGCGCAAGAGAAGCGTAAGAGTTATTCGAGGTCGTCATAGGTTCTTAAGGTTTCTTAAAGTGCCTTTCCCCAAACATTCCGCAAGGGCATCATGACTTAACTCGATTACACGCACAGCCAGCTAAAAGCATGAACCAATTGTGTTTTACTAACATATTGCCGTTGCTCCCAATATATTGAACTGACTTAAAGGACTTCTAAAAGGCCAGCTAAATGACAAACGTATATCTGGCATTGCGGCATCAACTTTGTTTCTAGCTTATCAGTCTCATTCTGAAGGCACCTTTTTTTCTATTCCCGCTTATGTAGCCGCGCCCGGATTTAAAGCCCCTGTTTCATAAGCCCACCCCGAAAAACCCCTTACGAAGTTGTATAAACCCAGGGCTTAGGAAGCGGCAGTTTTACCGGGTAATATACGTTATAGTAAACATTCTGATACCTTGGGGTGAAGTGTTTCAGACTAATTATGACAGGGATTGCCAGCATATTTTGATTCAAAAACGTGGTCTCGGGACATCTCTTTTTTTTACAAGAGTGTGCAGGTGAATTTTGTTCACAAATTCCTTCCCTATCATATGTGTGCCACTCTCCATCTCCTTTTAATCACTCGACACCGTTTTTTCTCTATCCACGTCCATTAATTCCGGTTCTCCCTGAGGCAAACATTGAGAATTCACCAGTATAAACCGTTCCATCAATTCCGGCGAAATTTTTTTCTCATCACTCATCACGTCATTGAGGTCCTATCCAAAGCTTGTGAAATCATCCAGAGGAAGGTTTTTGTTATAAAAACTGTTTCTCAGCATGGCTGGTTATAGACACGCAGGTTGCAGAGTTCAACTCTATACAATCTTTGTAATGGGCGTTGTTACCCAGTAACTACTTGAACTTGTGAGAAGCTTTTGTTAGCAGTTGCCTTCATACTGAGGCCCATTCTGTTGAACCCCTTAATATCGAAAAACAGTTAACCGCCAGCAAATCTTGAAAACTTACTACATGAAAACGACTAAACAGGGGCGGGGTTCACCAAGCCCAGTCCCTGTGTACGATGGATGGATGGAAACTTTAATTTCCTCCAGGTGGCCCATTTCAGCAATTATTCTAAGATTGTTTCTAATAATAAAAGAGCTATGTCACGATCAGTTAATGACGTCATTTTTTCGAAGTGCAAAACCACCTTCGAAATTTGAAGAAAGCCTCAAAATAATAAGTTTGCTAAGGTAGAAAACACCAAAAGGTGATAATAAAAAACCAAACAGGAACAAGGATGGTTGATGGATGGAGAAGATTAAGACTATTGCGAATTGCGAACTTGAAAACATTGGGCCATTTTTTCAAGATGCCCCAAAGACCACGTGACGTAGCTCCTTTTATGATAGGGACACCGCAACGGTCCTAAATTAGAGAGTGGGTCGTCTAGAGCCCAGAATATTTCACTTTCGTTAAAGGCTAAATCACAGTGGTTTTAAACAACCGAACTCTCCGACAAAAATGAGACGCAATTTTATCACTGAGTATAACAGTGCATAGGAAACAAACCCAGGTGTGTTTTTGAGGCAGTGTTTGCGCTTTGGTGGTTGATTGACAACTATAAGTATGAGAGAGGAGGAATGGCAGGCTAGGCCCCTTTTAATACCGGAACGATCTTGTTTAACCCTTTCAATCGCACCTTTTACAGCATAATGAACGAATACCACAGTGAAGTACTGGCTCAATAGCTTTGGCATTTGAATGGGTTCACACACTAGGTTTTCATCCTACAGAGGGACTTCAAGTGAAAGTTAAACCAATGCCTTGGTACAGCATATAAAGCAGTACCAGACAATGAAAGTGACTAACTGCTCATG